>OY757143.1:5505619-5826627 GCA_963583835.1 Drosophila immigrans
GATTCTTGAGGTTGGATATGTGTGAAGCGAAGGAGTGGTGCTGAAAACTCAGGAAAAGAAGAAGAATTATCGGCGTGGAAAGTTTGCAATGGGATGTGTTCCCAAAGGTCTATGTGACGGCGTATATTGCAAATTACGGATGTGTTCCTTTTCTATGTGGCAGACGAATTCAAAACAGAGAGATCAGGAATCTTAGTAAACTTGTGGAAGCAAAAGACGATTTCAGGAATCTGAGTGACCCAGAAGACATACATACAAAAGGCTTGTGTGTATACCAAAAGTTGTGGTGAAATTCGCAAACAGACGCCAACGTTGTGAAATACTTAGCAGTTGTCTCGCTTGCACACATGCAAAGGAAATTACGCAGTTAGTAAAAGCAAAATCAGAGAGGAAAAATGACGAAAATAGACGTACTTAAAGTGGACCAGTTAAGGTACCTACTACGAGCTAGAAATTTGTCATGCTCAGGCACCCGAGCGGAATTAATTCTAAGATTAATAGAATTTGAGCAATCGGAGGAAGTTGAGATGCCAGTAACGGCTGGGCTTTCTACGCAGCAAGAAGAAGCGATGACGTCAGTGGCAATTTCACAATTGCAGAATGAAATAGAAGCATTGAGGCATATGATGGGTCAGCTAGTCGCAATTCAAAGGCAAAATGCAGAAGCATCAATGGCAAACAATCAACAGCAGCAAATCATTGAGGTGGAACCCGAAAATATCAACAATGATAACAGGCATATTGGACAGGTCACCAACAACATGAGGCAAGCATTGGTGAAAGAAATTGCAAACACCTTGCCGGAGTTTGATCCAAGTGATAAGAACGCCATTTCCGTAAACCAGTTCATTGATCGAGTCAACAAAGTGGTTGATGCTTATCAATGGGACGAGAAATTTGTATTTCTCGCAATATACACTCGACTAAAGGGACCAGCCAAGATGTGGCTCGATTCCTCACCTATTCTCCACACGACATGGAATAGTTTTGCTGAAGCTATACAGGATGAGTTCGGAGCAAACCCAGACGAAGCAGAAGAGCATTTTAATATGGCAAATGCAACCAGACGATCAAAGGAGACGGTCAAGGAGTACTATTTCAGGATGTCCGCCCTTGGGGTGCGGTACCAGCTAAGCGAAGCCGCTATTATAAGATATGTGAGATCAGGACTACAGCACCGAGAACTGCAAAACAGTATTGCAGCGATTCACTTTTCGTCAATGAAGCAACTTGGTGATGCAGCTGAATCTTATTTTGTAAATAGAGGTCGACCGATCACAAATAAAAAAGAATTGGTACCAAAAGGCAGCAACTTAGATCAAAAGCAGGACAGCGATGTAAAGTCATCAAAGTCAAGGCAGAACCTGAAGTGTTACAACTGCGGAGAGTTGGGACACTTTGCTAATACGTGCACAAAGGAATAGAAAAAGCCGCGCTGTAATAAATTAAAAAAGTTTCATGAGCCAAATGGAGTTTGTCAATCCGCGAATACAATGCGTTTGGGAGCCACCAACCAAGACAAACTTTTCACCAGGAAAATCTTTATAAATTTACACGAGTACAGCGCCTTCATTGATACAGGTAGCCAGGCTAGTATCATGCGCCAATCTGTTACCAGGAAAATCAACGCTGAATGCCACAAATGTTCTATGCAAATAAGAGGAATTTGCGGGGGTTCATGTATCCTCACAGAAGCGATCACTGTGGATATGGACATCGAAGGAAAAGTGATCACAGCCAAAGTATATGTAGCAGACGACGACCTAATACAGGAGGATTTTCTATTGGGTCAAGACGTCATCATTAGCGCTCATCTCACGCTCAATTTTGAGCCATACGTTACAGAAGTCAAGCGAGCAGTTCAACAGCAGTTAATTCTAATCGACAATGCTATAGAAAAACTTTTGGTCAATTTTCAGAATGATTAGGAAAGAGGTCAAAAACGTATTTTGCTGGAAAGATTCCCCAACGTTTTCTCTACAGGATTGCAAGACATAGGAAAAACAAATTTAGTCCAAGCACATATAATTGTTGAGAGCGGTCAGACAGTTTCTCAAGCGCCTTATCGAGTTTCCGAGCCAAAGAAGGAAGTTGTTTGCAAAATGGTCGACGAGTTGTTGGAGCAGGATATTATAACTTTATCCACATCAGAGTACGCCATCCCGATAGTGCTCATCAAAAAGCCGAATGGTAGTGATCGAATGTGTGTCGATTACAGACGTCTGAACAAGTTGATCAAGAAGGAAAATTTCCCAGTACCGAACATTGAAGAACGCCTGCAGGAGGCAAAACGATATAAACACTTTTCATCCCTGGACCTTAACAGTGACTATTACCAGATCGAAATTGCACCAGAGAGCTGGAAATTTACAGCATTCATCACCACCGATGGATTATATGAATTCAAGCGACTTCCATTTGGATTGAAAAACGCACCTGCTGTTTTTAATCGACTTATGGCAGAATTACAGAAGAGAGTGTACAAAAGCGGATGGATGACATTCTTATTGGCAGCCATACTTTTAGCGAAATGTATGAGAAGCTAGAGCGAGTCCTTAAAGTTTTGCAAGAGTGTGGATTGACTTTAAATATGGATATATGCGAACTATACAAGCAGTCAATCACACTCCATGGTCACCAGATACACGCAGACGGCATTAGCCCTGGGGAGATTAAGACGAGATTAAGAAGAGGCCATCAGAATGTTTCCGAAGCCCACCAATGTAACCGATGTGAGAAAGTTCTTGGGTCTCACTGGTTATTTTCGCAAATTCGTAGCTGGATATGCTATATCAAAACCATTGCGCAAGATGCATTTGACGAGTTGAAGAGATGCCTATTTTAGCCGAGCTACTTCCAAACCGGAAAATAACTTCCACAGTTACGAGCTTGAAGCTTTAGCTGTCGTGGAATCATTGGAGCGATTCAAGTATTACGTATATGGTAAAAAGCTAAAAGTTGTAACAGATTGTAATGCACTGAAAACGTCAATGGAGAAACGAGAGCTTATACCCCGGATTGCTAGATGGTGGTTACGTATTCAAGAATTTGACATAGACATTGTTCATCGCGCTGGAATACAGATGAGTCATGTGGATGCATTAAGTCGAGCACCATTCGAAGATCATCGTGAAATGGATACAGCATGCCTAAAGATTTCAAAAACCATAATTGATGAAGCTGATTGGTTATTTTCTATACAACTGCAGGACGAGAAAATCAAAAAAATCGTTGCCGATATGACATCAGTGAAGAAATCGGAGACCGACGAATATGTTATATTCTCAATTTGTTTTGGTTCCCTCAAATGCGTAACTTTGTTAAAAGCTATATAAAGACATGCGTAGGCTGCGCACTTTATAAAATACCAGGTGGAAGGTGAGTACCACTACAATGCAATCAATCCGATTCCCTTTTCCACCATACACATGGATCATCTAGGACCTTTTCCTAAGATAGTGCAGTGCCGCCGCAACAAGAGTAGCGCCAGTGCTGCCGCAACAACGGTACAACTACGCCAGTGCTGCCGCAGCAACAGCGCAGCCGTGCCCGTGCCGCAGCAGCGACAGCGCAGCCGCGCCCGTGCCGCAGCAGCGACTGTGCAACTACACCAGTGCTGCCGCAGCCATACGAGTGTCGCCACAACACCAGTGCAGCAACGTCAGTGCCGCCGCAGCAAACACACAGCCGTGCCAGGGCCATTGGGGGGAAACGGGCAGGGCTAGCGGAGTGAGGTTAAGGTCGGCTTGGCGCGGGTTCAGAGTATCACGACGAGGTGTCAGCGGGTCTTACCCCTCCACCTCTGACGATTCTTCTGAGCCCGGACGCCAAGAAGGAGTTATCAACTTCGGTCATCATGGGATGACATTCCACAAATGCTGACGAGTTTCACTCTCTCACTTATGAGTCTGTCGCCCAGTATAACCGAAGTCGAGCCGATCGCCACCACCCCTCGGCTTCGATGGACTCCAAAGGAAATTCCGCATCCGAGAAGACGGGTTTTACCCTCTCTCGTGTGCGCGTTTATCCTTTGAGAGTCATCGCTACCGAGTACGTGGTAGCCACTCTCCGAAACTAGTGGTAGGAGTGGACAGCGGGAGTGCATCGGGCTTCGAGATCTCTCTCTCCATTCCTTGTGGTCACTCTAGCCTGCACGAGTTTTGTAGCATTTTGTTGCCGAACTTTTGCTATGGCTTCGCTCATTGACCAGTAATGTTTCCAGAAATAAATATTTCTGTAACTGGTCCTGGTAGACTGAGACGCCGACCCCGGCTGGAAAAACGTCGTTACAAGATATTCTCAAAAATACATTGACGAACGTAAAAAAGTTTTAATTTATTATTAAAATAAAAATTGCTGAAAATAAAAGCTGAAATAAAAGCTGAAATAAAAGCTGAAAATAAAAGCTGAAGTTCTTAAAATTCTGAAAATCCAAGATTAATATAAAACACCTCCTCAATTAAACAATTTTAATTTGTTTTCAAGATTTTTTTATTTTAAAATTTTGTTGTTTAAATATATATTTAAAACAAATACAAATTTTAAAAATAAAAATAGCTGAAAATGAAAACTGAAAATAAAAGTCGTAGTTCTAAATAATTCGGAAAATCCAAGCTAAAACACCTCCCCAATTAAAAAATGTTGTATTGTTTGGAAATATTTATAATAATTTTGTTTAAAATTTTTTTTTATTCAAATGTATTTTATATTATAATACAGTCCCACGCATATCTGGGTCCTCCTCAATATCTTTTAAGAGGGCATCTAAGTCCTCTTAGGTTATAAGATTGTTGGATGTCTACGGGTCGAGGAGGTTGAAGACACTTGTGTCAATGAACTCCTCCACCTGAGATTCAGTTGAATCTTCCTCCATTTGCATAGTTATTGGTAGGTTGTCTATCAAATGCAAACCGCATGATATCAAAGTTAGATAATGCCATTTTGGGTAGCTTACTTAGTAGTTTTATTGCTTGCGATTTTGTTTTCGATTATTTTTATTAAATGATATACCATACTCTTTTTTGTATGGTTGTAAATACAATCCCTCACCTAAGGAAACAGTTTCCATTTTTTTATTATGTCTCTTGTTCTCCTCTAGTTGTGGTTTTGCTATCTTTGCATTGTTAATAGACTTTACCATTGCTGCGCTGCCTGACGCTAAGCTGCCCACAGCGCTAAGTGCTGTTAAAATTGGTACAAGTGGCAATAAGCCACCTCCCTTGGGCATATTTATAACCCGTGGAATTACAACATTTTTCATACAACCCATTGAGTTAGATACTGCTTTGCGTGCAACTTTTATTGCATGAAATATGTCAAGCGGTTTATTTTTTTTCAATTCTTGGTCGCCTTTTTATTATTATTATTATTATTGAAGCAAGAGACGTTTTTACTACTTTCTTTGTCTTTTTCTGTTTTGATCCCATACCAAATTTTTTCTTTACCTTCATCATGTTCGTTACAAAGTACGCTGCTGCTCTCTCACCAAAACTGCTATTCGATGCTTTTACACGATCACAGGCCCTATCAATTAAAACCGAGTCAGCTTTATGACGCTCACTCAAGTCCTTACTTTTTGAATATGCTATGTCGTGTTCCCTACAAGCTTCATCCAAAGCATTGATTCCACGATCACCGCGTGCTAAACGTTTCTCTAGCTTTGTACCTGGTCCACAGTAATTGTACCCAGGTAAATGCGCCTCCACGGGTAGAGCGTTTATTATTTTGTTTACAAGACCACCACCCTGTTTGACATTTGATTTACTAGTGTTTATATTATAAAAATGTTTCATCATTTTATTACGTCCTCAATCCACCAACGTTCTTCATTGAATGAAGTACTTCTCTCATTAACATGCGTTTATTACCACAAAAGAAAAGCATCTTAGTGAGAAACATTGAGGGCGGTGGGCATGGGGAGGAGAACCAACAGCCTCGTCACAGTACCTTGCTACCCAACACAATTAGAGCTTTAATTGTTGGTCCATCAAATTGTGGAAAAACCAATGTGATGCTTAGCCTCATATAGAGTCCAAATGGAGTTAAATTTTAAAATATTTATGTATTTTCAAAGAGTTTATATCAACCGAAATATGAGTATTTGGAAAAACTTATCAAACCAATACAAGGAATGGGATACTACACATTCTCCGCAAATGACATAGTTTTAACACCACAGGAGGCTAAAAATAATTCCATTAAGATATTTGATGATGTGGCATGTGAAAAACAGGATAATATCCGAAAATATTTTTGTATGGGTCGTCATAAGAAATTTGATTCTTTTTATCTTTTCCAAACGTATACACATATACCGAAACATTTAATACGTGATAAAGCAAATTTTATTATAATGTTTAAACAAGATGATTTAAACATGCGACACATATATCGAGATCATGTAAATAGCGATATGGACTATGAAACATTTATGGAAATATCACGAAATTGTTGGGTGGATAAATTTGGATTTCTAGTAATCTCTAAGGATGACGATATGAAAACTGGTCGATATAGAAAAGAATTTGATCAATTCATTATACTTTAATTAAAATTGATATAAGTATAATGAGGTAACGGTGAAAAGACAGTCTACAGTCAGGCTTCAAAATGACTACATCTTTAACATTTACATTGAACGGGAACACATCAGTTATAACCGAAAATTTTGTCCCACAAATTGAACTAACACGTAATTATGAGTGTGCTCTCATTGACTTTTATACATACAATTCAATACCAAACGTTGATAAAGGAAACAATTTATTTCACATTGGGGATAAAGTCATAGAAATACCAGTGGGCTCGAATGAACTTGATGACATCACAAAATATATTTTGAATGAGCTAAAAGAGTATGGTCTTCATGATACCCTAAAAATTCAAAGTAATAACAACACACTCCAAGATCAAGTTTGCACTAGAAATGAAGCGAAATTTTTTTATCGTGAACGAACTATTGGACAGCTATTTGGATTTAATAAACGTATTTTAAGAGCACACAAGTGTGAAATTTACATCTCAGATAATCCAGTAAACATTTTAAAAATAAATACAATTAGGTTGGAATGTAACATTATTAGTGGCTCATATGTGGGTAATAGATCAAATCATGTGCTTTATGAATTTGAAATTAATGTCCCACCAGGATATAAAATGAACATTACACCACGAAATCTGATTTATTTACCTGTCAACAGCAGAGAAATAAGCACACTCAAAGTACGGATAACGGATCAGAAGGGAGATTTAGTCAACTTGCGTGGTGAAACTGTATCAATTCGTCTACACTTGCGGCCTACAGAATGATTATTTATAATAAAAAGCCAGCACATCACTCCATACCCCCCATTAGTAAATGTAAAGCTGACGTGAAAGCATCATCATAATCATCATCAGCATCATCATCATCATTATTTAAACAAGTAAGAAAGCTACAGTCGAGAGTGCTCGACCGTATGATACCCGCAACCCATTTCGAGAAAAAACAAAAAGCTTAAATGATATTTTAACAAAAAATATACCACAGAATATACTGAAATTTGTTTTTTTTGTATATACATATTTTTAAGAAATCCATTAAATACCGACATGGTCACACTGTCAACTAAACAAACAAAGCGCGAGCAGCTGCAAGTGAATTTTGCATATAAAATTGATTCATTAAAAACTTCCTTGTTTTTCATTCGATCTCAACCAAATTCACAGAAATCATTGAGAATATAATTGTTACATACATTTTCTGTTGGCACTAAGTTATAATACCCTTCTACCCTATGGGTAGCGGGCATATGCCAATATGGGCATAGTAGACGTTAAGACTGTTGCTAATGCGGCTAATGTCATAAACAAAGTCGAGGTCAGCAACACAGACTTGCAACTTATAACAATTTTAATTGCTATTATGTTTGTAATATTAGTAGGACATTTATTGTACAAATTGTACAAATTCCACAATAGATGTATAAAGAAAATATATCAGAACCAGGCAAATGACCTGGATAAGATTTAACAAGTAAGAAAGCTACTGTCGAGAGTGCTCGACCGTATGATACCCGCTACCCATTTCGAGAGAAAACAAAAAACTTAAATGATATTTTAACAAAAAATATTTTAAAGAATATACTGAAATTTGTTTTTTACTTACTTATATTTGAAAAAAAATCTAAAACATACCGACATGGTCACACTGTACACTAAACAAACAAAGCAGCTGTAAGTGAATTTTGCATATAAAATTGATTATTTGATAACTTCCTTGTTATACCAGCTACCCATAGGGTAGAAGGGTTTCATAACTTAGTGCCAACAGAAAATGTATGTAACAGGCAGAAGGAGGCATCTCCGATCTTCTTCTTGATCAGTGTCAACAGCCGAGACGATATACCCATGTCCGTCTGTCCGTCTGTATGAACACCTAGATCTCAGACTATAAGAAGCTACCAAATTTGGTGACAGTACTCTTAAAGGTCCTACGCAGATCAAGTTTGTTTTAGATTTTTGTCACGCCCCTTTCCGTCCCCAAAAGCTGTAAAAGCCGTAATAAAAGGGGCAAGGCAAAAATCTAAAACAAACTTGATCTGCGTAAGCCTACACGAATACTGTCACCAAATTTGAAATCTCTAAGTCATTCACACACTTAAAATGTCCATATGCATTGGGAAAAACTATTTTGATAAATAATTTAACAAATAACTTTTGTTCTACTTATCCGATTTTTATTACAGGGCATATTAATAGTCTTAAGCATAGTTGGCTTACCAAATTACAGATCATTACCCAAAGAACTTTTGGAGTTATACGCGATTTGTTCTAGATTTATGAATATTGTAAGTGAAGGGTGCGTGGCATCCAACTTTTGAAATAAACTTGAGCTGCAAAAGGAATGCAGGAACCTATGTATTAAATTTGGTGTCACTATGTCTTATAGTCTCTGAGATCCAGGTGTTCATACGGACAGACAGACGGACAGACGGACATGGCTATATCGTCTCGGCTGTTGACGCTGATCAAGAATATATATACTTTATGGGGTCGGAGATGCCTCCTTCTGCCTGTTACATACATTTTCTGTTGGCACTAAGTCATAATACCCTTCTACCCTATGGGTAGCGGGTATAACAATATTGTACAGCTTATTGAAAAGGACAACTTTCATGTAGGTTAGGTTAGGTTAGGTTGAGCAGGCAGCTCGACCGGAGTCGAGAGCACCCGGAGACCATATGGTCCATTGTGATGCCTGATCTGAGTGAACTGTAGGAGTAGAAGGGATTGGGAGGGATTGTTGGGATATTGGAGGAAAAGGCTCTAATGGTCTACGTGGTACTGGCCAGTTCTGTTGGGCTGCGGTAGCCTATGGAACCAGCCAGTAGAGTCGAGGAAAAGCGCCATGTTCTCCAGCCGTATATTCCCAAGACTGCCCAGTTCCGCAAAGAAAGGCTGGCCAAAAATTGGGTCCGCTTTCTAAGAAGTGCAGGGCAGTCGCAGAGAAGATGCTGGATACTCTCGGTTTAGTCTTCGTCCCCACAGCTGCGACAGAAGTCCTGTTGGGGTCCACCGTACCGTTGAGCCATACGGCCGATGTAGCAGTGTCCCGTTAAGACTCCTGTCAGTAACCTTATCTTGTTCCTTTTAAAGTTTAAGAGCTCGGTTGTTCGCTTGGGACGGTATCTTGGCCAGAGTGCTTTTGACACCTCGCAGCCCGATGATGCTGCCCAGTGTCTCTCAGCCGCCGTTCTCATGGAACAATTAAGTTCCGATAGCACTTGCTGAATAGGTCTCTTTATATCGTTCACCGCGAGAGTTTCTGATGACGCTGATCCCAGCCGAGCACATTCATCAGCCGCCTCGTTACCTGGCACTCCCATGTGCCCAGGTACCCAGACAAGTCTGATAGAGTGTGGTTGGCATAGGCTTAGTGACATCACTGTGTCTCGGGTTAGTTTACTCTTAATGGTGTTCGATGCGAGTGCTTTTATCGCTGATTGGCTGTCGACATAGATGGACACGTCCCTCGGGCTCCCGCCCAGTGTCCGTACCAACTTGGTCGCTTGCCAAACAGCGTAAATCTCCGCTTGAAACACACTACACCAGTCAGGAAGACGAAAGGAAAGCTTGGTTGCAAGGTCTTCGGAGAAGACCCCCGATCCAGTACCTTCTATCGTCTTTGATCCGTCTGTGTAGATTGACAACTCATTCTGCCTCAAAGAGATTCCTGTTGCCAATCGGATCTGTCAGGGAATTCAGCTGTAAACCTGTCATCCCACTTATGTTCTGGTACCCAGTAGTCGTTCTCAGCCACAGTCAATTCTACTGTACGTAGAATGGAGTTGTGACCTGCACCAGGCTTAAGGAGGCATTGGGCGTGAAGCCTGACCGCACTCCTTGCTGCCGCGTGCTTGAGGAAGACTCCGATGGGCTCCAGATTTAACATTACATCCAGCGCTGCTTGGGGGGTAGAACGATTACATCCTGTTATTCCCAAACAAGCTAGTCTCTGGTCTTTGCGGAGATTGTTTAGATAGGAGTCGGTGTGCCCCGCCTCCCACCATACAAGAGCCCCGTACGTCAGTATAGGTCTGACAATTGCAGTGTAGAACCAATGAAGGATGTACGGTTGCAATCCCCATCCTTTACCAAAGGTCTTTTTGCACACAAAGAAGGCTTGTAACGCTTTCTTCATCCTTTCCTCCGAGTTTCTCCTCCAGGAGAGTTTGGAGTCCAGGATTACTCCAAGGTACTTAGCCTCCTTTGATAACTTGAGCTATGTCCCTCCCAGTGACGGAAGCTTGAAGCTCGGTATCTTATATTTTCGAGTGAACAGAACAAGTTCGGTCTTTTGTGGGTTGGCCCCAAGACCGTTGTGTTCTGCCCATCGCAGAGTTTCACTCAGTGCGGCGTTTATTAGCTCACTGACTGTTGGCAGGAATCTGCCAGTTACCATTAGAACCAGGTCGTCCGCATAAGCAGTCACTCTGCATCCCTTATACTTCAGTTTGAGAGAAGGTCATTAAGGACAATGTTCCACAACAAGGGGGATATCACACCCCCTTGCGGGGTGCCCCTGGTTGCCCTTCTCCTGATAGTTGAGGCGCAGAGTTGGGCGTTTATCATTCTTTGGCGAAGCATGTTGCTAAGCCATCGAGTGATTGTCGGGTGTGAGCCTATGTTGACAAGTGCTGCTGTTATAGACTCGATCCTGACATTGTTAAAGGCACCCTCTATGTCGAGAAATGCCGCTAACGTAAACTCCTTCCTTTGCAGTGTGCCTTCAATTGTGCTAACCACCTCGTGCAGAGCAGTCTCTACTGATCTACTGTGAGGTGTTAGCTTACTTCTGAGATGAAGGTCCAGAAGTCTCTCTAGTGTTTTCAATAAAAACGATGAGAGACTTATGGGCCTATAGTCTTTTGCTGAGCAGTGGTTTATCTTTCCTGCTTTGGGAATGAATGCCACCCTCACTTCTCTCCAGGATTTTGGAATGTATCCTGTAAGGAGACATCCCCTGAAGATTTCTAGTAGCCATTGCGACAGATGTACGCATACCATCTGTAACATGATCGGTCTGATGTCATCCGGTCCTGCTGATTTGTAGGGGTGGAACGATTTGATAGCCCAGATTATCTTCTCAGTGTTGACAATTTCGTCGATTAGGACTTGACTCTCATGAAGCGGGTTTTCCTCCGGCTCGCCGCTGATGTGAGAGGAGGGGATCTCATTCTCGTCTTCAGCTTGTGTGCAGCCTGGAAAGTGTGCGTTCATGAGGAGTGGCAGAGACTCCTGACTATTTTTAGCGAATGTGCCATCCAGGTTGCAAAGCAGCCCCGGTGCGGCTGGATCTTTCGCCAACAACCTTCGAAGTCTGGACGCTTCAGTGGTGTTGGCTAGTTCCTCGCAAAATTTAGACCATGCGTCTCTTTTTGCCCTTCTGATTTCCTTCTTGAAGGTCTTGAAACTGTTATGGTAGGCATCCCAGTCTACCTGGCAGTTTCCGTCTTTTGCTCTATTGTAAAGCTTTCTCGTTTCCTTTCGTATCTGGCCGAGTTCCGGAGTCCACCACTTGTTGCGGTTTGACTTCGGTGGACGGCTGATTGGACAGGATTTGATGAAGGCCTTACATAGAGTATCTGTGACATTCTGGGTCGATTCCTCCAACTTGTCTGGGTTGTCTAGCCTTCCCACTGGGTGGTTGGGAATAGATTCCATAACAAGCTTTGAGTATTTGACCCAGTTTGCCTTTCGTGGGTTCCTGAAGGGCGCCTTTGCCTCTCTGGACCATCCAATTTCGAACACTATCCTGTAATGGTCCGAAAAGGAGCATTCCGTGGATTCGTGCCAGTCTTCTACGGAGAGGGAGTCGCTGTTGGTCGCTAGAGTTAAATCTATAACCTCAGCTCGGTTCTTATTGCGGAAGGTGGGGTGGCTACCCCGATTACACACATTAAGATTAGTGAGCATCACGAATTCAAGCAGCGACTCCCCTCTCTCGTTGGTGTCTTTGCTCCCCCAAAAGGTATTGTGGGCATTAGCATCACACCCAAGGATTAGATCCGTGCCCTCTTTCTGCGCATGCTGAATGAGGGCTCGAATACTTTCCGACGGTGGATCCTTTTCTTCGTACGGGAGGTATGCTGAGGCTAGGTAAAGACTGGGTCCGTTCCTCCGCTCGCATAGCGCTACCGTCAAGTCCCTGTTGCTGTAACTGGAAGAGAAGAGCACATTAAGTCCGGTTCTTACCACGATACAGGTTCTGGACTTACCCACAGTTTTCGGGACAAGGAGATGGTATCCGCGGGCTCCCAAACCACAAACCCTTTCACCTACGATCCAGGGTTCTTGGATGAGAGCCACATCCACCCTCTCCTTGTCCATCCACCGTAGTAGGTCTGTGGAAGGAACCCTCGAGTGGTGCAGATTAATCTGCACTACCCGAATTCTTTCCGGTCGACCTAACATCTACGCGCCCAGCGCCTCCAGGAATGATTGCCCGAACGGAACCCATTCCCATCTTCAGCCGGCCTTGCTTACTAAGGAGTTGGCTCTTGGACTCTGGACCAATGCTGATCCATAGATCCTTGCCGTTTTCTTTGTCTCGGGCGAGACCTCTATTGATCGTCCAGTCCGCTGTGTGACAGTCCGCATTCTGGCTTTTGATCAATATAAGGGTGGTTCGATCCTCCCTGATGGGAGGTGGGATCCAGACCTTAATGATCGTCCGCTCAGGAATTTGGTCTACAGGGACGACGTCAATTCTTGCTCCAGGCCACGGCGTTTCCAGTTTCAGCAGTGTGTCTTTGAGGAATCGCAGGGATTCCTCGTTGGCACATGCCACCACTTTAACACCTTTGTACCAGTTGATGCCATCAAACTCTGCCACGAACGGATTCAGCGGTCGAGTGATGGCATCAGCAATCCCCTGGTCAATTAACCCTTCCAGGATAAGCCAGTTATCAACAGAAAGCTTCCCATCCGGGTTGCTTCTGACGATGATGGCTACCTGTAGCTCCGGCTTCGTGCTCAAGCTGGCCAGGATGTCCCCTGGACACACCCGCTTGCTCTCCGAAGCCTTTGCCGAGTCGTCTGACCTCTGCCTCTTGCTGACAGGTGGGTTGGCCTTTTTCGGTAGCTTGCTCACCGTTCTCTCCTTTCCAGGAGGTGTGGTTGTTGCAAGCATACCTGGTGCACGCTTTTTTCCTACTAAGGGTGACTTGGGTTTCTTTGGTTCCACCAACTTCGACGTGGAAGGTTTGACTTCCTCCGTCGGGTTGGCTACGGCTACTGCCTGAAACCCCTTGTCACCCTGGCACCGTGCACTCATACTCGGTTCAGCGGACTGAGTGTTGCCGGTCACGCCAGCGAGCCTCAAATACCGCCGCACGTTGTATTCGTGCTTTTTGCGCAATTTCCTCTCACGCTCGTTCAACGACTCTGGGTTGCGGCCTTCTAGTCCCTTAAGGAACTTGAGAGAGCTCTTATACCCTGAGCGTTGTTTGCGCTTGAGGTTTGCGCCTTTCTTGCTGGATGGTCCCTGGACTACTGTCACTTCGTCTTCATCAGTGCTCGAAGACTCATCCAACGGCATCCTCGCTAGCGCAAGCGCTAGCTCGGACTCCGTTATCGATGAGCCTGTAAGCAAAGACTCCGACTCCGTGGCAGCTGTTTCCAGGTCCACACCCTCCTGTCGATGGAGTTTGTCCACTCCACCGTCGTGACCACTGGCGACACGCAGAGAGGATTTCTCCTCCCCGTGCCCGCCGGTGGTAGCGGTCACACTTCCCACCGACGTTTGGGCTGACATCCCAGCCCGAGTTGACGCCTCTATATCATCCTCCATGATGAATCCAAGGATTCATGGTGCATTTTATACTTGCTGCCAAGTACCTCTGACCATGGTCCTGGACCTCAGCTTTCCAGAGTAAATCTAAAAAGCTTGGGCCCAGTCCCTTAGCTAGAAACTGCAAGGTCTTATGAGCGAGCAAATGATGCTGACATCTCTTGGTCGCCCGAGACGATGCAGTATCCATTGCCCAGCCGGTCAGAGGATTTTCGCCAGCCATATTTGTACTTTATGGGGTCGGAAATGCCTCCATCTGCCTGTTACATACATTTTCTGTTGGCACTAAGTTATAATACCCTTCTACCCTATGGGTAGCGGGTGTAAAAATGCAAATTTGTTTACTACAAAGAGAAAATCGAAGTTTAAATTATACTTTAAATTACTTATTTTAAACCTCCGTGAGGTTTATAGCAAATTTCAACAGGAAAGCGGGAAAATCATTTTTTATTTCAACAAGAAAGCGGGAAAATCATCATAAGAGCAGATTGTACCCCAACAGGTGAACATGTGCGAAGATTCAATGCACCCACCGTTAATGATGTTGCTGCAATTATTGTTGGCGATCAAACTAAATCGCGAGACATTGTCGTTCAGCGAAGAAGCAATATCAACCATCATGTAAACGTGACACATCGTTTGTACGATGCGTTACAATATCCAATAATTTATTGGCAAGGGCAAGATGGATACAACATTACGTTGAAGATGGTCGATCCAATTACAGGTACAATATTCACACACTAATTATTGCTATTATTGCTATTATTGGTTTCCATTAACAATTCATTTAATTTTGCATTTTCAGGCGTATTCACGAATAAAAATCGAAGCGCAATGAATTACTATGCGTATCGTATGATGATTCGTACACATGAGGAGAATGTCATTCTGCCATTCAGTGCCGTCGGCTATTCCAGCAATTCGCTGTCGACATGTATGTCAAAGTCGAGACCGAACGTTTAGCGTTTATCCGATTCAATCAGGCAAAGCTACGATCTGAGGACTATATACACTTGCGTGATGCTATTCCTTCAGATGGTGATGTTCAAAATATTGGACGTCTGACGATTCTCCCATCATCTTATATCGGAAGCCCACGCCACATGCACGAATACGCTCAAGACGCTATGACGTACGTGCAAAACTATGGAACTCCGGATTTATTTATTACCTTCACATGGACGGAAATTGAACGTGAGTTGGAACCGGGCCAAAAACCACAAGATCGCCATGACATAATCGCCAGAGTATTTCAGCAGAAACTCAAGGTTATGATGGATGTGCTTACTAAATATCGAGTTTTTGGTGACACACGTTCTTATAAGTACTCGGTGGAATGGCAGAAGCGTGGACTACCGCATGCTCATATCCTAATTTGGTTGCTGAACAAATTACATTCAAATGAAGTGGATGACATCGTATCAGCTGAAATTCCTGATCCAGTCACTGATCCCCATCTACACGACATTGTGACGACACAGATGGTGCATGGACCGTGCGGTGCATTAAATCCATTATCGCCTTTCATGGCTGATGGAAAGTGCACAAAACGATATCCGCGACCGTTAGTTGCTGAAACAGTCACAGGGAACGATAGATATCCAGTTTATCGTCGGCGTTCAAAAGAAGATAATGGTCGAACTATCAAAGTTAAAGTTCAAAATCAAGAGATTGAGATCGGAAATGAATTCATTGTACCATATTGCCTGCTGTTGTCATTCGGCCAAATAAATCAAATATTTGTGCAAGTGCGTCACAAAAGGCAGCGACATGGCTGTGTTTGGTATTGCATCGGAAAATGCGAATGACGAAATCAGCAACTTTCAAATGGGCAGATACGTCAGTACTAATGAAGCACTGTGGCGATTATTGTCATTTCAAATTCATGAAAGATATCCCACAGTTGTACATTTAGCAGTGCATTTGGAAAATGGCCAAAGAGTTTACTTCACTGAGGCTAATGCGGCACAACGAGCTGAGAGACCACCATCGACAACATTGACTAGCAGATCCATTTGCAGCGACGCTGATGTAAGTTGAAATGCCCAAGTATTACACTTGGAATCAATCAACAAAGAAATTTCAAATTTTCAGTTCCAGATTGGCCACAGGTTTTTTCCACTGATGCACTAGGTCGCATGTATACTGTTCATCCTAGAAATGATGAATGGTTTTATTTGCGACTGCTGTTGCTAAATGTACGTGGCCCAAAATCGTTTGCGCATTTCAAAACTGTGAATGGCCACCAATGCCAAACATATCGAGAAGCATGTCAACTATTGGGTTTGCTGGAGAACGATTCTCATTGGGATCTAACACTTGCGGATTCAGTTGTTTCATCAAATGCGTACCAAATACGAACGCTGTTCGAAATTATCATCACCACATGTTATTCTTTACAACCAATTCAGTTATAGAACACATACATGAATTCGCTTGCGAATTCAAACGAATAATCCCAAATATACAATAAAGGATTGATTCTGATTGAGGATCAATGCTTGACTATTGCAAACAAGCTACTGATTGAAGTAGGAATGATTCGCCAAATCGATCGATGCACGATGCATTCAACCAAGAATTAAATCGAGAGCTGCAATACAATGTTGATACATTGCAGGAATTCGTTCGAAATAATGTGCCGTTCCTAAATGAACAGCAAAAGCAACTATACGAAACATTAATGCAAGCGATGGACAACAATACTGGTTGTCTATTCTTCCGGGACGCACCTGGAGAAACAAGGAAAACATTTGTTATTTCATTGATTTTGGCCACTATTCGATCAAGATGTGACATAGCTTTGGCGTTAGCATCATCTGGAATTGCGGCGAAACGTTGTCATGGGATGCGATGTTGAAAACCACAGAGATCCGCCTGGAATTACGCACAGATATTGATATGATAAGACATATTCAGTGTGGAATTCGAGGTGGATTAGTTCAATGTAGTCAATGACACAGCAAAGCAAACCACAAATACCTTAAAGATTTTGATTCTACAACAGAATCGGAATATTTAATGTATGTGGATGCAAACATCCTTTATGGTTGGGCCATGTCTGAACCTCTGCCTTACGGTGAGTTCAAATGGTTAGAGCGGGCGGAAGTGCAATCATTTGACATTGATAATATATCTGATAACAGCGAGTATGGATATTTTCTTGAGGTTGACTTGGAAAATCCATACTCACTCCACGATATGCACAATGATTTGCCGTTTTGCCCGTCCAATAAATTACCATCATAATCATCAAAAATCATCAAAAGGTCCAGATGATAATGCATTTTATGTTATTAGATGGAATTAAAAAAATAAAACGATAATTTAAATTTAATAATGTGATGGTTTATTTAAAAAAAAAAATGTATACTTATATGATATTTAGATAATAGTAATTTAATTTTAATAATCTTAAAAAATATTGTTCAAAATACGATAAATAAAAGAAAGAGATTGATAAAGAAAAGAAGAATGTTTTACTTAAACATTACAAAATTTCAGTTTTATGAATCCAGGTGTCTTCGGTTTTGGGGAAACCCAGCCAGCGGACCAGACCTCTATTCCCTTTACTTTTCAGCACTTTTTCAACTAGGTAAGATTTGGGAAAAGTTGTTTTTTTTTTCAGTTCTTCCACCTTTGATTGGATTCCCATTCCAGTCTTGCAGTGAGTATGTTGTTGGGTAAGTATTTTGTACTTTAGTTATTCTGAATATTTCAGTTGTCCAATTCGGGGTATATCCCTATTCAAATACGTGTTTATATTTGCTGATGCGTACATTGTCCCCCATCTTTAGTTTACTATCCGTAAACATTTTAATATTATTGTAGGCGGTTTTCAAGATGAGTTTTTCATTCTCACTGTTTACATTGATGGGTGCAATTTTTATGGTCCTGTGTACTCTATGGTTGTATATGTCAATTAGTTCTTTATACACATCAATCCATTTTGTATGTTCCATTGAAACTGAATTCTTGCCACATGATTTCTTTTTATGACCTGTTGAAACTCTGAACAATTGAGTCCTTTAGACTACTATATGTTGAATAGTGATTGATTTCATATTGTTTGATCAGAGCTGTAAATCGAGTGTTAAAGAACTCTTTACCATCCTCGTCCTGATTTAAATATTTTCTCCTTTGCCTGAACAACTTCCTTTGCATGTTTCGACTTTATTGCTTCACCACAGGCAAATTTTGAGAATGTGTCTATTACTGTTAGCAAGTAATGATGTCCATTACTTGATTTTGCGTACTTCCCCATTTCAACCAAATCGACTTGCCATAAATCATTTTTCCCTTCGTGATGACTCTACGCCGTAGAAAATGTTTCCGCGAGGGAGCATGTAATTCGTTTACAATACCTCGTCTGCTCATATTTAGATGGTTTGTAATCAGAATAAGAGAAATTTACTTGAGCTGATAACCATATTACATTTTTTCATAAATGTTTGACGTAAGTTCCAATCTGTAACGATGTAGAGTCCCGATAAAGTTTTCTCATCTCGTGTTAAATGATTAGGGCTCTGCTTCTCACGTATGTAACTTGTCAACAGACATGGTGATTATAAATTCTCTTGAATAATGACATGTCATATATATAGTGTAAGTAACTTAGCGTATAATCTGATCCTCTGTCAATTCTTCAATTATTGATGTAATTTCATTAGTGTGGTTAGTAATTCCAGTTGATTGAGAGGTTATTATGAGCTGCAGTCGTTCAACCAACTCATTTGGATCATAAATCCAGACCCAGACACACTTCCTTTGGAGCGTTTGGGTGTAGACTCGGCAGTAGGTGTTTTCGCTAAAAGTGGTTTTATAATTTTCGTATATTTATGTGCTCTTGTTCCTTTCAACTGTCCACTTGGATGAAAGATGGGTTCATATTGATTCGGTAGTACAAATGATCCTCTATTGCTGACTGAGAATAGAATTGATTATCATCATCATCATCATCATCATCATCATCATCATCATCATCATCATCATCATCATAATCATCATCATCATCATCATCATCATCATCATCATCATCATCATCATCATCATCATCATCATCATCATCATCATCATCATCATCATCATCATCATCATCATCATCATCATCATCATCATCATCATCATCATCATCATCATCATCATCATCATCATCATCATCATCATCATCATCATCATCATCATCATCATCATCATCATCATCATCATCATCATCATCATCATCATCATCATCATCATCATCATCATCATCATCATCATCATCATCATCATCATCATCATCATCACACTGTCATCACCATATTTAGTTTTTAGTTTTTTCTTCTTCTTCTTTCCTCCAAACCATCAGTATTCTGAGTTTTGAGTTGTTTTAGTTCAGAACATTTTTTTTATAGAGCTTTTCTACTTTTGGTTAATTGAGCTAAAATATTTGGTTCATTGTAATTTAAATTCACTCAAGCTGTCAGAACTGAAACGGTTATTTCACTCTAGTGGTTGTGAATGGACTATGAGCTAATTGACGAATCATAAGCATATATAGCTGCAATAATTTTAATTAGAAAACAACATTTTTTTGATTCATACTTCATATACATTTTTTTAAAAAGATATTTGTAATGGTACTCCAGCTCAACCATCACGTTGGTGCCAAACTTTCCTTTTACCCTTTTCGCTTTCATGATATTGTATTGTGTGTTGATGGGCAGCTTCTTGATGTGAAGTTTACTCTTCACTTTAAGCGAGTTGAAGGCGCTCTTCACTCGGTCCTCATTGGCCTTCAAAAGATCTTCATTGATCTTCAAGAGATCATCATTGATCTTCAAAAGGTCATCAAAGTCCTCTCGGTTGTGTTCATAAAATGGCTGCTGGGATATTTCCATTTCCGTGAGATCAATCGTGTTGGATGCGGTTCTCCTTGTTGGACATATTTTATAATGCTGTGGGTGTTGGTTGCTGGTTGCTGAGGTCGTGGAGGCTGATTGCTGATGCTGCCGAGACTGTTGCTACTCAATGAATGAAATTTTCCTTCGAGGGGCTGGTTGATTTTATACCCAGTAACGACGTACACAACCGATTGTGGTGTGGAGAACATGGGGATCTTACAAAGGAATATGGCCAATGGAGTCTTCAAAGAAAACGCATACACACGCTCACAAATACACACAGGATCCACCCTTCACATATCGAGTTGGATTGTATACAAACTGAATCTAAAACTGATCTCTTGTCAATTTATATTAAATGTGTGAACAACGGACAACTTGGCCAGTGTTCATAAGCACTAAGTTATCGGTATCGATGCTGTATGCACAGTATTAGTACCGATAATCAACGTATTACGTATCGATAATCAACCACGAGTAGTATGAAGCACGCACTCGAGCAAGAAGCACGTTACTGGAGAATATTATAATTTAAAATGTTAAAACATATCCACTCAATTATCTAAATAAACCTACAAATAGTTATCACTCGAATGCCTATTAATCGATATCGATAATCAACCACGAGTAGTATGAAGCACGCACTCGAGCAAGAAGCACGTTACTGGAGAATATTATAATTTAAAATGTTAAAACATATCCACTCAATTATCTAAATAAACCTACAAATAGTTATCACTCGAATGCCTATTAATTCCCAACCCCACCCCCCCCCCCCCCCCCTCCCAAAAAAGTTCAGAAGTGGGATTCTTGAGGTTGGATATGTGTGAAGCGAAGGAGTGGTGCTGAAAACTCAGGAAAAGAAGAAGAATTATCGGCGTGGAAAGTTTGCAATGGGATGTGTTCCCAAAGGTCTATGTGACGGCGTATATTGCAAATTACGGATGTGTTCCTTTTCTATGTGGCAGACGAATTCAAAACAGAGAGATCAGGAATCTTAGTAAACTTGTGGAAGCAAAAGACGATTTCAGGAATCTGAGTGACCCAGAAGACATACATACAAAAGGCTTGTGTGTATACCAAAAGTTGTGGTGAAATTCGCAAACAGACGCCAACGTTGTGAAATACTTAGCAGTTGTCTCGCTTGCACACATGCAAAGGGAATTACGCAGTTAGTAAAAGCAAAATCAGAGAGGAAAAATGACGAAAATAGACGTACTTAAAGTGGACCAGTTAAGGTACCTACTACGAGCTAGAAATTTGTCATGCTCAGGCACCCGAGCGGAATTAATTCTAAGATTAATAGAATTTGAGCAATCGGAGGAAGTTGAGATGCCAGTAACGGCTGGGCTTTCTACGCAGCAAGAAGAAGCGATGACGTCACAATCAGTGGCAATTTCACAATTGCAGAACGAAATAGAAGCATTGAAGCATATGATGGGTCAGCTAGTCGCAATTCAAAAGCAAAATGCAGAAGCATCAATGGCAAACAATCAACAGCAGCAAATCATTGAGGTGGAACCCGAAAATATCAACAATGATAACAGGCATATTGGACAGGTCACCAACAACATGAGGCAAGCATTGGTGAAAGAAATTGCAAACACCTTGCCGGAGTTTGATCCAAGTGATAAGAACGCCATTTCCGTAAACCAGTTCATTGATCGAGTCAACAAAGTGGTTGATGCTTATCAATGGGACGAGAAATTTGTATTTCTCGCAATATACACTCGACTAAAGGGACCAGCCAAGATGTGGCTCGATTCCTCACCTATTCTCCACACGACATGGAATAGTTTTGCTGAAGCTATACAGGATGAGTTCGGAGCAAACCCAGACGAAGCAGAAGAGCATTTTAATATGGCAAATGCAACCAGACGATCAAAGGAGACGGTCAAGGAGTACTATTTCAGGATGTCCGCCCTTGGGGTGCGGTACCAGCTAAGCGAAGCCGCTATTATAAGATATGTGAGATCAGGACTATAGCACCGAGAACTGCAAAACAGTATTGCAGCGATTCATTTTTCGTCAATGAAGCAACTTGGTGATGCAGCTGAATCTTATTTTGTAAATAGAGGTCGACCGATCACAAATAAAAAAGAATTCTTACCAAAAGGCAGCAACTTAGATCAAAAGCAGGACAGCGATGTAAAATCATCAAAGTCAAGGCAGAACCTGAAGTGTTACAACTGCGGAGAGTTGGGACACTTTGCTAATACGTGCACAAAGGAGCCAAATGGAGTTTGTCAATCCGCGAATACAATGCGTTTGGGAGCCACCAACCAAGACAAACTTTTCACCAGGAAAATCTTTATAAATTCACACGAGTACAGCGCCTTCATTGATACAGGTAGCCAGGCTAATATCATGCGCCAATCTGTTGCCAGGAAAATCAACGCTGAATGCCACAAATGTTCTATGCAAATAAGAGGAATTTGCGGGGGTTCATGTATCCTCACAGAAGCGATCACTGTGGATATGGACATCGAAGGAAAAGTGATCACAGCCAAAGTATATGTAGCAGACGACGACCTAATACAGGAGGATTTTCTATTGGGTCAAGACGTCATCATTAGCGCTCATCTTACGCTCAATTTTGAGCCATACGTTACAGAATTCAAGCGAGCAGTTCAACAGCATTTAATTCCAATCGACAATGCTATAGAAAAACTTTTGGTCAATTTTCAGAATGATCAGGAAAGAGGTCAAATACGTATTTTGCTGGAAAGACTCCCCAACGTTTTCTCTACAGGATTGCAAGACATAGGAAAAACAAATTTAGTCCAAGCACATATAATTGTTGAGAGCGGTCAGACAGTTTCTCAAGCGCCTTATCGAGTTTCCGAGCCAAAGAAGGAAGTTGTTTGCAAAATGGTCGACGAGTTGTTGGAGCAGGATATTATAACTTTATCCACATCAGAGTACGCCAGCCCGATAGTGCTCATCAAAAAGCCGAATGGTAGTGATCGAATGTGTGTCGATTACAGACGTCTGAACAAGTTGATCAAAAAGGAAAATTTCCCAGTACCGAACATTGAAGAACGCCTGCAGGCGGCAAAACGATATAAATACTTTTCATCCCTGGACCTTAACAGTGGCTATTACCAGATCGAAATTGCACCAGAGAGCAGGAAATTTACAGCATTCATCACCACCGATGGGTTATATGAATTCAAGCGACTTAATCGACTTATGGCAGAATTACAGAAGAGAGTGTACAAAAGCGGATGGATGACATTCTTATTGGCAGCCATACTTTTAGCGAAATGTATGAGAAGCTAGAGCGAGTCGTTAAAGTTTTGCAAGAGTGTGGATTGACTTTAAATATGGATAAATGCGAACTATACAAGCAGTCAATCACATTCCTTGGTCACCAGATACACGCAGACGGCATAAGCCCTGGGGAGATTAAGACGAGATTAAGAAGAGGCCATCAGAATGTTTCCGAAGCCCACCAATGTAACCGATGTGAGAAAGTTCTTGGGTCTCACTGGTTATTTTCGCAAATTCGTAGCTGGATATGCTATATCAAAACCATTGCGTATCCTATTGCGCAAGGAACAGCAATCCATGTGGAAGCCAGCACAACAAGATGCATTTGACGAGTTGAAGAGATGCCTATTTTAGCCGAGCTACTTCCAAACCGGAAAATAACTTCCACAGTTACGAGCTTGAAGCTTTAGCTGTCGTGGAATCATTGGAGCGATTCAAGTATTACGTATATGGTAAAAAGCTAAAAGTTGTAACAGATTGTAATGCACTGAAAACGTCAATGGTGGTTACGTATTCAAGAATTTGACATAGACATTGTTCATCGCGCTGGAACACAGATGAGTCATGTGGATGCATTAAGTCGAGCACCATTCGAAGATCATCGTGAAATGGATACAGCATGCCTAAAGATTTCAAAAACCATAATTGATGAAGCTGATTGGTTATTTTCTATACAACTGCAGGACGAGAAAATCAAAAAAATCGTTGCCGATATGACATCAGTGAAGAAATCGGAGACCGACGAATATGTTATATTCTCAATTTGTTTTGGTTCCCTCGAATGCGTAACTTTGTTAAAAGCTATATAAAGACATGCGTAGGCTGCGCACTTTATAAAATACCAGGTGGAAGGTGAGTACCACTACAATGCAATCAATCCGATTCCCTTATCCACCATAGACATGGATCACCTAGGACCTTTTTCTAAGAGGTCTAAGGGAAATGAGCAAATTCTTGTAATCGTCGATGCATTCACGAAATTCACCATAGTACGAGCGGTGAAAAGTACCGCAACTAAACACGTCCTGGATATACTGCAAGATGTAACAAGCTATTTGGGAATGCCAGAGCGAATCGTAACAGATCGTGGAACAGCCTTTACATCGAAAGATTTTGAAAAGTACTGCACGTCAAATAACGTAAAGCACATACATAATGCTGTTAGGACACCACGAGCCAATGGTCATGCAGAGCGAACAAACCGAATTATATTGTCTATGTTATTGCCTTCTAATGAAAATGAGAAGAGATGGGATGAGAACATGCGATCAATTCAGTGGAGCATCAATACAATGGTAAATAGTACAACTAAATGTTCCCCATTTCAGCTCTTTTATGGTTATGAGCCTCGAGATATTCTCAAAAATACATTGACGAACGTAATCCAAGGTCATGACCAAACGATGTTATCAGATGCAGAGTTAAACAACCTAAGAAGGGATGCTGCGACTACAGTCAACGATCACCTAGCTGCTGCGAAGAAACGTTACGATGCCAGTCATTCGAAACCAACAGTATACAAACTAGATGATCTTGTTTTGGTCGAGAATGAGACGTTTAGCACGGGCACCTCCCGCAAATTGGAGCCTCACTATAAAGGTCCTTTTATCATCACCAAGGTGCTGCCTAACGACAGATATCTAATCGAAGACCTGCCACATGCTCAACGAAAGCAGAGACATTACAAATCTGTCTATTCATCCGACAAGATGAAGCGCTGCTGCAAGTTGCCAGGGGATGGGCCAGATGAAGATGAGGATTTGGAGTATGAACCATCCCCCGAATCTTGCGAGGACGCGTCGATTTGTCAGGAGAGGCCGACTGTGAACAACGGACAACTTAGCCAGTGTTCATAAGCACTAAGTTATCGGTATCGATGCTGTATGCACAGTATAAGTATCGATAATCAACGTATTACGTAACGATAATCAGCCACGAGTAGTATGAAGCACGCACTCGAGCAAGAAGCACGTTACTGGAGAATATTAAAATTTAAAATGTTAAAACATATCCACTCAATTATCTAAATAAACCTACATACAGTTATCACTCGAATGCCTATTAATACCCCCCCCCCCTCACAGATGTTTGTGTAAACCAGGTCGGATATCAATAGCTGTTTGTGTAAACCAGGTCTGATACCAATAGCTGTTTGCGTAAACCAGGTCTGATACCATTAGCTGTTTGAACCGACCAGGTCTGATATCAATAGCTGTTTGTTTAAACCAGGTCTGATACCAATAGCTGTTTGAACAGAACAAATTTTGTGCTTGTTTGAATATACATTTTATTTTAAAAATAAAAAAGTTTTAATTTATTTTTAAAATAAAAATTACTGAAAATAAAAGCTAAAAAAATAGCTGAAATAAAAGCTGAAAATAAATGCTAAAGTTCTTAAAAATCTGAAAATCCCAGATTAATTACACCTCCACAATTAAACAATTTTAATTTGTTTTAAAGATTTTTTTATTTTAAAATTTTGTTGTTTAAATATATATATATATATATTTATATATATATATATATTTATATCTTAATATATATAAATCTCGTGTCACAATGTTTGTCCTCAATGGACTCCTAAACCACTTAACCGATTATATTAAAATTCGCACATCATGTGCAGTTCGATCTAACTTGAGAGATAGGATAGTTTAAATCTCAAATTATAGTCGCAATTTTAATTTATTGCTAATTATTTGTCTTTTATTATTTGACAAAGGTTGGCAGCACGCTCGATTGAAGCTTGCTATTAATCGATAAACTGCAATCGGAATATTAGGCCCCCCCCCCACACACACACATACTGAAGAGATAGACACACTCACTCACACAAACACAGACACGGACGAGAGGAAAGCCGACATGGAAACACACGTATTGTTGTTGTGCTAACGGTATTTACTATATTTTAGTAAAAAAAAGAAAAAACAAAAACAGTCACTTGATCGTTTTTTGTAGAACTGCAACCAAATACGCAATGCATTAAACTACCAGACAATTTTTGCACTGTTGTTCAGGATAAAAATGAATTGATTCAGAGTATTTTCCCGGATATACAGAATAATTATTTGAATCATGAATGGCTTAGTCAACGGGCGATTTTGGCAGCCAAAAACGTTGATGTTGACGAAATTAACTTCCAGATACAACAGTTTTTACCAGGCGATCTGATGTCTTTTAAATCAATCGATACTGTTGTTGATGAAAATGAAAGTGTAAATTTTCCGATTGAATTTTTAAATTCATTAGATATCCCTGGAATGCCACCACATAATCTTCGATTAAAGATTGGTTCCCCTATTATTCTCCTCCGTAATTTGAATCCACCTCAATTATGTAACGGTACGCGTTTGGTCATCAAAAAGATCACCGGAAACATTCTTGAAGCAACCATTTTGGCTGGGAAGTTTAAAGGAAAAGTGGTCCTGCTGCCACGTATTCAGATGATACCATCAGATTCTACCATACCCTTCAAAAGGCTACAGTTTCCAATTCGTTTAGCTTTCGCCATGTCTATAAATAAATCTCAAGGTCAAACAATGTCCATTTGCGGTTTAGATTTGGAAAATCCATGTTTTTCTCATGGGCAACTATATGTTGCGTGTTCACGTGTTGGGAAACCGTCGAATCTATTTGTGTTAGCTAAAGACAGGTTAACCAAAAACATTGTGCACCGATTGGTGTTAAATTAAATTGAAATTGAAAGTATTTATAATTCAAAAAAATAAATATTAATGTTTAAAAGTTTAAGACTGTCTGCCTAGCCTACCTCATTTATGAGTTTAAGCGTCACATGTTATTGACTGTATTATACTGTAATATACTTATATTTGTTATAAAATTAAATGGAAATAATAAATCTGATAAATTTTTATTTTGTATCTATTGATTTATGCTTAATATCAAGTGTAAGAACATTTTAATTAATTGTGTTCAACGTACATTCCCCTTCAAATCTCAATCCAGTGAATTTGTATACCAACATCAACATTTTCGTCTTTGTTCGTAAATAATTTCATTGTACTAAAGGGTTATAGTAGTAGAAAGTCAAATAAGGAGATCACCATATTTTTTTACAAATACCATCTGTGTGAAAAAGCATAGTGGACTCCGTGACTGATGTTCTCTTATTGTTCCTCTTAGATTGTTTACTATAATGTAATATAACAAAAACTTTTGCCACAGCAACGCGTGGCAGGGTCAGCTAGTATATATATATATTTATATATATATATATATATATATATGTTGATAATTATACTTAATGATTTCTCCCAAATATTTAATTACTTCTAATGGGGGTCGTAAGTTCCCAAAACTGTCAAAGTAACATAAAACAGAACCTCTCTTAAAGTAAGCTACCCAATGCGTTCCTTTTGATGACGAGTCTGTTAAATTTATTATTCCTCACTCACGATATAGTGGGATTTTTGGTAATTCATCTTTCATATAAACACCCCGAAAATGTTAAAGGCAAACCGCATGATATCAAAGTTAGATAATGCCCTTTTGGGTAGCTTACTTAGTAGTTTTTTTGCTTGCGATTTTCGATTATTTTTATTAAATAATATACCCTTTTTTGTATGGTTGTAAATACAATCCCTCTCCTAACGAAACAGGTTCCATTTTTATACCCGCTACCCATAGGGTAGAAGGGTATTATAACTTAGTGCCATCAGAAAATGTATGTAACAGGCAGAAGGAGGCATCTCCGACCCCATAAAGTATATATATTATTGATCAGTGTCAACAGCCGAGACGATATAGGCATGTCCGTCTGTGCGTCTGACTTTACAAGTGTGTGAATGACCCAGAGATATCAAATTTGGTAACAGTAATCGTGTGGATCTTACTCAGATCAAATTTGTTTTAGATTTTTGCCACGGCCCTTTCCGCCCCCAAATAATAGACATAGAGCACTTTTGGTATGCATAATAATAATTATATTCTCAATGATTCCTGTGAATTTGGTTGAGATCGAATGAAAAACAAGGAAGTTATTAATAAATTAATTTTATGTGCAAAATTCACTTGCAACTGCTCGCGCTTTGTTTGTTTAGTTGACAGTGTGACCATGTCGGTATATAATGGATTTTTTTAAAAATATGTATATACAAAAAAAAACAAATTTCAGTATATTCTGTGGTATATTTTTTGTTAAAATATTATTAAAGCTTTTTGTTTTCTCTCCACATGGGTTGCGGGTATCATACGGTCGAGCACTCTCGACTGTAGCTTTCTTACTTGTTTTTGTGTATATTTGAAAAAAATCCATAACATACCGACATGGTCACACTGTCAACTAAACTAACAAAGCGCGAGCAGCTGCAAGTGAATTTTGCATATAAAATTGATTCTTTAATAACTTCCTTGTTTTTCATTCGATCACAACCCCATTTACAGCAATCAATGGACACTAGGTCCTAGTGAAGGGAGCGTGGCATCCAACTTTTGAAATAAGCTTGATCTGCGTAAGGAATGCTGGAACCTATGTACCAAATTTTGTGTATCTATGGCTTATAGTCTCTGAGATCCAGATGTTCATAGGGACAGACTGACAGACGGACAGACGGACATGGCTATGTCGTCTCGGCTGTTGACACTGATCCAGAATATATATACTTTATGGGGTCGGAGATGCCTCCTTCTGCCTGTTACATATAAAAAAACTTCTAAACGTACCAACTGAAAAGCAGCAAGGGCCTACAAGTAGTACTAAAGGGCATAGAGTCTGATGTAATACCAGCAGAAATAACTAAGGAGTTAGAAGATAAGAGATTTAATGCCAAATCAGTCCTTAACATTTTAAACAAGGAAAGGAAGCCCCAACCGTATTTTAAGGTAGAACTCGAACAAGATAACAGTTCTCTTAAGGAAAACGAAATGTATCCGATCTACAAACTTCAGTTTCTACTACATCGTAAAACCACTGTAGAAGAATCACACAAACGTAACGGAGCTGTACTATGTATGAATTGTCAAGAATACGGCCATACACGGTCATACTGCAATGTACACTGCGACCAGAGGAGTAGCTTGTAGAGAGTTTCACTACTCCGCACACAGTCCATCGAACAAAGACGAATCTACCATTAAAAGGTGCAGCAACTGCGGTGGTAATCACACCGCTAATTACAGACGTTGCCCAATATATAAGGAGTCAAAAAGTAGAATCCATCAGCGAGTGACTACGCCGCGATCTGCTAACGCAGCGGTTATACCATCTAAATAAAACCCAGACATATTCTTTTCGAACGCAGCTAGATCGTTATTTGACTTTGACTACGAGTCCTCCATTAGGAATAATGTGACATTTGCCAGTGCCTTACAATCAGGATTGGAGCCTCCTTCCTCAAATATATCGCACTTAAAACGACCTCAACTAGAGCTAAACACGACAAAACTTTATCAGTCTATGGAGCAGCTACAAAACAACTTTGAGGCTATGTTCTCTGACCTACAGCAAAGCTTAATGGAGTGTTGTTATAAATTGTGTAGTAATAAAAAAAAGTACAAATTTGAAAAAAAAAAAAAAAAAAAATGCACCCTAAGTATGCTGCAAATCTTGCAATTGCTAAAGAAAAAGCCCATTCAATAACTAATGGGAACTTTATTCTTATTAAAGCGCTTCACACAAACTTGTTTGGTAGCGCAGTGGTTAGTGAGTTTGAACCCCGCTTATAAAATTTTTGACATACAATTTTTTTTATTTTTTTTAGCAAATTTAAGAAGTTTTCTAAATATTTCAAAAATATTTTCGAACCTTACAAAACTAGCTAGCGGGTATTTTATTGTCGAACACACTCGACTGTAGCCTTCTTACTTGTTTTCACATTCAGTCGGTCCACGAGGAGGAACAGAACTCAAGCTATCAAAAAAGGTAAAATACCAAGGTGTAATCCTGGAGTCTAAACTCTTTTTAAGAAAAAACTCGGAGGAAAGGTTGAAGAAGCCAGCAGGACACACCAACTCCAATCTAAGCAATCTCCGCAAAGTTCAGAGACTAGCAAGCCAGGGCGTTAGAAAACGTACATTGGAGTCTTTCTCGTACGTATGGCAGTAAGGAGTGCGGTTAGGTTGCATGCCTAGCGGTTCCTTAAGCCTGGTGCAGGTCATAACTCCATTTTATGCTTAGTAGAATTGACTGAGAACGACTACTGGGTACCAGAACTTAAGTGGGATGACAGGTTTACAGCTGAATTCTCTGACAGATCCGATTGGCAACACGAATCTTTGTTGAGGCAGAATGAGTTGTCAATCTACACAGACGGATCAAAGACGATAGAAGACACTGGATCGGGGGTCTTCTCCGAAGACCTTGCAACCCAGCTCTCCTCGTCATCCTGACTGGTGTAGTGTGTTTAAAGCGGTGATCTACGTTTTTTGACAAGCGAAAAAGTTGATACACACATTGGGCGGAAGCCCGAGTGACGTGTCGACTTAAGTTGACAGCCAATCAGCGATAAATGCACTCTCATCGAACATCATCAAGAGGAAATTAGCCCGAGACACAGCGATGTCACTGAACCCATGCCAATCACACTCTTTCAGACTTGTCTGGGTACCTGGGCACATGGGTGCAACAGATAATGAGGCGGCCCATAGGGTAGATGCGTATTATAACTTTGTTCCCCATGGAGTGTGCATATTCTTGTTCAGTGTCAACAGCCGAGACGATATGGCCATGTCGGTCTGTCTGTATGAATACCTAGATATCAGAGACTGTAAGAGCTGGAGCTACGAAGTTTTTGTTAAAACACTGGTTTTGCTAGCACGCATATCAAGTTTGTTTTGGAATTTAGCCACACCCACTAGAGCCCATAAGACAGATACTTTAAAAGAGTTGCTGTATTGCTGTATATTCTTTCGTACACTTATCAAATAGACCGACGCGGACGTTTTCTGAAAGGTTGAGTGAAATCGCACAAAAGAGATGTTATTTTAATTGTGACTTTCTTACGCTACATGAATGAAAACTCTTACAGCTAATCAGACAATATGGGTTCGAGTCACACTGCAATTTTTTTTTACTTTTCTAATTTAAATATGTTATTTATAGTGGATATAATAGTTGGAAACATTGTTTTAAATTGTGTAGTAGTAAAAAAAAGTACAAATATGAAAAAAAAAAATTCACCTTAAGTATGCTGCGAATCTTGCTGTTGTGGTGGGCAAGATTCGTTTAAATTGAAATGTCGTTGGTTTGTTGAGTTTTTGAGTTTATTTCGGGTTTTTGTTTCTTCACTGCGAAAACTTTATACGACGCGAAATTACCGTCTAATTGTGAAAATTTGGTGTGACTCGTTGGATGCGACTTGGATCTTTCTCTTTGGACCTCGACTCCATGATAGAGACTTCCTGGAGATGTTGAGAGCACCGGGACTTTTAAGTGCTTTTTCTTTGAGTGAGCGCATTGAGTGGTTTTCACTCGATGGAGTTGAGAAAAAACCGAGTACCACTCACAATGCGCTCACATCAACATTTTCCCCCCTTGCAATGGTGGAATTTGCAATATTAGTTGGAGCATGTACCCGACAGAATCCACCCCAAGGAGGAGATCTGGGCCATGGGAAATCTTCCTTGGCTTGGGAGGATTCCCGGAAGGAGGAGTTCTGAGAAAATGTCCGCACCCAGAACTAGAAATGTCCGCACCAGACACCTCTCTCGAGCTGGACCAGTCTTGATCTGCCAGAAGCAGGATGCTGACTGCCTTGCATTGAAGCAGAGAAGTCAGCGATGGCGTGGGGCCAGACACGGCCCGGATGGGGAAAACCTTGGTTCCCTCAGCTGCGGCGCCCGTAGCGTGGGGCTTGGGGTGGTCGCGTCGAACCCTTGGCTGCCGTGCCATCCGCCGTTTTGAGCGTGGCTCCCTGATGTGCAGCATAGTGTGGTGGTCTTCACCACATAGCCTGCACTTGCCGCCACTGCGGCACGTGCCACCTAAATGTTGGTAGGCCAGACAGTTGGGGCAGTACTTGTTAATGAGTACTGCCCTAAGCCGCTTCTCGGGAGTCAGTTGTTGGAACCGCACGCATCGTCGCAGTGCGTGGATGCCACGGCACAATCGGTACCGGAAAGAGTCCGTGCCGCGTGGCACGTACTCCTTCCGATAGGGAGTTTGGCGCTGCGTGGATAGGGGTCGGAGCTCCACTTCGGCGCTGGAGGCTTCAGCCGCTATGGGGGTGGCTGGTCTGCTGGCCAAAAACATTCGACGCAAGGAGAATTCGTCCGACGACGAGGATGATTCGCTACGTGGAGATGCCGTGGTGACTTGTGTTGTTGGAAAAGAATAAAAGAACGAAGAAGAGAGGAACAAAAAACGGCTTCGGATGAGAACAAGAAGATACGTGCATAAGCCAAAGAATGCCACAGGATAGTTGATGACAGCACAGGAATAAAGACAGAATGAGGCTTTAGGTCGAGGTGGAAACATCTGTGGACCCAGTCGGAAGGAGGACTAGTTTTGCGATTGGTCGACGGAAGACCCCACGACAAGCTCGAACATCTGTGCTGATGGACTCCACATTCTCTCTGGATTCCGGCTCAGCAACGGAGAGGAGAAGACTGCCAATAAAGAAACGGCCGGGGGTGAGGGCCACCAATTCGCTTACATCCTCGGATAGACGAGAAAGAGGTCGCGAATTGAGGCACGCTTCAATCTTCGCTAGAAGTGTTGACAGTTCCTCGTAGGTGTATTTTAGGGAGGAAACGGCTTTGTAGAAGTGCATCTTAAAACTCTTGACGCCGGCTTCCCACAATCCGCCCATGTGTTGAGCACCGGGTGGATTGAAGTGCCATGTCAGCCCTTGATGTCTGTGCTTAGCGAGAATAAGACTTCGGGTGCCCTCTACAAGATCTGTGTAGAGGATCGAGGAGGCTCCGACGAACGTTTTGCCGTTATCGGAGTACATGTGAAGGGGGCACCCTCGCCTTGCCACAAAACGGGAAAAGGCTTCCATGAACCTTTCCGCCGTTAGGTTTGTGGTCGCTTCAAGGTGGATTGCCTTTGTGCTGAAACACACGAAAACAAAGACATATCACTTGGTTAGCTTACAGCCCCGTCCGACATTGCACTTTATGTCAAAGGGGCCAGCAAAATCGACACCTGTGTGGGTAAAAGGTCGAGAAATAGTCGACCGGGCTGTTGGAAGGTCTGCATTTTTCGGCACTACGCATACCTTGCAGCCGCCAATTGCTGACTTTACTAGATTCCTCAACTTAGGAATCCAGTACCTTGAACGGATCAGACGCCTCACTAATTGATTGCCTCCATGGAGAGGCAGAGGAGGAGGCGAGTAAATGTGCAATTGTACGGCAAGATAATGGGATGTCGCTCATCGTACGATAACCGGACCGGAGGACACCTTTTTTTATCAAGCAATGGGTTCAAGTTAAGGATATCGCTTGAACCCTGGATGCGTCGTTGATTAAGAAGGAAGTCAAACTCTCTCGGAAATGCCCTTTGTTGGGGTTGGATGGTAAGTTGTTCCTGAGCCTCTGCTATCTCCTGGCAGCTGAACATTTCAGGAAATGTCGTTTTTGGGTTATGACAGCGCTGCGCAAAAGGACGCACATACGCGATTATTCTGAGCGCTCGATCGAACTTCGAGAAGCGTTCGAGGAAGTCCTCACAGAGGACCTGTGCACTTCACCGCGCGACACTCAACCTCAGTGTCGAGCACAACCACTGACGTGGGCCACTGGGCCTTGGGCTGCTGTAGCCATTCAGGCCCTTGCCACCAGAGACGGCAAACTCGAAATCAGCACAGAGCAAATGGTCCTTTAGAATCCTCTTTAACACATCCTTTGTGTTAGAGGTCCACTTTCTTAAGGGGAGCCCGGCACTCTCAAGCGCTGATCGGAGTTACTCTATAGCGGATAGCGCATGCTGATGTGTGTGAGTACCTGCTAGGACATCATCCACGTACATGTAGTTTGTGATAATGTCGCAAGGGGGTACTGGCTGTGGACATCACGCGCTAGCTGGTTCAAAACACGGATAGCCAAGTATGGTGCACAATTCACACCAAAGGTGACTGTGTTGAGCTCATAGTCGCCTAATCTTTCGTCCTTTGTACGAAATAGCCACCTTTGGAACGGGGTGTGTTTGGGGTCTACGAGTATCTGCCGGTACATCTTGGTTATGTCGGCATTGAAGACTACTCGAAAGAACCTCCACTTGAAGACAGCGTGGTGCGGCAGTCTAAATACTCCTAAATCACGGAGTCGTACTTCTCTTTTAATGAGGCGCTTCTCTTTAAACGATTCTCATTTCTCAGGAATTGGGCTAAAGCAGTGGCCCTAGAATGGCCTAGATCCATGTGACTAGGATTGCGAAATGGTAGGGTGACGTTTGGTTGTCTTAATGAAGTTTGTCTCACAGGCAATGTCAGACTCTTTCGACGGATTTGCCGGAAGGTCCACCACCTCTCAAAATTTGGAGAGAAGTTCATCAAGCGTTGGAGTTCGTTCGACGGACAATCGAGCCGAAAAGGACGAAATGGTTTTTGATTGGGCCCCTGCAACCGGACCGGTCAGGACCCGGCAAATGTGGTTTCTTGATCTAGAAGCGTTCCACAAACGTTGGGGAGAGAGCCGCCGAGAAGTATGGCTGGGAGAATGTCAGCATCTAGAAGCACGTCGATCTGCGAGCTCTCGTGGAATTTTGGGGTCGGCCTGTCCGGAACTGTAATGGAGGGCAGATTTCCCGTTAAATGCGGGAGGACGTACGCTGACGCCTCGATCTGCATATCGGAAGATATTGGGGAGCCAATTTGGAAATGGCAAAACTTGCGGGGCTGGGCTGCTACAGTTTAAGTCAGCTCAAAAACTTGCGCTTGCACGGAAGTGTGACTGTCGGGGTCTGGTTGGCACGATGCAGAAGAGTGTGATGGTGACCCTTACACGTTAAGCAACTGTGTGCACTTGTGCACTCAGCCAGGATATGGCCTTACGCGAAGCAGTTTAGACACAGCTTCTGTTGCTTTATGTGAGCAACCCTTTCGCTGACACTTATTAGCTGAAAGCGTGGAAATAAGCGAATGGGATGGTTCTCTCTTGAACAGAGCTTGCAAGATTGAGTCTTGGATGAGACTCTGTTCTCGAGAGAGTTGACCTTGTGAGCTGGTTTAGAAGCGGCCTGAGCACTTGTACTCGGCTTCACTTCCTCAATCGCTTCGAGGGTGCGATAACGCTCTAAAAAGAAGGTGTTCATGTCCGATCATGAAGGAATATCGCTCTTCCTTAATATGGACTGCTCCCAGAGAGAAAGGGTCAGCTTCGGCAATTTTAAAGAACACAGGAAAACGGGGATGCAATCCCAGTTTTCCGTGTTCACTTTGGAATGTTCAAAAGCCGTTAACCAGCCTTGTGCTCAGATTGTGCTCTACAGCTCATGAATAGCCGAACCAGATTCTTGCCCCAAAACGGGTAAAGTTAAACAGGACCTTCAGCTGACTGTTGACGAGTAAACGCTTTTTTTCAAAACGTTCAGTCAAGCTGGACCAAGCTGATTGGAAACCTTCATTGGTCAAAGGAGATTTTGACACAATTGAATGTGCTTCACAGCTGGTCTTGTCGTTGAGATGAAAGAGTTTCTCAACTTCCGACAGTCGGCCATTATTGATGTAAATGGCAGTAAACAAATCCCGGAACGTGGGCCAACGAGTGTAATCGCCTCCGAAAACCTCTGTGTCGCACGGAGACAAACGGCAACCAGGTGAATACTGAATGGCGGGAGTTTGGATTGGAGGACGAGCGCGTGCGGAGGCACGTTCAATTTGCTCGCTTAATTCCGCTGCACACCGTTCGTAGACGGAATAGCAGTAATCATACTTGGCCTGCATGGTTGTGAAATCATATATTGCCATTTCCTCGGAAATGACACTTGATCAGGCCTCGTATTCTCCTTCGACCTTTTCCCATAAGGCCCGTACTTGGTCCCGTCGGACCTGGCATGTGTAAAGCGAGGGAATATCGCCATTTGGAGTGTTGATTTTCGCCTCAAATTGACTGAGGCGATCTGTCACAGCGATGAGTTTGACCAAAGCTGTCTCGACTGCGCTCTGTGCCATCTTTTCGTGTGAACGAGTGACGACTGGGCTGCGCCTTTGGGAAGCAGTTGAAACTGCGGGCTTTTGTTCAAAGGAAGGTCGAGTAACCCAAATTGCCGGCTTCGACTTTGCACTACGAAGTGCTTTAGTGTCAGCTTTTGCAAGTGAGGTTGGCGAAACGCTGGAAGCCCGAGTGGACACCTCTTTTCTCGCTTTCGAAAGAACAGGTGAGACGCTGGATGAGCGAGAAGTTGCTAGTGGTGGCGATACTGCAGCTCTAGCAGTGCTTGTCGAACTTGCTTGACAAACGAGCTTTGCTTTTCTCCTCTTTGCCCACTGGCATACTCTAAACAAAAAAGGAATAAATATAAATAGACCAGACTTGGAGAACGGAAAAAAAAAACAAAATAAAAATTGTTTTATTTTGTTTTAAAATAAAAGAAATTAAAGAAATTATCGTCTGGTATTGATTCTATTTATATAAATGCTCTTTGTCTTTCTTTATAACGGCGGATCAGTACTGTGTAAACACTGTGATAGGTGTTGCACGATTGTTTACAGAGAACCAGTGTTCATGAACTGGCACCACTGTTGAAAAATATCGGATCGCCACTAACGAAAACGGCGGCACAACAAAAGCAGTGAAATTATAATTTAAAATATATATGTGTTTGTGGCCGCGAATAAATTTAGTGGCAACGGACAAATAAAACGATGGTAACAAAAAACAAATATAAAAACAGTGGAAACTAATATTGCACAAGTGAGTGTGTGTGTCTGAGTGCGGATCTTAACAGCTGTGCAAAAGCTGCAAGTGCGATTGTTGGCACAACACACAAGTGTATAATAAAAGCAATATCTGTGAAAAACGGATTTTGTTGCGAAAAATAATAATATTAGTGTAAATATGTGAATGGTCAAAAAAAGTGCTGGCGCATATGTATGTATGTATGTACGTACATATGTATGTACGTTCAGCTGGATAAGTGATAGAGAGAGAAAATAATAATGTGTTATAATAAATATAATATATGATCAATATTGAGAAATAATAAAATAAGACATATAAAATAAAACACAAACGATAAAAAGCGGGGAGTTTGCAGTGTCTCTTTTTTTATTTTTCTTATTGTTGTTGCTTGAGCTCGTCAGCTTGCTCAAACATTGGCCGCGTATGTATGTATGCAAAATTGTACGTACTTATGTATGTATGTCAAAGTGTTTTCTTTGGAAAGAAAAATATGTGTGGATTTGACACTGCGATATGTACAACTATATATTACATATAGTATGTGAATAGGATTTTCATACATATGTAATATATTGCTGCACATTACCAAAGTCGCTTGCACATGTATACATACACAAGTACATATGTGAGTGAAAAAACTGGAGTTAATTTATACGCGGCCGGATTGCGGACACAGGCAATGGTAAATATTTCTTTTATATAGCAAATAAAACTTGCAATCAGAAAGAAATTGGAAAAAAGTTATAATTCTAGTGTCGGCAGAAGTGGAAGAAGAATATGGCGGAACGAAAATGTCGGACCTTGTGGACAGAAGGTACGAATTTTTCAATTTGATGAGAATAATTTTCACTTATCTTGCTTATCTTCGTAGGTGCTGGAACGGTGGAGATTTCTTTTATCCGGCTCGAAGGACCAAATGTTGTGGTGGGCAAGATTCGTTTAAATTGAAATGTCGTTGGTTTGTTGAGTTTTTAACTTTATTTCGGGTTTTTGTTTCTACACTGCGAAAACTTTATACGACGCGAAATGACCGTCTAATTGTGAAAATTTGTAGTGACTCGTTGGATGCGACTTGCATCGTTCTCCTTGGACCTCGACTCCATAATAGTGGAGGCTTCCAGGAGATGTTGAGAGCACCGGGACTTTTGAGTGATTTTTCTTTGAGTGAGCGCATTGAGTGGTTTTCATTCGATGGAGTTGAGAGCCGCCACTGCGGCACGTGCCACCGAAATGTTGGTAGGCCAGACAGTTGGGGCAGTACTTGTTAATGAGTACTGCCCTAAGCCGCTTCTCGGGAGTCAGTTGTTGGAACCGCACGCATCGTCGCAGTGCGTGGATGCCACGGCACAATCGGTACCGGAAAGAGTCCATGCCGGGTGGCACGTACTGGGGAGTCTGGCGCTGCGTGGATGGGGATCGGAGCTCCACTTCGGCGCTGGAGTCTTGAGCCTCCATGGGGGTGTCTGGTCTGCTGGCCAAAAACATTCGACGCAGGGAGAATTCGTCCGACGACGAGGATGATTCGCTACGTGGAGATGCCGTGGTGACTTGTGTTGGTGGAAAAGAATAAAAGAAAGAAGAAGAGAGGAACAAAAAACGGCTTCGGATGAGAACAAGAAGATACGTGCATAAGCCAAAGAATGCCACAGGATAGTTGATGACAGCACAGGAATAAAGACAGAATGAGGCTTTAGGTCGAGGTGGAAACATCTGTGGACCCAGTCGGAAGGAGGACTAGTTTTGCGATTGGTCGACGGAAGACCCCACGACAAGCTCGAACATCTGTGCTGATGGACTCCACATTCTCTCTGGATTCCGGCTCAGCAACGGAGAGGAGAAGACCGCCAATAAAGAAATGGCCGGGGGTGAGGGCCACCAATTCGCTTACATCCTCGGATAGACGAGAAAGAGGTCGCGAATTGAGGCACGCTTCAATCTTCGCTAGAAGTGTTGATAGTTCCTCGTAGGTGTATTTTAGGGAGGAAACGGCTTTGTAGAAGTGCATCTTAAAACTCTTGACGCCGGCTTCCCACAATCCGCCCATGTGTTGAGCACCGGGTGGATTGAAGTGCCATGTCAGCCCTTGATGTCTGTGCTTAGCGAGAATAAGACTTCGGGTGCCCTCTACAAGATCTGTGTAGAGGATCGAGGGTGAAGGGGGCACCCTCGCCTTGCCACAAAACGGGAAAAGGCTTCCATGAACCTTTCCGCCGTTAGGTCTGTGGTCGCTTCAAGGTGGATTGCCTTTGTGCTGAAACACACGAAAACAAAGACATATCACTTGGTTAGCTTACAGCCCCGTCCGACATAGCACTTTATGTCAAAGGGGCCAGCAAAATCGACACCTGTGTGGGTAAAAGGTCGAGAAAAAGTCGACCGGGCTGTTGGAAGGTCTGCAATTTGCGGCGATGCACTACGCATACCTTGCAGCCGCCAATTGCTGACTTTACTAGATTCCTCAACTTAGGAATCCAGTACCTTGAACGGATCAGAAGCCTCACTAATTGATTGCCTCCATGGAGAGGCAGAGGAGGAGGCGAGTAAATGTGCAATTGTACGGCAAGATAATGGGATGTCGCTCATCGTACGATAACCGGACCGGAGGACACCTTTTTTTATCAAGCAATGGGTTCAAGTTAAGGATATCGCTTGAACCCTGGATGCGTCGCTGATTAAGAATGAAGTCAAACTCTCTAGGAAATGCCCTTTGTTGGGGTTGGATGGTAAGTTGCTCCTGAGCCTCTGCTATCTCCTGGCAGCTGAACATTTCAGGAAATGTCGTTTTTGGGTTATGACAGCGCTGCGCAAAAGGACGCACATACGCGATTATTCTGAGCGCTCGATCGAACTTCGAGAAGCGTTCGAGGAAGTCCTCACAGAGGACCTGTGCACTTCACCGCGCGACACTCAACCTCAGTGTCGAGCACAACCACTGACGTGGGCCACTGGGCCTCGGGTTGCTGTAGCCATTCAGGCCCTTGCCACCAGAGACGGCAAACTCGAAATCAGCACAGAGCAAATGGTCCTTTAGAATCCTCTTTAACACATCCTTTGTGTTAGAGGTCCACTTTCTTAAGGGGAGCCCGGCACTCTCAAGCGCTGATCGGAGTTACTCTATAGCGGATAGCGCATACTGATGTGTGTGAGTACCTGCTAGGACATCATCCACGTACATGTAGTTTGTGATAATGTCGCAAGGGGGTACTGGCTGTGGACATCACGCGCTAGCTGGTTCAAAACACGGATAGCCAAATACGGTGCACAATTCACACCAAAGGTGACTGTGTTGAGCTCATAGTCGCCTAATCTTTCGTCCTTTGTACGAAATAGCCACCTTTGGAACGGGGTGTGTTTGGGGTCTACGAGTATCTGCCGGTACATCTTGGTTATGTCGGCATTGAAGACTACTCGAAAGAACCTCCACTTGAAGACAGCGTGGTGCGGCAGTCTAAATACTCCTAAATCACGGAGTCGTACTTCTCTTTTAATGAGGCGCTTCTCTTTAAACGATTCTCATTTCTCAGGAATTGGGCTAAAGCAGTGGCCCTAGAATGGCCTAGATCCATGTGACTAGGATTGCGAAATGGTAGGGTGACGTTTGGTTGTCTTAATGAAGTTTGTCTCACAGGCAATGTCAGACTCTTTCGACGGATTTGCCGGAAGGTCCACCACCTCTCAAAATTTGGAGAGAAGTTCATCAAGCGTTGGAGTTCGTTCGACGGACAATCGAGCCGAAAAGGACGAAATGGTTTTTGATTGGGCCCCTGCAACCGGACCGGTCAGGACCCGGCAAATGTGGTTTCTTGATCTAGAAGCGTTCCACAAACGTTGGGGAGAGAGCCGCCGAGAAGTATGGCTGGGAGAATGTCAGCATCTAGAAGCACGTCGATCTGCGAGCTCTCGTGGAATTTTGGGGTCGGCCTGTCCGGAACTGTAATGGAGGGCAGATTTCCCGTTAAATGCGGGAGGACGTACGCTGACGCCTCGATCTGCATATCGGAAGATATTGGGGAGCCAATTTGGAAATGGCAAAACTTGCGGGGCTGGGCTGCTACAGTTTAAGTCAGCTCAAAAACTTGCGCTTGCACGGAAGTGTGACTGTCGGGGTCTGGTTGGCACGATGCAGAAGAGTGTGATGGTGACCCTTACACGTTAAGCAACTGTGTGCACTTGTGCACTCAGCCAGGATATGGCCTTACGCGAAGCAGTTTAGACACAGCTTCTGTTGCTTTATGTGAGCAACCCTTTCGCTGACACTTATTAGCTGAAAGCGTGGAAATAAGCGAATGGGATGGTTCTCTCTTGAACAGAGCTTGCAAGATTGAGTCTTGGATGAGACTCTGTTCTCGAGAGAGTTGACCTTGTGAGCTGGTTTAGAAGCGGCCTGAGCACTTGTACTCGGCTTCACTTCCTCAATCGCTTCGAGGGTGCGATAACGCTCTAAAAAGAAGGTGTTCATGTCCGATCATGAAGGAATATCGCTCTTCCTTAATATGGACTGCTCCCAGAGAGAAAGGGTCAGCTTCGGCAATTTTAAAGAACACAGGAAAACGGGGATGCAATCCCAGTTTTCCGTGTTCACTTTGGAATGTTCAAAAGCCGTTAACCAGCCTTGTGCTCAGATTGTGCTCTACAGCTCATGAATAGCCGAACCAGATTCTTGCCCCAAAACGGGTAAAGTTAAACAGGACCTTCAGCTGACTGTTGACGAGTAAACGCTTTTTTTCAAAACGTTCAGTCAAGCTGGACCAAGCTGATTGGAAACCTTCATTGGTCAAAGGAGATTTTGACACAATTGAATGTGCTTCACAGCTGGTCTTGTCGTTGAGATGAAAGAGTTTCTCAACTTCCGACAGTCGGCCATTATTGATGTAAATGGCAGTAAACAAATCCCGGAACGTGGGCCAACGAGTGTAATCGCCTCCGAAAACCTCTGTGTCGCACGGAGACAAACGGCAACCAGGTGAATACTGAATGGCGGGAGTTTGGATTGGAGGACGAGCGCGTGCGGAGGCACGTTCAATTTGCTCGCTTAATTCCGCTGCACACCGTTCGTAGACGGAATAGCAGTAATCATACTTGGCCTGCATGGTTGTGAAATCATATATTGCCATTTCCTCGGAAATGACACTTGATCAGGCCTCGTATTCTCCTTCGACCTTTTCCCATAAGGCCCGTACTTGGTCCCGTCGGACCTGGCATGTGTAAAGCGAGGGAATATCGCCATTTGGAGTGTTGATTTTCGCCTCAAATTGACTGAGGCGATCTGTCACAGCGATGAGTTTGACCAAAGCTGTCTCGACTGCGCTCTGTGCCATCTTTTCGTGTGAACGAGTGACGACTGGGCTGCGCCTTTGGGAAGCAGTTGAAACTGCGGGCTTTTGTTCAAAGGAAGGTCGAGTAACCCAAATTGCCGGCTTCGACTTTGCACTACGAAGTGCTTTAGTGTCAGCTTTTGCAAGTGAGGTTGGCGAAACGCTGGAAGCCCGAGTGGACACCTCTTTTCTCGCTTTCGAAAGAACAGGTGAGACGCTGGATGAGCGAGAAGTTGCTAGTGGTGGCGATACTGCAGCTCTAGCAGTGCTTGTCGAACTTGCTTGACAAACGAGCTTTGCTTTTCTCCTCTTTGCCCACTGGCATACTCTAAACAAAAAAGGAATAAATATAAATAGACCAGACTTGGAGAACGGAAAAAAAAAACAAAATAAAAATTGTTTTATTTTGTTTTAAAATAAAAGAAATTAAAGAAATTATCGTCTGGTATTGATTCTATTTATATAAATGCTCTTTGTCTTTCTTTATAACGGCGGATCAGTACTGTGTAAACACTGTGATAGGTGTTGCACGATTGTTTACAGAGAACCAGTGTTCATGAACTGGCACCACTGTTGAAAAATATCGGATCGCCACTAACGAAAACGGCGGCACAACAAAAGCAGTGAAATTATAATTTAAAATATATATGTGTTTGTGGCCGCGAATAAATTTAGTGGCAACGGACAAATAAAACGATGGTAACAAAAAACAAATATAAAAACAGTGGAAACTAATATTGCACAAGTGAGTGTGTGTGTCTGAGTGCGGATCTTAACAGCTGTGCAAAAGCTGCAAGTGCGATTGTTGGCACAACACACAAGTGTATAATAAAAGCAATATCTGTGAAAAACGGATTTTGTTGCGAAAAATAATAATATTAGTGTAAATATGTGAATGGTCAAAAAAAGTGCTGGCGCATATGTATGTATGTATGTACGTACATATGTATGTACGTTCAGCTGGATAAGTGATAGAGAGAGAAAATAATAATGTGTTATAATAAATATAATATATGATCAATATTGAGAAATAATAAAATAAGACATATAAAATAAAACACAAACGATAAAAAGCGGGGAGTTTGCAGTGTCTCTTTTTTTATTTTTCTTATTGTTGTTGCTTGAGCTCGTCAGCTTGCTCAAACATTGGCCGCGTATGTATGTATGCAAAATTGTACGTACTTATGTATGTATGTCAAAGTGTTTTCTTTGGAAAGAAAAATATGTGTGGATTTGACACTGCGATATGTACAACTATATATTACATATAGTATGTGAATAGGATTTTCATACATATGTAATATATTGCTGCACATTACCAAAGTCGCTTGCACATGTATACATACACAAGTACATATGTGAGTGAAAAAACTGGAGTTAATTTATACGCGGCCGGATTGCGGACACAGGCAATGGTAAATATTTCTTTTATATAGCAAATAAAACTTGCAATCAGAAAGAAATTGGAAAAAAGTTATAATTCTAGTGTCGGCAGAAGTGGAAGAAGAATATGGCGGAACGAAAATGTCGGACCTTGTGGACAGAAGGTACGAATTTTTCAATTTGATGAGAATAATTTTCACTTATCTTGCTTATCTTCGTAGGTGCTGGAACGGTGGAGATTTCTTTTATCCGGCTCGAAGGACCAAATGTTGTGGTGGGCAAGATTCGTTTAAATTGAAATGTCGTTGGTTTGTTGAGTTTTTAACTTTATTTCGGGTTTTTGTTTCTACACTGCGAAAACTTTATACGACGCGAAATGACCGTCTAATTGTGAAAATTTGTAGTGACTCGTTGGATGCGACTTGCATCGTTCTCCTTGGACCTCGACTCCATAATAGTGGAGGCTTCCAGGAGATGTTGAGAGCACCGGGACTTTTGAGTGATTTTTCTTTGAGTGAGCGCATTGAGTGGTTTTCATTCGATGGAGTTGAGAGCCGCCACTGCGGCACGTGCCACCGAAATGTTGGTAGGCCAGACAGTTGGGGCAGTACTTGTTAATGAGTACTGCCCTAAGCCGCTTCTCGGGAGTCAGTTGTTGGAACCGCACGCATCGTCGCAGTGCGTGGATGCCACGGCACAATCGGTACCGGAAAGAGTCCATGCCGGGTGGCACGTACTGGGGAGTCTGGCGCTGCGTGGATGGGGATCGGAGCTCCACTTCGGCGCTGGAGTCTTGAGCCTCCATGGGGGTGTCTGGTCTGCTGGCCAAAAACATTCGACGCAGGGAGAATTCGTCCGACGACGAGGATGATTCGCTACGTGGAGATGCCGTGGTGACTTGTGTTGGTGGAAAAGAATAAAAGAAAGAAGAAGAGAGGAACAAAAAACGGCTTCGGATGAGAACAAGAAGATACGTGCATAAGCCAAAGAATGCCACAGGATAGTTGATGACAGCACAGGAATAAAGACAGAATGAGGCTTTAGGTCGAGGTGGAAACATCTGTGGACCCAGTCGGAAGGAGGACTAGTTTTGCGATTGGTCGACGGAAGACCCCACGACAAGCTCGAACATCTGTGCTGATGGACTCCACATTCTCTCTGGATTCCGGCTCAGCAACGGAGAGGAGAAGACCGCCAATAAAGAAATGGCCGGGGGTGAGGGCCACCAATTCGCTTACATCCTCGGATAGACGAGAAAGAGGTCGCGAATTGAGGCACGCTTCAATCTTCGCTAGAAGTGTTGATAGTTCCTCGTAGGTGTATTTTAGGGAGGAAACGGCTTTGTAGAAGTGCATCTTAAAACTCTTGACGCCGGCTTCCCACAATCCGCCCATGTGTTGAGCACCGGGTGGATTGAAGTGCCATGTCAGCCCTTGATGTCTGTGCTTAGCGAGAATAAGACTTCGGGTGCCCTCTACAAGATCTGTGTAGAGGATCGAGGGTGAAGGGGGCACCCTCGCCTTGCCACAAAACGGGAAAAGGCTTCCATGAACCTTTCCGCCGTTAGGTCTGTGGTCGCTTCAAGGTGGATTGCCTTTGTGCTGAAACACACGAAAACAAAGACATATCACTTGGTTAGCTTACAGCCCCGTCCGACATAGCACTTTATGTCAAAGGGGCCAGCAAAATCGACACCTGTGTGGGTAAAAGGTCGAGAAAAAGTCGACTGGGCTGTTGGAAGGTCTGCAATTTGCGGCGATGCACTACGCATACCTTGCAGCCGCCAATTGCTGACTTTACTAGATTCCTCAACTTAGGAATCCAGTACCTTGAACGGATCAGAAGCCTCACTAATTGATTGCCTCCATGGAGAGGCAGAGGAGGAGGCGAGTAAATGTGCAATTGTACGGCAAGATAATGGGATGTCGCTCATCGTACGATAACCGGACCGGAGGACACCTTTTTTTATCAAGCAATGGGTTCAAGTTAAGGATATCGCTTGAACCCTGGATGCGTCGCTGATTAAGAATGAAGTCAAACTCTCTAGGAAATGCCCTTTGTTGGGGTTGGATGGTAAGTTGCTCCTGAGCCTCTGCTATCTCCTGGCAGCTGAACATTTCAGGAAATGTCGTTTTTGGGTTATGACAGCGCTGCGCAAAAGGACGCACATACGCGATTATTCTGAGCGCTCGATCGAACTTCGAGAAGCGTTCGAGGAAGTCCTCACAGAGGACCTGTGCACTTCACCGCGCGACACTCAACCTCAGTGTCGAGCACAACCACTGACGTGGGCCACTGGGCCTCGGGTTGCTGTAGCCATTCAGGCCCTTGCCACCAGAGACGGCAAACTCGAAATCAGCACAGAGCAAATGGTCCTTTAGAATCCTCTTTAACACATCCTTTGTGTTAGAGGTCCACTTTCTTAAGGGGAGCCCGGCACTCTCAAGCGCTGATCGGAGTTACTCTATAGCGGATAGCGCATACTGATGTGTGTGAGTACCTGCTAGGACATCATCCACGTACATGTAGTTTGTGATAATGTCGCAAGGGGGTACTGGCTGTGGACATCACGCGCTAGCTGGTTCAAAACACGGATAGCCAAATACGGTGCACAATTCACACCAAAGGTGACTGTGTTGAGCTCATAGTCGCCTAATCTTTCGTCCTTTGTACGAAATAGCCACCTTTGGAACGGGGTGTGTTTGGGGTCTACGAGTATCTGCCGGTACATCTTGGTTATGTCGGCATTGAAGACTACTCGAAAGAACCTCCACTTGAAGACAGCGTGGTGCGGCAGTCTAAATACTCCTAAATCACGGAGTCGTACTTCTCTTTTAATGAGGCGCTTCTCTTTAAACGATTCTCATTTCTCAGGAATTGGGCTAAAGCAGTGGCCCTAGAATGGCCTAGATCCATGTGACTAGGATTGCGAAATGGTAGGGTGACGTTTGGTTGTCTTAATGAAGTTTGTCTCACAGGCAATGTCAGACTCTTTCGACGGATTTGCCGGAAGGTCCACCACCTCTCAAAATTTGGAGAGAAGTTCATCAAGCGTTGGAGTTCGTTCGACGGACAATCGAGCCGAAAAGGACGAAATGGTTTTTGATTGGGCCCCTGCAACCGGACCGGTCAGGACCCGGCAAATGTGGTTTCTTGATCTAGAAGCGTTCCACTAACGTTGGGGAGAGAGCCGCCGAGAAGTATGGCTGGGAGAATGTCAGCGTCTAGAAGCACGTCGATCTGCGAGCTCTCGTGGAATTTTGGGGTCGGCCTGTCCGGAACTGTAATGGAGGGCAGATTTCCCGTTAAATGCGGGAGGACGTACGCTGACGCCTCGATCTGCATATCGGAAGATATTGGGGAGCCAATTTGGAAATGGCAAAACTTGCGGGGCTGGGCTGCTACAGTTTAAGTCAGCTCAAAAACTTGCGCTTGCACGGAAGTGTGACTGTCGGGGTCTGGTTGGCACGATGCAGAAGAGTGTGATGGTGACCCTTACACGTTAAGCAACTGTGCGCACTTGTGCACTCAGCCAGGATATGGCCTTGCGCGAAGCAGTTTAGACACAGCTTCTGTTGCTTTATGTGAGCAACCCTTTCGCTGACACTTATTAGCTGAAAGCGTGGAAATAAGCGAATGGGATGGTTCTCTCTTGAGCAGAGCTTGCAAGATTGAGTCTTGGATGAGACTCTGTTCTCGAAAGAGTTGACCTTGCGAGCTGGTTTAGAAGCGGCCTGAGCACTTGTACTCGGCTTCACTTCCTCAATCGCTTCGAGGGTGCGATAACGCTCTAAAAAGAAGGTGTTCATGTCCGATCATGAAGGAATATCGCTCTTCCTTAATATGGACTGCTCCCAGAGAGAAAGGGTTAGCTTCGGCAATTTTAAAGAACACAGGAAAACGGGGATGCAATCCCAGTTTTCCGTGTTCACTTTGGAATGTTCAAAAGCCGTTAACCAGCCTTGTGCTCAGATTGTGCTCTACAGCTCATGAATAGCCGAACCAGATTCTTGCCCCAAAACGGGTAAAGTTAAACAGGACCTTCAGCTGACTGTTGACGAGTAAACGCTTTTTTTCAAAACGTTCAGTCAAGCTGGACCAAGCTGATTGGAAACCTTCATTGGTCAAAGGAGATTTTGACACAATTGAATGTGCTTCACAGCTGGTCTTGTCGTTGAGATGAAAGAGTTTCTCAACTTCCGACAGTCGGCCATTATTGATGTAAATGGCAGTAAACAAATCCCGGAACGTGGGCCAACGAGTGTAATCGAGTCCGAAAACCTCTGTGTCGCACGGAGGCAAACGGCAACCAGGCGAATACTGAATGGCGGGAGTTTGGATTGGAGGACGAGCGCGTGCGGAGGCACGTTCAATTTGCTCGCTTAATTCCGCTGCACACCGTTCGTAGACGGAATAGCAGTAATCATACTTGGCCTGCATGGTTGTGAAATCATATATTGCCATTTCCTCGGAAATGACACTTGATCAGGCCTCGTATTCTCCTTCGACCTTTTCCCATAAGGCCCGTACTTGGTCCCGTCGGACCTGGCATGTGTAAAGCGAGGGAATATCGCCATTTGGAGTGTTGATTTTCGCCTCAAATTGACTGAGGCGATCTGTCACAGCGATGAGTTTGACCAAAGCTGTCTCGACTGCGCTCTGTGCCATCTTTTCGTGTGAACGAGTGACGACTGGGCTGCGCCTTTGGGAAGCAGTTGAAACTGCGGGCTTTTGTTCAAAGGAAGGTCGAGTAACCCAAATTGCCGGCTTCGACTTTGCACTACGAAGTGCTTTAGTGTCAGCTTTTGCAAGTGAGGTTGGCGAAACGCTGGAAGCCCGAGTGGACACCTCTTTTCTCGCTTTCGAAAGAACAGGTGAGACGCTGGATGAGCGAGAAGTTGCTAGTGGTGGCGATACTGCAGCTCTAGCAGTGCTTGTCGAACTTGCTTGACAAACGAGCTTTGCTTTTCTCCTCTTTGCCCACTGGCATACTCTAAACAAAAAAGGAATAAATATAAATAGACCAGACTTGGAGAACGGAAAAAAAAAACAAAATAAAAATTGTTTTATTTTGTTTTAAAATAAAAGAAATTAAAGAAATTATCGTCTGGTATTGATTCTATTTATATAAATGCTCTTTGTCTTTCTTTATAACGGCGGATCAGTACTGTGTAAACACTGTGATAGGTGTTGCACGATTGTTTACAGAGAACCAGTGTTCACGAACTGGCACCACTGTTGAAAAATATCGGATCGCCACTAACGAAAACGGCGGCACAACAAAAGCAGTGAAATTATAATTTAAAATAATATATATGTGTTTGTGGCCGCGAATAAATTTAGTGGCAACGGACAAATAAAACGATGGTAACAAAAAACAAATATAAAAATAGTGGAAACTAATATTGCACAAGTGAGTGTGTGTGTCTGAGTGCGGATCTTAACAGCTGTGCAAAAGCTGCAAGTGCGATTGTTGGCACAACACACAAGTGTATAATAAAAGCAATATCTGTGAAAAACGGATTTTGTTGCGAAAAATAATAATATTAGTGTAAATATGTGAATGGTCAAAAAAAGTGCTGGCGCATATGTATGTATGTATGTACGTACATATGTATGTACGTTCAGCTGGATAAGTGATAGAGAGAGAAAATAATAATGTGTTATAATAAATATAATATATGATCAATATTGAGAAATAATAAAATATGACATATAAAATAAAACACAAACGATAAAAAGCGGGGAGTTTGCAGTCTCTCTTTTTTTATTTTTCTTATTGTTGTTGCTTGAGCTCGTCAGCTTGCTCAAACATTGGCCGCGTATGTATGTATGCAAAATTGTACGTACTTATGTATGTATGTCAAAGTGTTTTCTTTGGAAAGAAAAATATGTGTGGATTTGACACTGCGATATGTACAACTATATATTACATATAGTATGTGAATAGGATTTTCATACATATGTAATATATTGCTGCACATTACCAAAGTCGCTTGCACATGTATACATACACAAGTACATATGTGAGTGAAAAAACTGGAGTTAATTTATACGCGGCCGGATTGCGGACACAGGCAATGGTAAATATTTCTTTTATATAGCAAATAAAACTTGCAATCAGAAAGAAATTGGAAAAAAGTTATAATTCTAGTGTCGGCAGAAGTGGAAGAAGAATATGGCGGAACGAAAATGTCGGACTTTGTGGACAGAAGGTACGAATTTTTCAATTTGATGAGAATAATTTTCACTTATCTTGCTTATCTTCGTAGGTGCTGGAACGGTGGAGATTTCTTTTATCCGGCTCGAAGGACCAAATGTTGTGGTGGGCAAGATTCGTTTAAATTGAAATGTCGTTGGTTTGTTGAGTTTTTAACTTTATTTCGGGTTTTTGTTTCTACACTGCGAAAACTTTATACGACGCGAAATGACCGTCTAATTGTGAAAATTTGTAGTGACTCGTTGGATGCGACTTGCATCGTTCTCCTTGGACCTCGACTCCATAATAGTGGAGGCTTCCAGGAGATGTTGAGAGCACCGGGACTTTTGAGTGATTTTTCTTTGAGTGAGCGCATTGAGTGGTTTTCATTCGATGGAGTTGAGAGCCGCCACTGCGGCACGTGCCACCGAAATGTTGGTAGGCCAGACAGTTGGGGCAGTACTTGTTAATGAGTACTGCCCTAAGCCGCTTCTCGGGAGTCAGTTGTTGGAACCGCACGCATCGTCGCAGTGCGTGGATGCCACGGCACAATCGGTACCGGAAAGAGTCCATGCCGGGTGGCACGTACTGGGGAGTCTGGCGCTGCGTGGATGGGGATCAGAGCTCCACTTCGGCGCTGGAGTCTTGAGCCTCCATGGGGGTGTCTGGTCTGCTGGCCAAAAACATTCGACGCAGGGAGAATTCGTCCGACGACGAGGATGATTCGCTACGTGGAGATGCCGTGGTGACTTGTGTTGGTGGAAAAGAATAAAAGAAAGAAGAAGAGAGGAACAAAAAACGGCTTCGGATGAGAACAAGAAGATACGTGCATAAGCCAAAGAATGCCACAGGATAGTTGATGACAGCACAGGAATAAAGACAGAATGAGGCTTTAGGTCGAGGTGGAAACATCTGTGGACCCAGTCGGAAGGAGGACTAGTTTTGCGATTGGTCGACGGAAGACCCCACGACAAGCTCGAACATCTGTGCTGATGGACTCCACATTCTCTCTGGATTCCGGCTCAGCAACGGAGAGGAGAAGACCGCCAATAAAGAAATGGCCGGGGGTGAGGGCCACCAATTCGCTTACATCCTCGGATAGACGAGAAAGAGGTCGCGAATTGAGGCACGCTTCAATCTTCGCTAGAAGTGTTGACAGTTCCTCGTAGGTGTATTTTAGGGAGGAAACGGCTTTGTAGAAGTGCATCTTAAAACTCTTGACGCCGGCTTCCCACAATCCGCCCATGTGTTGAGCACCGGGTGGATTGAAGTGCCATGTCAGCCCTTGATGTCTGTGCTTAGCGAGAATAAGACTTCGGGTGCCCTCTACAAGATCTGTGTAGAGGATCGAGGAGGCTCCGACGAACGTTTTGCCGTTATCGGAGTACATGTGAAGGGGGCACCCTCGGCTTGCCACAAAACGGGAAAAGGCTTCCATGAACCTTTCCGCCGTTAGGTCTGTGGTCGCTTCAAGGTGGATTGCCTTTGTGCTGAAACACACGAAAACAAAAACATATCACTTGGTTAGCTTACAGCCCCGTCCGACATAGCACTTTATGTCAAAGGGGCCAGCAAAATCGACACCTGTGTGGGTAAAAGGTCGAGAAAAAGTCGACCGGGCTGTTGGAAGGTCTGCAATTTGCGGCGATGCACTACGCATACCTTGCAGCCGCCAATTGCTGACTTTACTAGATTCCTCAACTTAGGAATCCAGTACCTTGAACGGATCAGAAGCCTCACTAATTGATTGCCTCCATGGAGAGGCAGAGGAGGAGGCGAGTAAATGTGCAATTGTACGGCAAGATAATGGGATGTCGCTCATCGTACGATAACCGGACCGGAGGACACCTTTTTTTATCAAGCAATGGGTTCAAGTTAAGGATATCGCTTGAACCCTGGATGCGTCGCTGATTAAGAATGAAGTCAAACTCTCTAGGAAATGCCCTTTGTTGGGGTTGGATGGTAAGTTGCTCCTGAGCCTCTGCTATCTCCTGGCAGCTGAACATTTCAGGAAATGTCGTTTTTGGGTTATGACAGCGCTGCGCAAAAGGACGCACATACGCGATTATTCTGAGCGCTCGATCGAACTTCGAGAAGCGTTCGAGGAAGTCCTCACAGAGGACCTGTGCACTTCACCGCGCGACACTCAACCTCAGTGTCGAGCACAACCACTGACGTGGGCCACTGGGCCTCGGGTTGCTGTAGCCATTCAGGCCCTTGCCACCAGAGACGGCAAACTCGAAATCAGCACAGAGCAAATGGTCCTTTAGAATCCTCTTTAACACATCCTTTGTGTTAGAGGTCCACTTTCTTAAGGGGAGCCCGGCACTCTCAAGCGCTGATCGGAGTTACTCTATAGCGGATAGCGCATACTGATGTGTGTGAGTACCTGCTAGGACATCATCCACGTACATGTAGTTTGTGATAATGTCGCAAGGGGGTACTGGCTGTGGACATCACGCGCTAGCTGGTTCAAAACACGGATAGCCAAATACGGTGCACAATTCACACCAAAGGTGACTGTGTTGAGCTCATAGTCGCCTAATCTTTCGTCCTTTGTACGAAATAGCCACCTTTGGAACGGGGTGTGTTTGGGGTCTACGAGTATCTGCCGGTACATCTTGGTTATGTCGGCATTGAAGACTACTCGAAAGAACCTCCACTTGAAGACAGCGTGGTGCGGCAGTCTAAATACTCCTAAATCACGGAGTCGTACTTCTCTTTTAATGAGGCGCTTCTCTTTAAACGATTCTCATTTCTCAGGAATTGGGCTAAAGCAGTGGCCCTAGAATGGCCTAGATCCATGTGACTAGGATTGCGAAATGGTAGGGTGACGTTTGGTTGTCTTAATGAAGTTTGTCTCACAGGCAATGTCAGACTCTTTCGACGGATTTGCCGGAAGGTCCACCACCTCTCAAAATTTGGAGAGAAGTTCATCAAGCGTTGGAGTTCGTTCGACGGACAATCGAGCCGAAAAGGACGAAATGGTTTTTGATTGGGCCCCTGCAACCGGACCGGTCAGGACCCGGCAAATGTGGTTTCTTGATCTAGAAGCGTTCCACAAACGTTGGGGAGAGAGCCGCCGAGAAGTATGGCTGGGAGAATGTCAGCATCTAGAAGCACGTCGATCTGCGAGCTCTCGTGGAATTTTGGGGTCGGCCTGTCCGGAACTGTAATGGAGGGCAGATTTCCCGTTAAATGCGGGAGGACGTACGCTGACGCCTCGATCTGCATATCGGAAGATATTGGGGAGCCAATTTGGAAATGGCAAAACTTGCGGGGCTGGGCTGCTACAGTTTAAGTCAGCTCAAAAACTTGCGCTTGCACGGAAGTGTGACTGTCGGGGTCTGGTTGGCACGATGCAGAAGAGTGTGATGGTGACCCTTACACGTTAAGCAACTGTGCGCACTTGTGCACTCAGCCAGGATATGGCCTTACGCGAAGCAGTTTAGACACAGCTTCTGTTGCTTTATGTGAGCAACCCTTTCGCTGACACTTATTAGCTGAAAGCGTGGAAATAAGCGAATGGGATGGTTCTCTCTTGAGCAGAGCTTGCAAGATTGAGTCTTGGATGAGACTCTGTTCTCGAAAGAGTTGACCTTGCGAGCTGGTTTAGAAGCGGCCTGAGCACTTGTACTCGGCTTCACTTCCTCAATCGCTTCGAGGGTGCGATAACGCTCTAAAAAGAAGGTGTTCATGTCCGATCATGAAGGAATATCGATCTTCCTTAATATGGACTGCTCCCAGAGAGAAAGGGTCAGCTTCGGCAATTTTAAAGAACACAGGAAAACGGGGATGCAATCCCAGTTTTCCGTGTTCACTTTGGAATGTTCAAAAGCCGTTAACCAGCCTTGTGCTCAGATTGTGCTCTACAGCTCATGAATAGCCGAACCAGATTCTTGCCCCAAAACGGGTAAAGTTAAACAGGACCTTCAGCTGACTGTTGACGAGTAAACGCTTTTTTTCAAAACGTTCAGTCAAGCTGGACCAAGCTGATTGGAAACCTTCATTGGTCAAAGGAGATTTTGACACAATTGAATGTGCTTCACAGCTGGTCTTGTCGTTGAGATGAAAGAGTTTCTGAACTCCGACAGTCGGCCATTATTGATGTAAATGGCAGTAAACAAATCCCGGAACGTGGGCCAACGAGTGTAATCGCCTCCGAAAACCTCTGTGTCGCACGGAGACAAACGGCAACCAGGTGAATACTGAATGGCGGGAGTTTGGATTGGAGGACGAGCGCGTGCGGAGGCACGTTCAATTTGCTCGCTTAATTCCGCTGCACACCGTTCGTAGACGGAATAGCAGTAATCATACTTGGCCTGCATGGTTGTGAAATCATATATTGCCATTTCCTCGGAAATGACACTTGATCAGGCCTCGTATTCTCCTTCGACCTTTTCCCATAAGGCCCGTACTTGGTCCCGTCGGACCTGGCATGTGTAAAGCGACGGAATATCGCCATTTGGAGTGTTGATTTTCGCCTCAAATTGACTGAGGCGATCTGTCACAGCGATGAGCTTGACCAAAGCTGTCTCGACTGCGCTCTGTGCCATCTTTTCGTGTGAACGAGTGACGACTGGGCTGCGCCTTTGGGAAGCAGTTGAAACTGCGGGCTTTTGTTCAAAGGAAGGTCGAGTAACCAAAATTGCCGGCTTCGACTTTGCACTACGAAGTGCTTTAGTGTCAGCTTTTGCAAGTGAGGTTGGCGAAACGCTGGAAGCCCGAGTGGACACCTCTTTTCTCGCTTTCGAAAGAACAGGTGAGACGCTGGATGAGCGAGAAGTTGCTAGTGGTGGCGATACTGCAGCTCTAGCAGTGCTTGTCGAACTTGCTTGACAAACGAGCTTTGCTTTTCTCCTCTTTGCCCACTGGCATACTCTAATTTCGAAATTTAGGCGCCTTTAAACGCTGTTGACCATGTGTAGCTAAAAAACAGCACACGATACCAAAAGTAGTCAGGTTATAAAAAAACAAAGAATACGACAATATAAGTCAAGAATAAAAAAAAGAGGAGGACGATGAACGCAGATGACGCGTACACGCTGTGCCAAAAAAAGAAAACAAAAAAGGAATAAATATAAATAGACCAGACTTGGAGAACGGAAAAAAAAACAAATTAAAAATTGTTTTATTTTGTTTTAAAATAAAAGAAATTAAAGAAATTATCGTCTGGTATTGATTCTATTTATATAAATGCTCTTTGTCTTTCTTTATAACGGCGGATCAGTACTGTGTAAACACTGTGATAGGTGTTGCACGATTGTTTACAGAGAACCAGTGTTCACGAACTGGCACCACTGTTGAAAAATATCGGATCGCCACTAACGAAAACGGCGGCACAACAAAAGCAGTGAAATTATAATTTAAAATAATATATATGTGTTTGTGGCCGCGAATAAATTTAGTGGCAACGGACAAATAAAACGATGGTAACAAAAAACAAATATAAAAATAGTGGAAACTAATATTGCACAAGTGAGTGTGTGTGTCTGAGTGCGGATCTTAACAGCTGTGCAAAAGCTGCAAGTGCGATTGTTGGCACAACACACAAGTGTATAATAAAAGCAATATCTGTGAAAAACGGATTTTGTTGCGAAAAATAATAATATTAGTGTAAATATGTGAATGGTCAAAAAAAGTGCTGGCGCATATGTATGTATGTATGTACGTACATATGTATGTACGTTCAGCTGGATAAGTGATAGAGAGAGAAAATAATAATGTGTTATAATAAATATAATATATGATCAATATTGAGAAATAATAAAATATGTCATATAAAATAAAACACAAACGATAAAAAGCGGGGAGTTTGCAGTCTCTCTTTTTTTATTTTTCTTATTGTTGTTGCTTGAGCTCGTCAGCTTGCTCAAACATTGGCCGCGTATGTATGTATGCAAAATTGTACGTACTTATGTATGTATGTCAAAGTGTTTTCTTTGGAAAGAAAAATATGTGTGGATTTGACACTGCGATATGTACAACTATATATTACATATAGTATGTGAATAGGATTTTCATACATATGTAATATATTGCTGCACATTACCAAAGTCGCTTGCACATGTATACATACACAAGTACATATGTGAGTGAAAAAACTGGAGTTAATTTATACGCGGCCGGATTGCGGACACAGGTAATGGTAAATATTTCTTTTATATAGCAAATAAAACTTGCAATCAGAAAGAAATTGGAAAAAAGTTATAATTCTAGTGTCGGCAGAAGTGGAAGAAGAATATGGCGGAACGAAAATGTCGGACTTTGTGGACAGAAGGTACGAATTTTTCAATTTGATGAGAATAATTTTCACTTATCTTGCTTATCTTCGTAGGTGCTGGAACGGTGGAGATTTCTTTTATCCGGCTCGAAGGACCAAATGTTGTGGTGGGCAAGATTCGTTTAAATTGAAATGTCGTTGGTTTGTTGAGTTTTTAACTTTATTTCGGGTTTTTGTTTCTACACTGCGAAAACTTTATACGACGCGAAATGACCGTCTAATTGTGAAAATTTGTAGTGACTCGTTGGATGCGACTTGCATCGTTCTCCTTGGACCTCGACTCCATAATAGTGGAGGCTTCCAGGAGATGTTGAGAGCACCGGGACTTTTGAGTGATTTTTCTTTGAGTGAGCGCATTGAGTGGTTTTCATTCGATGGAGTTGAGAGCCGCCACTGCGGCACGTGCCACCGAAATGTTGGTAGGCCAGACAGTTGGGGCAGTACTTGTTAATGAGTACTGCCCTAAGCCGCTTCTCGGGAGTCAGTTGTTGGAACCGCACGCATCGTCGCAGTGCGTGGATGCCACGGCACAATCGGTACCGGAAAGAGTCCATGCCGGGTGGCACGTACTGGGGAGTCTGGCGCTGCGTGGATGGGGATCGGAGCTCCACTTCGGCGCTGGAGTCTTGAGCCTCCATGGGGGTGTCTGGTCTGCTGGCCAAAAACATTCGACGCAGGGAGAATTCGTCCGACGACGAGGATGATTCGCTACGTGGAGATGCCGTGGTGACTTGTGTTGGTGGAAAAGAATAAAAGAAAGAAGAAGAGAGGAACAAAAAACGGCTTCGGATGAGAACAAGAAGATACGTGCATAAGCCAAAGAATGCCACAGGATAGTTGAGGACAGCACAGGAATAAAGACAGAATGAGGCTTTAGGTCGAGGTGGAAACATCTGTGGACCCAGTCGGAAGGAGGACTAGTTTTGCGATTGGTCGACGGAAGACCCCACGACAAGCTCGAACATCTGTGCTGATGGACTCCACATTCTCTCTGGATTCCGGCTCAGCAACGGAGAGGAGAAGACCGCCAATAAAGAAATGGCCGGGGGTGAGGGCCACCAATTCGCTTACATCCTCGGATAGACGAGAAAGAGGTCGCGAATTGAGGCACGCTTCAATCTTCGCTAGAAGTGTTGATAGTTCCTCGTAGGTGTATTTTAGGGAGGAAACGGCTTTGTAGAAGTGCATCTTAAAACTCTTGACGCCGGCTTCCCACAATCCGCCCATGTGTTGAGCACCGGGTGGATTGAAGTGCCATGTCAGCCCTTGATGTCTGTGCTTAGCGAGAATAAGACTTCGGGTGCCCTCTACAAGATCTGTGTAGAGGATCGAGGAGGCTCCGACGAACGTTTTGCCGTTATCGGAGTACATGTGAAGGGGGCACCCTCGGCTTGCCACAAAACGGGAAAAGGCTTCCATGAACCTTTCCGCCGTTAGGTCTGTGGTCGCTTCAAGGTGGATTGCCTTTGTGCTGAAACACACGAAAACAAAGACATATCACTTGGTTAGCTTACAGCCCCGTCCGACATAGCACTTTATGTCAAAGGGGCCAGCAAAATCGACACCTGTGTGGGTAAAAGGTCGAGAAAAAGTCGACCGGGCTGTTGGAAGGTCTGCAATTTGCGGCGATGCACTACGCATACCTTGCAGCCGCCAATTGCTGACTTTACTAGATTCCTCAACTTAGGAATCCAGTACCTTGAACGGATCAGACGCCTCACTAATTGATTGCCTCCATGGAGAGGCAGAGGAGGAGGCGAGTAAATGTGCAATTGTACGGCAAGATAATGGGATGTCGCTCATCGTACGATAACCGGACCGGAGGACACCTTTTTTTATCAAGCAATGGGTTCAAGTTAAGGATATCGCTTGAACCCTGGATGCGTCGTTGATTAAGGAGGAAGTCAAACTCTCTCGGAAATGCCCTTTGTTGGGGTTGGATGGTAAGTTGTTCCTGAGCCTCTGCTATCTCCTGGCAGCTGAACATTTCAGGAAATGTCGTTTTTGGGTTATGACAGCGCTGCGCAAAAGGACGCACATACGCGATTATTCTGAGCGCTCGATCGAACTTCGAGAAGCGTTCGAGGAAGTCCTCACAGAGGACCTGTGCACTTCACCGCGCGACACTCAACCTCAGTGTCGAGCACAACCACTGACGTGGGCCACTGGGCCTCGGGCTGCTGTAGCCATTCAGGCCCTTGCCACCAGAGACGGCAAACTCGAAATCAGCACAGAGCAAATGGTCCTTTAGAATCCTCTTTAACACATCCTTTGTGTTAGAGGTCCACTTTCTTAAGGGGAGCCCGGCACTCTCAAGCGCTGATCGAAGTTACTCTATAGCGGATAGAGCATGCTGATGTGTGTGAGCACCTGCTAGGACATCATCCACGTACATGTAGTTTGTGGTAATGTCGCTAGCAAGGGGGTACTGGCTGTGGACATCACGCGCTAGCTGGTTCAAAACACGGATAGCCAAGTATGGTGCACAATTCACACCAAAGGTGACTGTGTTGAGCTCATAGTCGCCTAATCTTTCGTCCTTTGTACGAAATAGCCACCTTTGGAACGGGGTGTGTTTGGGGTCTACGAGTATCTGCCGGTACATCTTGGTTATGTCGGCATTGAAGACTACTCGAAAGAACCTCCACTTGAAGACAGCGTGGTGCGGCAGTCTAAATACTCCTAAATCACGGAGTCGTACTTCTCTTTTAATGAGGCGCTTCTCTTTAAACGATTCTCATTTCTCAGGAATTGGGCTAAAGCAGTGGCCCTAGAATGGCCTAGATCCATGTGACTAGGATTGCGAAATGGTAGGGTGACGTTTGGTTGTCTTAATGAAGTTTGTCTCACAGGCAATGTCAGACTCTTTCGACGGATTTGCCGGAAGGTCCACCACCTCTCAAAATTTGGAGAGAAGTTCATCAAGCGTTGGAGTTCGTTCGACGGACAATCGAGCCGAAAAGGACGAAATGGTTTTTGATTGGGCCCCTGCAACCGGACCGGTCAGGACCCGGCAAATGTGGTTTCTTGATCTAGAAGCGTTCCACAAACGTTGGGGAGAGAGCCGCCGAGAAGTATGGCTGGGAGAATGTCAGCATCTAGAAGCACGTCGATCTGCGAGCTCTCGTGGAATTTTGGGGTCGGCCTGTCCGGAACTGTAATGGAGGGCAGATTTCCCGTTAAATGCGGGAGGACGTACGCTGACGCCTCGATCTGCATATCGGAAGATATTGGGGAGCCAATTTGGAAATGGCAAAACTTGCGGGGCTGGGCTGCTACAGTTTAAGTCAGCTCAAAAACTTGCGCTTGCACGGAAGTGTGACTGTCGGGGTCTGGTTGGCACGATGCAGAAGAGTGTGATGGTGACCCTTACACGTTAAGCAACTGTGTGCACTTGTGCACTCAGCCAGGATATGGCCTTACGCGAAGCAGTTTAGACACAGCTTCTGTTGCTTTATGTGAGCAACCCTTTCGCTGACACTTATTAGCTGAAAGCGTGGAAATAAGCGAATGGGATGGTTCTCTCTTGAACAGAGCTTGCAAGATTGAGTCTTGGATGAGACTCTGTTCTCGAGAGAGTTGACCTTGTGAGCTGGTTTAGAAGCGGCCTGAGCACTTGTACTCGGCTTCACTTCCTCAATCGCTTCGAGGGTGCGATAACGCTCTAAAAAGAAGGTGTTCATGTCCGATCATGAAGGAATATCGCTCTTCCTTAATATGGACTGCTCCCAGAGAGAAAGGGTCAGCTTCGGCAATTTTAAAGAACACAGGAAAACGGGGATGCAATCCCAGTTTTCCGTGTTCACTTTGGAATGTTCAAAAGCCGTTAACCAGCCTTGTGCTCAGATTGTGCTCTACAGCTCATGAATAGCCGAACCAGATTCTTGCCCCAAAACGGGTAAAGTTAAACAGGACCTTCAGCTGACTGTTGACGAGTAAACGCTTTTTTTCAAAACGTTCAGTCAAGCTGGACCAAGCTGATTGGAAACCTTCATTGGTCAAAGGAGATTTTGACACAATTGAATGTGCTTCACAGCTGGTCTTGTCGTTGAGATGAAAGAGTTTCTCAACTTCCGACAGTCGGCCATTATTGATGTAAATGGCAGTAAACAAATCCCGGAACGTGGGCCAACGAGTGTAATCGCCTCCGAAAACCTCTGTGTCGCACGGAGACAAACGGCAACCAGGTGAATACTGAATGGCGGGAGTTTGGATTGGAGGACGAGCGCGTGCGGAGGCACGTTCATTTTGCTCGCTTAATTCCGCTGCACACCGTTCGTAGACGGAATAGCAGTAATCATACTTGGCCTGCATGGTTGTGAAATCATATATTGCCATTTCCTCGGAAATGACACTTGATCAGGCCTCGTATTCTCCTTCGACCTTTTCCCATAAGGCCCGTACTTGGTCCCGTCGGACCTGGCATGTGTAAAGCGAGGGAATATCGCCATTTGGAGTGTTGATTTTCGCCTCAAATTGACTGAGGCGATCTGTCACAGCGATGAGCTTGACCAAAGCTGTCTCGACTGCGCTCTGTGCCATCTTTTCGTGTGAACGAGTGACGACTGGGCTGCGCCTTTGGGAAGCAGTTGAAACTGCGGGCTTTTGTTCAAAGGAAGGTCGAGTAACCAAAATTGCCGGCTTCGACTTTGCACTACGAAGTGCTTTAGTGTCAGCTTTTGCAAGTGAGGTTGGCGAAACGCTGGAAGCCCGAGTGGACACCTCTTTTCTCGCTTTGGAAAGAACAGGTGAGACGCTGGATGAGCGAGAAGTTGCTAGTGGTGGCGATACTGCAGCTCTAGCAGTGCTTGTCGAACTTGCTTGACAAACGAGCTTTGCTTTTCTCCTCTTTGCCCACTGGCATACTCTAATTTCGAAATTTAGGCGCCTTTAAACGCTGTTGACCATGTGTAGCTAAAAAACAGCACACGATACCAAAAGTAGTCAGGTCATAAAAAAACAAAGAATACGACAATATAAGTCAAGAATAAAAAAAAGAGGAGGACGATGAACGCAGATGACGCGTACACGCTGTGCCAAAAAAAGAAAACAAAAAAGGAATAAATATAAATAGACCAGACTTGGAGAACGGAAAAAAAAACAAATTAAAAATTGTTTTATTTTGTTTTAAAATAAAAGAAATTAAAGAAATTATCGTCTGGTATTGATTCTATTTATATAAATGCTCTTTGTCTTTCTTTATAACGGCGGATCAGTACTGTGTAAACACTGTGATAGGTGTTGCACGATTGTTTACAGAGAACCAGTGTTCACGAACTGGCACCACTGTTGAAAAATATCGGATCGCCACTAACGAAAACGGCGGCACAACAAAAGCAGTGAAATTATAATTTAAAATAATATATATGTGTTTGTGGCCGCGAATAAATTTAGTGGCAACGGACAAATAAAACGATGGTAACAAAAAACAAATATAAAAATAGTGGAAACTAATATTGCACAAGTGAGTGTGTGTGTCTGAGTGCGGATCTTAACAGCTGTGCAAAAGCTGCAAGTGCGATTGTTGGCACAACACACAAGTGTATAATAAAAGCAATATCTGTGAAAAACGGATTTTGTTGCGAAAAATAATAATATTAGTGTAAATATGTGAATGGTCAAAAAAAGTGCTGGCGCATATGTATGTATGTATGTACGTACATATGTATGTACGTTCAGCTGGATAAGTGATAGAGAGAGAAAATAATAATGTGTTATAATAAATATAATATATGATCAATATTGAGAAATAATAAAATATGACATATAAAATAAAACACAAACGATAAAAAGCGGGGAGTTTGCAGTCTCTCTTTTTTTATTTTTCTTATTGTTGTTGCTTGAGCTCGTCAGCTTGCTCAAACATTGGCCGCGTATGTATGTATGCAAAATTGTACGTACTTATGTATGTATGTCAAAGTGTTTTCTTTGGAAAGAAAAATATGTGTGGATTTGACACTGCGATATGTACAACTATATATTACATATAGTATGTGAATAGGATTTTCATACATATGTAATATATTGCTGCACATTACCAAAGTCGCTTGCACATGTATACATACACAAGTACATATGTGAGTGAAAAAACTGGAGTTAATTTATACGCGGCCGGATTGCGGACACAGGTAATGGTAAATATTTCTTTTATATAGCAAATAAAACTTGCAATCAGAAAGAAATTGGAAAAAAGTTATAATTCTAGTGTCGGCAGAAGTGGAAGAAGAATATGGCGGAACGAAAATGTCGGACTTTGTGGACAGAAGGTACGAATTTTTCAATTTGATGAGAATAATTTTCACTTATCTTGCTTATCTTCGTAGGTGCTGGAACGGTGGAGATTTCTTTTATCCGGCTCGAAGGACCAAATGTTGTGGTGGGCAAGATTCGTTTAAATTGAAATGTCGTTGGTTTGTTGAGTTTTTAAGTTTATTTCGGGTTTTTGTTTCTACACTGCGAAAACTTTATACGACGCGAAATGACCGTCTAATTGTGAAAATTTGTAGTGACTCGTTGGATGCGACTTGCATCGTTCTCCTTGGACCTCGACTCCATAATAGTGGAGGCTTCCAGGAGATGTTGAGAGCACCGGGACTTTTGAGTGATTTTTCTTTGAGTGAGCGCATTGAGTGGTTTTCATTCGATGGAGTTGAGAGCCGCCACTGCGGCACGTGCCACCGAAATGTTGGTAGGCCAGACAGTTGGGGCAGTACTTGTTAATGAGTACTGCCCTAAGCCGCTTCTCGGGAGTCAGTTGTTGGAACCGCACGCATCGTCGCAGTGCGTGGATGCCACGGCACAATCGGTACCGGAAAGAGTCCATGCCGGGTGGCACGTACTGGGGAGTCTGGCGCTGCGTGGATGGGGATCGGAGCTCCACTTCGGCGCTGGAGTCTTGAGCCTCCATGGGGGTGTCTGGTCTGCTGGCCAAAAACATTCGACGCAGGGAGAATTCGTCCGACGACGAGGATGATTCGCTACGTGGAGATGCCGTGGTGACTTGTGTTGGTGGAAAAGAATAAAAGAAAGAAGAAGAGAGGAACAAAAAACGGCTTCGGATGAGAACAAGAAGATACGTGCATAAGCCAAAGAATGCCACAGGATAGTTGAGGACAGCACAGGAATAAAGACAGAATGAGGCTTTAGGTCGAGGTGGAAACATCTGTGGACCCAGTCGGAAGGAGGACTAGTTTTGCGATTGGTCGACGGAAGACCCCACGACAAGCTCGAACATCTGTGCTGATGGACTCCACATTCTCTCTGGATTCCGGCTCAGCAACGGAGAGGAGAAGACCGCCAATAAAGAAATGGCCGGGGGTGAGGGCCACCAATTCGCTTACATCCTCGGATAGACGAGAAAGAGGTCGCGAATTGAGGCACGCTTCAATCTTCGCTAGAAGTGTTGATAGTTCCTCGTAGGTGTATTTTAGGGAGGAAACGGCTTGGTAGAAGTGCATCTTAAAACTCTTGACGCCGGCTTCCCACAATCCGCCCATGTGTTGAGCACCGGGTGGATTGAAGTGCCATGTCAGCCCTTGATGTCTGTGCTTAGCGAGAATAAGACTTCGGGTGCCCTCTACAAGATCTGTGTAGAGGATCGAGGAGGCTCCGACGAACGTTTTGCCGTTATCGGAGTACATGTGAAGGGGGCACCCTCGGCTTGCCACAAAACGGGAAAAGGCTTCCATGAACCTTTCCGCCGTTAGGTCTGTGGTCGCTTCAAGGTGGATTGCCTTTGTGCTGAAACACACGAAAACAAAAACATATCACTTGGTTAGCTTACAGCCCCGTCCGACATAGCACTTTATGTCAAAGGGGCCAGCAAAATCGACACCTGTGTGGGTAAAAGGTCGAGAAAAAGTCGACCGGGCTGTTGGAAGGTCTGCAATTTGCGGCGATGCACTACGCATACCTTGCAGCCGCCAATTGCTGACTTTACTAGATTCCTCAACTTAGGAATCCAGTACCTTGAACGGATCAGACGCCTCACTAATTGATTGCCTCCATGGAGAGGCAGAGGAGGAGGCGAGTAAATGTGCAATTGTACGGCAAGATAATGGGATGTCGCTCATCGTACGATAACCGGACCGGAGGACACCTTTTTTTATCAAGCAATGGGTTCAAGTTAAGTATATCGCTTGAACCCTGGATGCGTCGTTGATTAAGAAGGAAGTCAAACTCTCTCGGAAATGCCCTTTGTTGGGGTTGGATGGTAAGTTGTTCCTGAGCCTCTGCTATCTCCTGGCAGCTGAACATTTCAGGAAATGTCGTTTTTGGGTTATGACAGCGCTGCGCAAAAGGACGCACATACGCGATTATTCTGAGCGCTCGATCGAACTTCGAGAAGCGTTCGAGGAAGTCCTCACAGAGGACCTGTGCACTTCACCGCGCGACACTCAACCTCAGTGTCGAGCACAACCACTGACGTGGGCCACTGGGCCTCGGGCTGCTGTAGCCATTCAGGCCCTTGCCACCAGAGACGGCAAACTCGAAATCAGCACAGAGCAAATGGTCCTTTAGAATCCTCTTTAACACATCCTTTGTGTTAGAGGTCCACTTTCTTAAGGGGAGCCCGGCACTCTCAAGCGCTGATCGGAGTTACTCTATAGCGGATAGCGCATGCTGATGTGTGTGAGCACCTGCTAGGACATCATCCACGTACATGTAGTTTGTGATAATGTCGCTAGCAAGGGGGTACTGGCTGTGGACATCACGCGCTAGCTGGTTCAAAACACGGATAGCCAAGTACAGTGCACAATTCACACCAAAGGTGACTGTGTTGAGCTCATAGTCGCCTAATCTTTCGTCCTTTGTACGAAATAGCCACCTTTGGAACGGGGTGTGTTTGGGGTCTACGAGTATCTGCCGGTACATCTTGGTTATGTCGGCATTGAAGACTACTCGAAAGAACCTCCACTTGAAGACAGCGTGGTGCGGCAGTCTAAATACTCCTAAATCACGGAGTCGTACTTCTCTTTTAATGAGGCGCTTCTCTTTAAACGATTCTCATTTCTCAGGAATTGGGCTAAAGCAGTGGCCCTAGAATGGCCTAGATCCATGTGACTAGGATTGCGAAATGGTAGGGTGACGTTTGGTTGTCTTAATGAAGTTTGTCTCACAGGCAATGTCAGACTCTTTCGACGGATTTGCCGGAAGGTCCACCACCTCTCAAAATTTGGAGAGAAGTTCATCAAGCGTTGGAGTTCGTTCGACGGACAATCGAGCCGAAAAGGACGAAATGGTTTTTGATTGGGCCCCTGCAACCGGACCGGTCAGGAGAGAGCCGCCGAGAAGTATGGCTGGGAGAATGTCAGCGTCTAGAAGCACGTCGATCTGCGAGCTCTCGTGGAATTTTGGGGTCGGCCTGTCCGGAACTGTAATGGAGGGCAGATTTCCCGTTAAATGCGGGAGGACGTACGCTGACGCCTCGATCTGCATATCGGAAGATATTGGGGAGCCAATTTGGAAATGGCAAAACTTGCGGGGCTGGGCTGCTACAGTTTAAGTCAGCTCAAAAACTTGCGCTTGCACGGAAGTGTGACTGTCGGGGTCTGGTTGGCACGATGCAGAAGAGTGTGATGGTGACCCTTACACGTTAAGCAACTGTGTGCACTTGTGCACTCAGCCAGGATATGGCCTTATGCGAAGCAGTTTAGACACAGCTTCTGTTGCTTTATGTGAGCAACCCTTTCGCTGACACTTATTAGCTGAAAGCGTGGAAATAAGCGAATGGGATGGTTCTCTCTTGAGCAGAGCTTGCAAGATTGAGTCTTGGATGAGACTCTGTTCTCGAAAGAGTTGACCTTGTGAGCTGTTTTAGAAGCGGCCTGAGCACTTGTACTCGGCTTCACTTCCTCAATCGCTTCGAGGGTGCGATAACGCTCTAAAAAGAAGGTGTTCATGTCCGATCATGAAGGAATATCGCTCTTCCTTAATATGGACTGCTCCCAGAGAGAAAGGGTCAGCTTCGGCAATTTTAAAGAACACAGGAAAACGGGGATGCAATCCCAGTTTTCCGTGTTCACTTTGGAATGTTCAAAAGCCGTTAACCAGCCTTGTGCTCAGATTGTGCTCTACAGCTCATGAATAGCCGAACCAGATTCTTGCCCCAAAACGGGTAAAGTTAAACAGGACCTTCAGCTGACTGTTGACGAGTAAACGCTTTTTTTCAAAACGTTCAGTCAAGCTGGACCAAGCTGATTGGAAACCTTCATTGGTCAAAGGAGATTTTGACACAATTGAATGTGCTTCACAGCTGGTCTTGTCGTTGAGATGAAAGAGTTTCTCAACTTCCGACAGTCGGCCATTATTGATGTAAATGGCAGTAAACAAATCCCGGAACGTGGGCCAACGAGTGTAATCGCCTCCGAAAACCTCTGTGTCGCACGGAGACAAACGGCAACCAGGTGAATACTGAATGGCGGGAGTTTGGATTGGAGGACGAGCGCGTGCGGAGGCACGTTCATTTTGCTCGCTTAATTCCGCTGCACACCGTTCGTAGACGGAATAGCAGTAATCATACTTGGCCTGCATGGTTGTGAAATCATATATTGCCATTTCCTCGGAAATGACACTTGATCAGGCCTCGTATTCTCCTTCGACCTTTTCCCATAAGGCCCGTACTTGGTCCCGTCGGACCTGGCATGTGTAAAGCGAGGGAATATCGCCATTTGGAGTGTTGATTTTCGCCTCAAATTGACTGAGGCGATCTGTCACAGCGATGAGCTTGACCAAAGCTGTCTCGACTGCGCTCTGTGCCATCTTTTCGTGTGAACGAGTGACGACTGGGCTGCGCCTTTGGGAAGCAGTTGAAACTGCGGGCTTTTGTTCAAAGGAAGGTCGAGTAACCAAAATTGCCGGCTTCGACTTTGCACTACGAAGTGCTTTAGTGTCAGCTTTTGCAAGTGAGGTTGGCGAAACGCTGGAAGCCCGAGTGGACACCTCTTTTCTCGCTTTGGAAAGAACAGGTGAGACGCTGGATGAGCGAGAAGTTGCTAGTGGTGGCGATACTGCAGCTCTAGCAGTGCTTGTCGAACTTGCTTGACAAACGAGCTTTGCTTTTCTCCTCTTTGCCCACTGGCATACTCTAATTTCGAAATTTAGGCGCCTTTAAACGCTGTTGACCATGTGTAGCTAAAAAACAGCACACGATACCAAAAGTAGTCAGGTCAAAAAAAACAAAGAATACGACAATATAAGTCAAGAATAAAAAAAAGAGGACGACGATAAACGCTGATGACGCGTACACGCTGTGTCAAAAAAAGAAAACAAAAAAGGAATAAATATAAATAGACCAGACTTGGAGAACGGAAAAAAAAAACAAATTAAAAATTGTTTTATTTTGCTTTAAAATAAAAGAAATGAATGATTTTATCGTCTGGTATTGATTCTATTCATATAAATGCTCTTTGTCTTTTTTTATAACGGCGGATCAGTACTGTGTAAACACTGTGATAGGTGTTGCACGATAGTTTACAGAGAACCAGTGTTCACGAACTGGCACCACTGTTGAAAAATATCGGATCGCCACTAACGAAAATGGCGGCACAACAAAAGCAGTGAAATTATAATTTAATATAATATAAATGTTTGTGGCCGCGGATAAATTTAATGGCAGCAGATAAATAAAACGATGGTAACAAAAATGGCTGTCACTCTTTGTAGCAAACAGACGTGTTTTTTTGTGCGCCCCGCAATTTTTCGCTTTTTATATCTAACAACCGGTGTTTAATACATTTTCTTTAAAGTAATTACTTTAATTGTTTGCTACATCGCGTCTCTATCCTGTGATAGTGCATGTTATTAGTGTTTTATCACATAATAGTGAATTACATCTGTGCTTATTAGAGCTCTTTTTATTTCTACATAAACTGAGTTTAAAGTTTTGTTGTTGTGGTAAGCATAAGATTTTGCGTGTCTACTCTTTGTGCTTTCCTTCCCGCTGGCAGTGTGACGGTTTCTCTCTCAACAACTCTCAGTTGACAGTATTCCATTAGTGGCGCTCTCTGCTCTCACTGCTTTTTTGATTTGTTGTTGTTAACATATTTCTGTTTTGAATCTGTACAGTGGGCATAGTTCCTACTATTTCAAAGTAAATTTTTGTATTAATTTTGTAAATTTTTCATTTGCATATTTTTATTTTCATTTATAATGGAAGGCAAAATTGTGTGTTGTCTGAAGAGTTGCCAGAAGCAGATCACGGCTTCGCAACCCAGTATGGCCTGCTTGTTCTGTGATAACGTAGTACACGTAAAGTGTGTAGGTTATTCAGGGCTAGTTGCAGATGCCATTGCCAAAAGAACTGGGCTTAACTGGTGTTGTGAGTCATGTCGAGAAGTTGAGTGCGAAATGCGGATGTTTATGAGACAGACAAGAGTCGGTTTTACTAATCTGATTGGTGGCTTTCATAAGTTAAACGATCAGTTTAGTGCTTTGAATTCTCAGTTCAATAGTTTGAAACTTATGGCTGAGTCTCCAAAGCGAAAAAAATCAACTTCTTGTGACTTACAATTATCCAAATTTTTACCTCTACCATCGACTGACCTACCCACTACTCCGTTGGTTCCACAGTTAATCTCGTTTGCTACCCCAGTAGCAACAACCGCTGCGGAAAGCATTCCCATTAGGGAACCTGCTCCACCGACATTAGTTAATGTTGTGTCTGAATTGTCCACGGTTGTCACTAGAAGTAGAGGCAAGCCGAATCCTAATAAAAAAATTTCTTCCGCACCTCCTCCAACTGTCGGATCACCGACTTTATTAGGTTCCAAATATTACTCCATTGGCTCCTAAACCACTTGTGGGGGTTCCACCAATGAAACAGATTTTTGTTTCAAGGCTTGCCCCTGATCTCACGTCAGATGACGTAAAGGCTTTCATTATAGCCAAAATTAAAAATGCCAATCCAAAAGTGGAAAAATTTAAATTTGCATCTTTCAAGATCAATGTCCCACCTTCACTTTTTGAAACCATATGCTCACCAAGTTTTTGGCCAGAGTATTTGGTGGTAAAAGATTTCAAAGCCAAATTTAAAAATCGCTATCCGACAAAGATCATGTTTTTGTTCTAGGAGACTTTAACCTTCCTGGAACAGCTTGGTATACTTGTGATAACTTCTGTTTTCTTATTCCATCGAACCGACATGACTTTATTGATGGTTTACATGAATTATCTTTGGGTCAAATTAACAATATACGAAATTCTCTTTGCCGGCAATTAGATCTGTGCTTTGTCTCTGAACCTACCAGCGTAGTTCTATCTAGATCGGAGCCCCTTACATCTCCTGAAGACACTTATCATCCAACTCTGGAGTTAAGGATCGAACTTAGCAGATCTGTACTCGCTAATTCTGATATACCTGCCGATCGAGTTCGTTGCTTTCGAAAGGCAAACTTTCCCAAATTAATCCAACTTCTTAATGGAATTGATTGGTCTAATTTGTATTCCTGCACTGACATAAGTGCCGCCGACAATTTATTCTATAATTATAACTAAATCTTTGCTTTGATGCCTGTATTCCTTCTTATTTTGCGCATAGGTCTAATAAGCCTCCTTGGTTTTGTTAGCAACTTTCTAACCTTAAGAACATGAAGTCTAGACTTTACAAAAAGTTTAAAATTTCAGGCTCTACCTTAACTTTTTCGCAATATATAATTGCTCGGTCTAATTTTTTCGAGCTTAACGCTGTGTGTTATAAAAATTACTTAGCTCGCTGTCGGGTTAGCTTTTCTGAAAACCCAAGAAAGTTTTTTAGTTTTGTAAACACTAAGCGTAAGTCTTCCTCTTATCCTCCTTGTCTATCTTTCGAAAATTCGAAAGCAATTTCAGGTCAGGCGATCGCTGATCTTTTTGCTTCTTTTTTTCAAACTTCTTATTCTTCTTCCTCCTACTCTAACGCACCCTTTCCTTACAGTCTGTCTCGGTCGAATTGTATCTTCAGTCCCTTAATGAGTGAGGAGTCTCTGACTCGATATCTTCAAATGGTTAAGCCGGTGTTTTCGCCCGGTCCGGATGGAGTTCCTGGCTGTGTACTTCGGTACGGAGCCGGGGCTTTATGCAGACCGTTGCTGAAATTATTTGATTTATCACTTGAGTCATCGACTTTTCCCTCTTTATGGAAGGAATCTTTCATTATTCCTCTCCATAAGAAGGGAAGTAAGTCTGACGCCAAAAACTAACTGCTATACCAAAAGTTTTTGAGAAGATATTAACAAGTCATTTACAACATTTATGTAGTTCCATTATTTCCCCCTACCAGCATGGGTTTGTAAAACATAGATCCACTATTACTAATCTTCTTGAGCTTTCTTCATTCGTTAACCAGGATTTCCTTAAAAACGAACAAACTGATGTCATCTATACCGATTTTAGTAAAGCCTTTGACTCAGTAAATCATTCTCTTTTGTTATATAAGCTTGACTTAATTGGATTTCCCAATAATTTGATTTGCTGGATTTCAAGCTATCTCAGCCAAAGAACGCAAAAAGTTTCTTTTAATAATTTCCTTTCTAATACATTCCGAGTTACCTCTGGAGTTCCCCAAGGTAGCCATCTCAGTCCCTTACTTTTCACATTGTTCATAAATGATCTACCTACTGTTTTGACACAATCTCGCGTACTAATGTATGCAGATGATGTTAAAATATGCCTGCAGTACAGGGATTGGCCATGCCATATCAAGTTGCAGAGAGATCTTGACTCTTTCCAGTCATGGTGCAAAGTGAACTTGTTAAATTTAAACTTTTCTAAATGTGTTGTGATGTCCTTCTATAGAGTTAATCCACATTTGGCCTCTTACTTACTGAACGGAAACGATCTAAAAAGAATTAATGCTGTTGATGAACTGGGTATTCTCTCATAACCCTGCAGAACTGGAGGTGGCGATTGGCCATGGGTAAGTGCTTACCTCGCCGACCACTATATGGGTACTTACTAAAGTGACCCTATAGTAAACCAACGTCGAACCACGTAGTCGACTCGAGTTTGCGATTGGCCCTGGGTAAGTGCTTACCTCGTCGATCACTACATTGGTACTTACTAGATTAACCCTATAGTAATCGAACGTCGAACCACCTAGTTAATAAGTATATGCGTTTTTGTTATTTTGTGGAAAGAGCACACACAAGATTAAAGACAAAACTTCGATTATGCTTTACATCGCTGTTTGTTTACGCGTTTTCGGTGCACCGCTTACAAAAACAATTGTCCAGAAAGAACAGTTTGTTTTATTTTGTGCTACTCTTTCGCTTAAACGCAGCTGTGTTTGCTGGCTGACGAAATTTTTGCAAGCATTTTAGTTGAGAAGTGCAGAGCGGATCAATCGATTATTAGGTGAGTGACTTAAAAAATAATAAATGTTTGTAATATATGTGTACTAATGTGTAATATTAATAAAACAATAAAAGTACGACAAGCAGTTCCAATAATGTATAGTGAACGTCAAAAATATTTTAGCCAATGATGTGGTCTTGGCTTATAATGTGGATGGCGTTCAGGGAAAAGCGGCCCTAAGAAAAGAAGAACATTTTTTTGGCGTTATGATCGGTGAGTATTTTAAAAGATAATTATTTAATAATCATTATCCACTTCAATCTATTAAATCTTTTTTTATCCTTTTTATTTCTAGATTCAATAACTGCAGTCGGCGGTATTGGCCCAGCTGAGGAACAACTAAGAAAGGCCCTGCAGCTCCAAAAAAAAAGAATTTTTATAAACTCGATTTGCCTAAAAGCTATGAAAGAGCAAAACCCGTTAAATTGAAGAAAAATTTAAATTAAATAAAAATTGTAATTGCAATTGTACATGTTTTTTAATTTATAATGGCAGGCCCCTCCATGGGGTCCAATGTAAGCACTTATTTTACCGACCCTTCAAAGGGGTCTAATGTAAGTAGTTCCTTTAAAGACCCTAATATGTGGCACTATTTCACTAGTTCGTGGGTAATCGAGGCGGTGGCGATTGACCCTATTTGCGGACATTTCATACAAAAATGAAAATTAAAAAACGCATGGCTAGACGCCACTTTGTAAGTAGTGGTGGTCTGCTGGTAAGTGCTTATTTCACCAGCAACGAACTAGCGCTCAGAACTGCAGGGAAACTTCAATTTTCTGACCACATTTCTAGAACGGTCAATAAAACTATGTCTGTTCTCGGTTTTATTAAGAAATGGTCAATGGAATTTGATGGGAATTATATAACTAGAACCCCTTATACTTCACTAGTTCATTCGATTCTGGAATATGGTTCGTGCGTATGGTCTCCACAATATTCTGTGCACCAGGATCGCATTGAATCTGTTCAAAAACAATTTCTCTTATTTGCTTGCGTGGCTTGAACTGGAATGCTGAAGTGAGATTGCCGTCATTTAATAGTAGACTTCTTTAAATTAACCTTCCTTCTTTAGCTAACCGTAGGACAATGCTTGGCATTTTCTTTATTTTTAATGGTGATATTGACTCTTCAGAATTAATATCGCGACTAACCTTTTCCGTTCCTTCTAGACTAACCCGTAGTTACATCCCGATTGCTCTCCCCCTATGTAGATCGAATTTTGCATTGCAAGACCCTTTTAGAGTTTTAGGCTATAACTATAATAGATTTTATCATGTATTTTGTAGCGCTAACACTGCTTTTAATCTTAAAACTTTACTACTAACTTATTTAAATAATAATTAGACTGAATTTAGCTTAAAGTAATAAATTAAAATTTTTTCATTCCACCCGTTTCTTTCTTATGTCCGATCCTGTATTTCTATTTTATGCTATCAGCGTTTTTTTTTTTTTTCATGCCCGAATCTATCCTGTCCGAACGCGAATCGTCTCGTTCATCCTGCGACGGCGCCTCTCGGTCGGTTGGGCGGGAGGAGGGTTTATTGGGATCCGTGCGTAACTAGCATTGGCTTGGTATCGCTTGGCCACTTGAATGTGCATACAATGTACGTCAACGTCCAACAACAAAAACAAATATAAAAACAGTGGAAACTAATATTGCTCAAGTGAGTGTGTGTGTCTGAGCGCGGATCTTAACAGCTGTGCGAAAGCTGCAAGTGCGAATGCAATATGTGAGTGGTCTAAAAAAGTGCTGGCGCATATGTATGTATGTATGTACATATGTATGTACGCTGAGCTGGATAAGTGATACAGAGAGAGAATAATAAGTATGTCTTATAATAAATATAATATATGATCAATATTGAGAAATAATAAAATATGATATATAAAATAAAACACAAACGATAAAAAGCGCGGAGTTTGCAGTCTCTCTTTTTTATTTTTCTTATTGTTGTTGCTTGAGCTCGTCAGCTTGCTCAAACATTGGCCGCGTATCTATGAATGCGAAATTGTACGTACTTATGTATGTATGTCAATTGCGCAGCTGCTGATAGGCTTTGAAAGTGTTTTCTTTGGAAAGAAAAATATGTGTGGATTTGACACTGCGATATGTACAACTATATATTACATATAGTATGTGAATAGGATTTTCATACATATGTAATATATTGCTGCACATTACCAAAGTCGCTTGCACAGGTATATATACAGAAGTACATATGTGAATGAAAAAACTGGAGTTAATTTATACGCAACCGGATTGCGGACACAGGCAATGGTAAATATTTCTTTTTTGTAGCAAATAAAACTTGCAATCAAAAAGAAATTGGAAAAAAAAGTTCTAATTCTAGTGTCGGCAGAAGTGGAAGAAGAATATGGCGGAACGAAAATGTCGGACTTTGCGGACAGAAGGTACGAATTTTTCAATTTGATGAGAATAATTTGCACTTATCTTGCTTATCTTCGTAGGTGCTGGAACGGTGGAGATTTCTTTTATCTGGCTCGAAGGACCAAATGTTGTGGGGGCAGCATTCGTTTAAATTGAAAAGTCGTTGGTTTGTAGAGTTTTTGAGCTTATTTCGGGTTTTTGTTTCTTCATTGCGAAAACTTTATACGACGCGATATGACCGTCTAATTGTGAAAATTTGTAGTAACTCGTTGGATGCGACTTGGATCGTTCTCTTTGGACCTCGACTCCATGATTGTGGAGACTTCCTGGAGATGTTGAGAGCACCGGGACTTTTGAGTGCTTTTTCTTTGAGTGAGCGCATTGAGTGGTTTTCACTCGATGGAGTTGAGTGCCGCCGCCGCAGTGGCGCGTGCCACCGGAATGTTGGTGGGCCAGACAGTGCGTGGATGCCACGGCACAATCGGCACCGGAAAGAGTCCGTGCCAGGTGGCACATACTCCTTCCGCTGGGGAGTCTGGCGCTGCGTGGATGGGGATCGGAGCTCCACTTCGGCGCTGGAGTCTTGAGCCTCCATGGGGGTGTCTGGTCTGCTGGCCAAAAACATTCGACGCAGGGAGAATTCGTCCGACGACGAGGATGATTCGCTACGTGGAGATGCCGTGGTGACTTGTGTTGGTGGAAAAGAATAAAAGAAAGAAGAAGAGAGGAACAAAAAACGGCTTCGGATGAGAACAAGAAGATACGTGCATAAGCCAAAGAATGCCACAGGATAGTTGAGGACAGCACAGGAATAAAGACAGAATGAGGCTTTAGGTCGAGGTGGAAACATCTGTGGACCCAGTCGGAAGGAGGACTAGTTTTGCGATTGGTCGACGGAAGACCCCACGACAAGCTCGAACATCTGTGCTGATGGACTCCACATTCTCTCTGGATTCCGGCTCAGCAACGGAGAGGAGAAGACCGCCAATAAAGAAATGGCCGGGGGTGAGGGCCACCAATTCGCTTACATCCTCGGATAGACGAGAAAGAGGTCGCGAATTGAGGCACGCTTCAATCTTCGCTAGAAGTGTTGATAGTTCCTCGTAGGTGTATTTTAGGGAGGAAACGGCTTGGTAGAAGTGCATCTTAAAACTCTTGACGCCGGCTTCCCACAATCCGCCCATGTGTTGAGCACCGGGTGGATTGAAGTGCCATGTCAGCCCTTGATGTCTGTGCTTAGCGAGAATAAGACTTCGGGTGCCCTCTACAAGATCTGTGTAGAGGATCGAGGAGGCTCCGACGAACGTTTTGCCGTTATCGGAGTACATGTGAAGGGGGCACCCTCGGCTTGCCACAAAACGGGAAAAGGCTTCCATGAACCTTTCCGCCGTTAGGTCTGTGGTCGCTTCAAGGTGGATTGCCTTTGTGCTGAAACACACGAAAACAAAGACATATCACTTGGTTAGCTTACAGCCCCGTCCGACATAGCTCTTTATGTCAAAGGGGCCAGCAAAATCGACACCTGTGTGGGTAAAAGGTCGAGAAAAAGTCGACCGGGCTGTTGGAAGGTCTGCAATTTTCGGCGATGCACTACGCATACCTTGCAGCCGCCAATTGCTGACTTTACTAGATTCCTCAACTTAGGAATCCAGTACCTTGAACGGATCAGACGCCTCACTAATTGATTGCCTCCATGGAGAGGCAGAGGAGGAGGCGAGTAAATGTGCAATTGTACGGCAAGATAATGGGATGTCGCTCATCGTACGATAACCGGACCGGAGGACACCTTTTTTTATCAAGCAATGGGTTCAAGTTAAGGATATCGCTTGAACCCTGGATGCGTCGTTGATTAAGAAGGAAGTCAAACTCTCTCGGAAATGCCCTTTGTTGGGGTTGGATGGTAAGTTGTTCCTGAGCCTCTGCTATCTCCTGGCAGCTGAACATTTCAGGAAATGTCGTTTTTGGGTTATGACAGCGCTGCGCAAAAGGACGCACATACGCGATTATTCTGAGCGCTCGATCGAACTTCGAGAAGCGTTCGAGGAAGTCCTCACAGAGGACCTGTGCACTTCACCGCGCGACACTCAACCTCAGTGTCGAGCACAACCACTGACGTGGGCCACTGGGCCTCGGGTTGCTGTAGCCATTCAGGCCCTTGCCACCAGAGACGGCAAACTCGAAATCAGCACAGAGCAAATGGTCCTTTAGAATCCTCTTTAACACATCCTTTGTGTTAGAGGTCCACTTTCTTAAGGGGAGCCCGGCACTCTCAAGCGCTGATCGGAGTTACTCTATAGCGGATAGCGCATGCTGATGTGTGTGAGCACCTGCTAGGACATCATCCACGTACATGTAGTTTGTGATAATGTCGCTAGCAAGGGGGTACTGGCTGTGGACATCACGCGCTAGCTGGTTCAAAACACGGATAGCCAAGTACGGTGCACAATTCACACCAAAGGTGACTGTGTTGAGCTCATAGTCGCCTAATCTTTCGTCCTTTGTAGGAAATAGCCACCTTTGGAACGGGGTGTGTTTGGGGTCTACGAGTATCTGCCGGTACATCTTGGTTATGTCGGCATTGAAGACTACTCGAAAGAACCTCCACTTGAAGACAGCGTGGTGCGGCAGTCTAAATACTCCTAAATCACGGAGTCGTACTTCTCTTTTAATGAGGCGCTTCTCTTTAAACGATTCTCATTTCTCAGGAATTGGGCTAAAGCAGTGGCCCTAGAATGGCCTAGATCCATGTGACTAGGATTGCGAAATGGTAGGGTGACGTTTGGTTGTCTTAATGAAGTTTGTCTCACAGGCAATGTCAGACTCTTTCGACGGATTTGCCGGAAGGTCCACCACCTCTCAAAATTTGGAGAGAAGTTCATCAAGCGTTGGAGTTCGTTCGACGGACAATCAAGCCGAAAAGGACGAAATGGTTTTTGATTGGGCCCCTGCAACCGGACCGGTCAGGAGAGAGCCGCCGAGAAGTATGGCTGGGAGAATGTCAGCGTCTAGAAGCACGTCGATCTGCGAGCTCTCGTGGAATTTTGGGGTCGGCCTGTCCGGAACTGTAATGGAGGGCAGATTTCCCGTTAAATGCGGGAGGACGTACGCTGACGCCTCAATCTGCATATCGGAAGATATTGGGGAGCCAATTTGGAAATGGCAAAACTTGCGGGGCTGGGCTGCTACAGTTTAAGTCAGCTCAAAAACTTGCGCTTGCACGGAAGTGTGACTGTCGGGGTCTGGTTGGCACGATGCAGAAGAGTGTGATGGTGACCCTTACACGTTAAGCAACTGTGCGCACTTGTGCACTCAGCCAGGATATGGCCTTGCGCGAAGCAGTTTAGACACAGCTTCTGTTGCTTTGTGTGCGCAACCCTTTCGCTGACACTTATTAGCTGAAAGCGTGGAAATAAGCGAATGGGATGGTTCTCTCTTGAGCAGAGCTTGCAAGATTGAGTCTTGGATGAGACTCTGTTCTCGAAAGAGTTGACCTTGCGAGCTGGTTTAGAAGCGGCCTTCACTTGGCTTCACTTCCTCAATCGCTTCGAGGGTGCGATAACGATAAATAGAAGGCGTTCATGTCCGAAAATGAAGGAATATCGCTCTTCTTTAATATGGAATTTGGAAATTCCTCTTTAATTATTAACGTTATGTTTTTAAGCATTTTTATGTAAGGTGATTATGAATGAATCCTTCCATATATCAGGGAAAGAGGCAGACTCAACAGTTATAATAAATAATTTATGTATAAGCAAATGCAATGTTTCCGCACAATACCTAAGAACACAGCCTGGAATGCCATCTGGACCGGGTGATAATACAGGTTTAATTTGATTGAGTTCGCTTAGAACGGAGCTTTCAGTGGTCACAGGTTCTGAAATAAAGTTAGACTTTTGCAAGTTATAGGGATAAGATAAATGAGGTGAGTAACTGCCAATTAAGTAAGTAGATTGAAAGAAGTCTGTATCGGCAGCGGCCTGATCTCAGCATGCAGTCTTATTTTGAAATAAAACTAAGGAAGGTAGTGAGAACATTTTTGTTTAGAGTTAACAAAATTATAGAGCTGTCTAGGATTCTGAACAAACTGTAACCGACAGATAGCTGACGCAGATAAATATTGTAAAGCTGAGTGTTAAGTGAAACGAAATTCGATTTTCCAATAGCATTTCGCGCGAAATCAGAAGAATTTCCTGTGCGTTGATATTTTTTTAAATATTAATGCACTTAATTTCCGAGAACCAAAGTGGCCTATTAGACTTCAATGGGTATCTACGAAGAACACACTGGACAACAAAATTTTGTAGCGTATTAAAAACAAGTAAGAAAGCTACAGTCGAGAGTGCTCGACCGTATGATACCCGCAAATCATTTCGAGAAAAAACGGAAAAAGATAAATGATATTTGAACACAAAATATACCGAAATTTGTTTTTTTTGTATATATTTGAAAAAATCCACAACATACCGATATGGTCACACTGTTAACTAAACAAACAAAGCGCGAGTAGCTGCATGTGAATTTTGCATGTTAAACTGATTTTTTGATAACTTCCTTGTTTTTCATTCGATCTCAACCAAATTCACAGGAATCATTGAGACAATAATTTTTATTATGTGTACCAAAATTCAATGCTCTAGGTCTATTATTACGGCTTTTACAGTTTTTGGGGGCGGAAAGGGGAGTGGCAAAAATCTACAACAAACTTGATCTGCGTAAGACCTACACGAATACTGTCACCAAATTTGATATCTCTAGGTCATTCACACACTTAAAACGTCCATATGCACTGGGCACAACAATTTTGATAAATAATTTCACGAATAACTTTTGTTCTACTTATCCGATTTGTACCAAAATTACAGGCTATATTAAGAGTGTCGAGCGCAGATGGGTTACCATATTCCACATCATTACACAAAGAACTTTTGGAGTTATACGCGGTTTACATAAAAAAACTTGACTTTTTCTAGATTAATGCTTATTGTGGGCAAAGGGGGCGTGGCATCCAACTTTTGAAATAAACTTGATCTGCGTAGGGTATGAAGGAACCTTTTTGCCAAATTTGGTGTCTCTATGTCTTATAGTCTCTGAGATCCAGGTGTTCATACAGACAGACAGACGGACAGACGGACATGGCTATATCGTCTCGGCTGTTGATGCTGATCAAGAATATATATACTTTATGGGGTCGGAGATGCCTCCTTCTGCCTGTTACATACATTTTCTGTTGGCACTAAGTTATAACACCCTTCTACCCTATGGGTAGCGGGTATAAAAACGTTACTTGTTCTAGAGGTGTGCATCCAACTTTTGAAATAAACTTGATCTGCGTAATGAATGCAGGAACCTATGTACCAAATTTGGTATCTCTATGTATTCTAGTTTTTAAGCTCTAGGAGTTCATACGGACAGACAGACGGTTCAATGTAAGAAAAGGTTTTAGACTTAAATAAATTTCTGAATGTAGTACAGATAATCTTTCTTAGTTTCTTTTAACGAGTTTTACAAAAAATTGCATGCCTTCGTAACGGTGATATCTACAAAAATCTCGGAAGCATTTATATTTGCATATATCGCCAAACGAAATCGATTTTCGAAGCATTTTTGTTTTGCACATTCCTATTTGCAACTCTATTTTAATTTGTATTGACTAATTTGTATAAAAGCTAAGTGCATTAATTTTTGGGAAAGTGAAGAAATAATTTTTACTTACAAATTAAAAGGCTGCAACGTGGGTTTGCAGCGTGAGCCAAAGCTGTGGGGCCAGCTAGCCATTATTTTATATGAATGGAAAAAAAATAATATTCAAGTAAGAACCGTATGGTTAAAGCGTGGGGAAGGGAGGGCTGCATGACAGCAGCATTATTGGAGGATGAAGATTTAATTTTTAAATATTGATATTGCAAAATATATGTACTTATATTTCAATTTAAGAATCCTGCAGAAAATAAAAAAAAATTTAATAACAAATTTGTATGTGGTGTAATCAACATTTCAATTTATTTAGTTTTACGTGAAAACAACTCGGTGAGATAATTTTGTTTTTGGAATTTATTTCATCCAAGTTTGAATGCGAATTCTCTTGTCGAACGTTCAATCCAAGATAGGACATGTACTTCTTTTTAATTCAGCGATTGACGATTGTTTTCTTATTTGAAATGGAAATGAAATAAGCGAGAGACTTCAGAGGGAGCAGTAACAAAAACAAAAAATATTTTTAAGTTAAGAAGCTTCTTGTAAATAAAACACTATTGGCTTTATAATTTCAAGTTTATTTGTAATCTATACTAATACAAATAATGGCTTAATAACAAAATTATTAACACACATATACAAATTCAATGAACAAAGCGAAATTAGAATCTGAATTATATTATAATTTACATGTTTTATTGACTATTTTTTACATTCAGTCAGTGGTAAAAGGTAAAAGCATTTTTTTAAAGATATTGAAAATCTACCTGTATTCATTTAAAATCTTATGTTTATGACCTTGTGGAAAATGTAAATAAAAAAAACGCTTTTTGCAGATATCTGTAATTTACGGAAACTCTATTAAAGTCAGTGCAAGGCATGCAACAGGCACTCAAAAAATAGAACCGCGAACAGCTGCGAAGCGACGAAAAATCATATACGATCAAAAAAGGAGACGAGGTAAAAACACCTGAGTAGTTGGCTCTTTCACAAAGAAACCATATTTATGGCTGTAATAACAGTCTTCTCGACCTAATATTTGTATCATATCCTGGATATGCTACTGTACGTAGAATTGACCCTCTTGTAGTTCCTGAAGATTCTTATCATCCAATTTTAGAGTTATCTATTGAATTACCGGTTTCTCAGCTCATTGACATATCTAAGACAGTAAATAGACCACTGTGTTTTAAAAATGCAAATTTTTATAAATTAAACGAGCTCATAGTAAATTATGATTGGTGTCTTGTTAATGCTTCTAGTAATTTAATATAATACGCTACAAAATTTTGTTGTCCAGTGTGTTCCTCGTAGATACCAACTGAAGTCTAATAGGCTACTTTGGTTCTCGGAAATTAAGTGGATTAAAAAACCTTAAGTCACGATATTTAAAAAAATATCAACGCACAGGAAATTCTTCTGATTTCGCGCGATATGCTATTAGAAAATCGAATTTCGTTTCACTTAACACTCAGCTTTACAATATTTATCTGCGTCAGTTATCTGTCGGTTACAGTTTGTTCAGAATCCTAGACTGTTCTATAATTTTGTTAACTCTAAACAAAAATGTTCTTCACTACCTTCCTTAGTTTTATTTCAAAATAAGACTGCATGCTGAGAACAGGCCGCTGCCGATCTGTTTACAGACTTTTTTCAATCTACTTACTTAATTGGCAGCTACTCACCTCATATATCTTATCCCTATAACTTGCAAAAGTCTAACTTTATTCCAGAACCTGTGATCACTGAAAGCTCCGTTCTAAGCGAACACAATCAAATTAAACCTGTATTATCACCCGGTCCAGATGGCATTCCAGGCTGTGTACTTAGGTTTTGTGCGGAAACATTGCAATTGCTTATACATAAATTATTTATTATAACTGTTGAGTCTGCCTCTTTCCCTGATATATGGAAGGATTCATTCATAATCGCCTTACATAAAAATGGTTAAAAACAAAACTTTAAGGAGGAATTTCCAAATTGTCCGCTATACCGAAACTCATTTTTTTTTTTTTTAAATACTTCACTTTTATCTTAAGTTGAGACTAACAATAAGTTATGAAATCTTATCAACTAAACATTAATTAACAATTCAAATTGAATAGTATTAGTGTTGCACGTCCCTAGATTCTAGGGTTGGTAGATTATTACGATGAAGACGGGAGCGGCAAATCAGCCCGGTTAGCACAAGCGCGATGGGGTTAGGGCTCAAGTAAAGCTTGCTGTGATACTTCTCTTTCTGTTCAGCCATTACATCTCTGACTGGTTGAACATTGAGGTCTTTATGTATGTTTTCGTTGCAAACGTACCACGATGCCCCGGTGATGGTTCTCAGGATTTTCGATTGAGCTCGATGGACAACATTATTATTGCTACTACTAGCGTTCCCCCAAAACTGGGAGCCATAGGTCCAGATAGGTTTAAGTACGAAGTGTAGAGCAGGAACTTGAATTCAAGAATAAAAGAGGACCGAGCGTTGATAAGCCAATAAAGATTATTGGCTTTTAGCTTTAATTGTGTTCTCTTGGCTTCGATGTGCCTTCGCCAGGTGAGTCGTCTGTCTAGGTGTACTCCTAAATACGTAACGTTGTTCGCTTGCAGGAGTGCAGAATTGTTTAGTCTGAACGGTGGGCAATTTTGCCCACCCTGTTTAGGGTAAACGTAACATGCTTGCATTTTTGTTCATTAACTTTAATTCGCCAGTCAGATAGCAACTTTTCCACTTTGACTAGATGAAGAGCCAGTTGCGCTGATGCTTGGATAGGAGATCGTGTAATCGTCAGCCGTACCAGTATTGCATCTTACTGCGAATTTCGTGTCGTACATTTGTGGCGTTATTTGGTCGGAGCCTGGTGATTTTTTCAGATCCAGTTGATTTTTGATGATAAGAGCGACTTCGTTTGGTCGAAACTCCATCTGCTCAAGTTGAAGCGGTAAGTCATTTGTTACAGGCGGTAGTGTTGTGCATTTGTGCCAGGATTTGGCTGGTACACATTTTCAAGGCGCTGTGTTCTGGCTCTGACCTCATCACTAAGATCCCAGCCGCCCACAGTGTTTCTTATAGTCGCCACAGTTTCTGTCGGTGAGCATAAGGTTGTATGGGCTCTCCATAGAGAGTGCTTTTTGGAAGATGTAGATAATTGCTCTATATAGCGGCGTTGGGTATTTACTTCTTGTTGCTTTAACGCTTTGGTAAGCTTCCATGAGGCATCTTATAAAATTTATCGTGCATATGGCGACCTAAGAGACTGCCATTCCCGTCGTATGCGTCGCTTTTCGAGTACGAGCTGCTCGATTTGCTGATTTGTCTTCTTTTGATGTAAAGAGCTTTTGGAGTTTGAGGAGTGGAAATGCCAGCAGCGGTGAAAAGGGCGAACCTCAGTGTGTTGACAATGTTGTCGATGTCTTCTTCAAGGTTAAGTACAGGACTTAGATATTCAATATGCGAGCTTAAATATTTCCTATAACAGATTCAATTGGTTTTGTGTGAAGTCAATCAAGTCGGTTGATCTAAGGTTATTGGATGACTGAAAAGATTAAACAGAACAAGCGAGTGATCAGATGAAAGATTCGAAAGACTTTCGGCACTTATCATGTTCCTTGGAAAAATTTTTTGGATTGCGAAGTCAATTAAATCGGGCAGTTTTTTTGGGTCTGTTGGCCAATATGTTGGTCTGCCAACATAATTGCATTATAAAGCTGCTTTCCCTTAAGAGTCACGAGGCGAGATCCCCGGTATGTGTGTGCTTGGCATTGTAGTCTCTTGATGCTGTGAAGTGCTCGCCTAATGAGTTAAAGAATTGCATAAAATCAGCTACAGTTACAGTGAAACGAGGGAGGCAGTATATTGCATGAATATAGACAGTTGCCAGAGAACATGGCCTCAAAGTTGTTTTGTATCTGCTCCATAGGCTGATAATGTTTTGTTGTGTTTTTCTCTAGTTGAGATAGTTTTAAGTGCGATGTATTTGGAAAAGAAGCTCCAATCCTGTTTTAAATCACTGGCAAATGTCACATTTTTCCTTTTGGAGGACTCGGAGTCATTGTCAAATGACGATCTAACTGCGTTCGAAAAGAATACGTCTGGGTTTGATTTAGAAGTTGTTAGAAGTAGTGCGTTTGCAGAGCGAGGCGTAGTCACCCGCTGATGGATTCTACTGAAGCTCTCTACAAGCTACACACACTGGGCGCAGTGTGCTGTATGACAGTGTATGGCCATATTCCAGACAATTCATACATTGAACTGGTCCTTTGCGTTTGTGGGGTTCTTCTAAAGTGATTCGTCGATGTAGTAGAAACTGAAGTTTTTAGATTGGGTGCATTTCGTGTTTCTTAAGAGTACCGTGATATGGTTCAAGTTCTACCTTAAAAAGTGGTTGAGGATTATTTTCCTTGTTTAAAATGTTGACGACGTTAGGCCTTAGTTTTTAGTAATTAACTATAACTGCTAAAATTTCAATAATCATTAAAATATCTATTAAATTAAAATATGAAATTAATATTATGTGATAAATTTTTGTCATGTTATTAATGAAAGTGCATTAATTGTTTAAAATTAACGAATTATTGGGAGAAACAAAATGATAATCTGGTGTCTCTAAGTTAAGCATTAATCATCAATCATCAGAACATAACAAATGAATTGATTGTATAATAAACGGAGGAAATTTCTAGTTCTTTTTTTTGTATGTTACTGGCCAGTCCTGTTTGGCTACGATAGCCCTTGGAACCAACCAGTAGAGTTCAGAAGGAGTGGCAAGTTTCCCAGGCGAATACTCGCAAGAGTACCCAGTTCATCGAAGAAAGGCTTATCCAGAAATTGAGTTCTCTTTCTAAGAAGTGCAGGGCAGTCGGAGAGAAGTTGTTGGTCACTCTCGATTTCTTCCTCATTCCCGCAGCTGCGACAAAAGGCCCGGAGCGAGCACCCCTACCGTTGAGCCATTCGACCGATGAAAGTGTGTCGTTAAGAATCCTATCAGTAACTTTATCTTGTTCTTTGTAAAGTGTTAGAGCTCGGATGTTCGCAGTGGATTATATCTTGGCCATAATGCTTTTAACACTTTGCAGCCCGAAGTCGATGGACTGCTGTTCAATGTCTGGCAGTCGCTTTGCTCATGGAAGAATTAATTTCCCATAGAACGTGCTGAAGTGGTCGCTTAATATCGGTCACTGCGAGACCTGCTGATGACGCCGACTCTAGTCGAGCACACTAATCATCCGCCTCGTTACCTGGTGCACTCATGTGACCAGTCTGATTGAGTGTGGTTGGCATCGGTTCAGTGCCATCGCTGTATCTTGGGTCAATTTACTCTTTATGGTGTTCGATAATTATTTTACCACTGATTGGCTGTCAACGTAAATCCACACGGTGCATTTCTTCGTTTTAATCCGTCTGTGTATATTGAGAACTCTTTCTGCCTCAACGGATATTCTAGTTTACAATTGGCGGATCTGTCAGGGAATTCAGTTGTAAACCTATCATCCCACTTAACTTCTGGTACCCAGTAGTCGTTTTCACCAGCCACAGTCACTTCTACTGAGAGTTAGGCATGCAGCCCAACCGCAGTCCTTGCTGCCACGTGCATGAGAAAGTCTCCAATGGCTTCCAGATCTAGCATCACATCAAGCGCTGCTTGGGCGGGAGGACGAATACATCCTGTTACCCCCAGGTATGCTAGTCTCTGAGGTTAGGTGAGGTTAGGTTGAGCAGGCAGCTCGACCGGAGTCGAGAGCACCCGGAGACCATATGGTCCATTGTGATGCCTGATCTGAGTGAACTGTAGGAGTAGAAGGGATTGGGAGGGATTGTTGGGATTTTGGAGGAAAAGGCTCTGATGGTCTACGTGCTACTGGCCAGTTCTGTTGGGCTGCGGTAGCCTCTGGAACCAGCCAGTAGAGTCGAGGAAAAGCGCCATGTTCTCCAGCCGAATATTCCCAAGACTGCCCAGGTCCGCAAAGAAAGGCTTGCCCAGAAATTGGGTCCGCTTTCTAAGAAGTGCAGGGCAGTCGCAGAGAAGATGCTGGATACTCTCAGTTTCCTCTTCGTCCCCGCAGCTGCGACAGAAGTCCTGTTGGGGTCCACCGTACCGTTGAGCCATACGCCCGATGTAGCAGTGTCCCGTTAAGACTCCTGTCAGTAACCTTATCTTGTTCCTTTTGAAGTTTAAGAGCTCGGTTGTTCGCTTGGGACGGTATCTTGGCCAGAGTGCTTTTGACACCTCGCAGCCCGATGATGCTGCCCAGTGTCTCTCAGCTGCCGTTCTCATGGAACAATTAAGTTCCGATAGCACGTGCTGAATAGGTCTCTTTATATCGTTCACCGCGAGAGTTTCTGATGACGCTGATCCCAGCCGAGCACATTCATCAGCCGCCTCGTTACCTGGTACTCCCATGTGCCCAGGTACCCAGACAAGTCTGATAGTGTGGTTGGCATAGGTTCAGTGACATCACTGTGTCTCGGGTTAGTTTACTCTTAATGGTGTTCGATGCGAGTGCTTTTATCGCTGATTGGCTGTCGACGTAGATGGACACGTCCCTCGGGCTCCCGCCCAGTGTCCGTACCAACTTGGTCGCTTGCCAAACAGCGTAAATCTCCGCTTAAAACACACTACACCAGTCAGGAAGACGAAAGGAAAGCTTGGTTGCAAGTTCTTCGGAGAAGACCCCCGATCCAGCGCCTTCTATCGTCTTATATCCGTCTGTGTAGATTGACAACTCATTCTGCCTCAAAGGAGATTCCTGTTGCCAATCGGATCTGTCAGGGAATTCAGCTGTAAACCTGTCATCCCCCTTATGTTCTGGTACCCAGTAGTCGTTCTCAGCCACAGTCAATTCTACTGTACGTAGAATGGAGTTGTGACCTGCACCAGGCTTAAGGAGGCATTGGGCGTGAAGCCTGACCGCACTAATTGCTGCCGCGTGCTTGAGGAAGACTCCGATGGGCTCCAGATTTAACATTACATCCAGCGCTGCTTGGGGGGTAGAACGAATACATCCTGTTTTTCCCAAGCAAGCTAGTCTCTGGACTTTGCGGAGATTGTTTAGATAGGAGTCGGTGTGTCCCGCATCCCACCATACAAGAGCGCCGTACGTCAGTATAGGTCTGACAATTGCAGTGTAGAACCAGTGAAGGATGTACGGTTGCAATCCCCATCCTTTACCAAAGGTCTTTTTGCACACAAAGAAGGCTTGTAACGCTTTCTTCATCCTTTCCTCCGAGTTTCTCCTCCAGGAGAGTTTGGAGTCCAGGATTACTCCAAGGTACTTAGCCTCCTTTGATAACTTGAGCTCTGTCCCTCCCAGTGACGGAAGCTCGAAGCTCAGTATCTTATATTTTCGAGTGAACAGAACAAGTTCGGTCTTTTGTGGGTTGGCCCCAAGACCGTTGTGTTCTGCCCATCGCAGAGTTTCACTCAGTGCGGCGTTCATTAGCTCACTGACTGTTGGCAGGAATCTGCCAGTTACCATTAGAACAAGGTCGTCCGCATAAGCAGTCACTCTGCATCCCTTATACTTCAGTTTGAGAAGAAGGTCATTAAGGACAATGTTCCACAAAAAGGGGGATATCACACCCCCTTGCGGGGTGCCCCTGGTTGCCCTTCTCCTGATAGTTGAGGCGCAGAGTTGGGCGTTTGTCATTCTTTGGCGAAGCATGTTACTAAGCCATCGAGTGATTGTCGGGTGTGAGCCTATGTTGACAAGTGCTGCCGTTATAGACTCGATCCTGACATTGCTAAAGGCACCCTCTATATCGAGAAATGCCGCTATCGTAAACTCCTTCCTTTGCAGTGTGCCTTCAATTGTGCTAACCACCTCGTGCAGAGCAGTCTCTACTGATCTACCTTTGAGGTAGGCGTGTTGGGACTTGCTAAAAGTGTGAGGTGTTAGCTTACTTCTGAGATGAAGGTCCAGAAGTCTCTCTAGTGTTTTCAATAAAAACGATGAGAGACTTATGGGCCTATAGTCTTTTGCTGAGCAGTGGTTTATCTTTCCTGCTTTGGGAATGAATGCCACCCTCACTTCTCTCCAGGTTTTTGGAATGTATCCTGTAAGGAGACATCCCCTGAAGATTTCTAGTAGCCATTGCGACAGATGTACGCATACCATCTGTAACATGACCGGTCTGATGTCATCCGGTCCTGCTGATTTATAGGGGTGGAACGACTTGATAGCCCAGATTATCTTCTCAGTGTTGACAATTTCGTCGATTAGGACTTGACTCTCATGAAGCAGGTTTCCCTCCGGCTCGCCACTGATGTGAGAGGAGGGGATCCCATTCTCGTCTTCAGCTTGTGTGCAGACTGGAAAGTGTGCGTTCATGAGGAGTTGCAGAGACTCCTGACTATTTTTAGCGAATGTGCCATCCAGGTTGCAAAGTAGCCCCGGTGTGGCTGGATCTTTCGCCAACAACCTTCGAAGCCTGGACGCTTCAGTGGTGTTGGTTAGTTCCTCGCAAAATTTAGACCATGAGTCTCTTTTTGCCCTTCTGATTTCCTTCTTCCTCCTTCCCAGTCTACCTGGCAGTTTCCGTCGTTTGCTCTATTGTAAAGCTTTCTCGTTTCCTTTCGTATCTGGCCGAGTTCCGGAGTCCACCACTTGTTGCGGTTTGACTTCGGTGGACGGCTGATTGGACAGGATTTGATGAAGGCCTTACATAGAGTATCTGTGACATTCTGGGTCGATTCCTCCAACTTGTCTGGGTTGTCTAGCCTTCCCACTGGGTGGTTGGGAATAGATTCCATAACAAGCTTTGAGTATTTGACCCAGTTTGCCTTTCGTGGGTTACTGAAGGGCGCCTTTGCCTCTTTGGACCATCCAACTTCGAACACTATCCTGTAATGGTCCGAAAAGGAGCATTCCGTGGATACGTGCCAGTCTTCTACGGAGAGGGAGTCGCTGTTGGTCGCTAGAGTTAAATCTATAACCTCAGCTCGGTTCTTATTGCGGAAGGTGGGGTGGCTACCCCGATTACACACATTAAGATTAGTGAGCATCACGAATTCAAGCAGCGACTCCCCTCTCTCGTTGGTGTCTTTGCTCCCCCAAAAGGTATTGTGGGCATTAGCATCACACCCAAGGATTAGATCCGTGCCCTCTTTCTGCGCATGCTGAATGAGGGCTCGAATACTTTCCGACGGTGGATCCTTTTCTTCGTACGGGAGATATACTGGGTCCGTTCCTACGCTCGCATAGCGCTACCGTCAAGTCCCTGTTGCTGTAACTGGAAGATAAGAGCACATTAAGTCCGGTTCTTACCACGATACAGGTTCTGGACTTACCCACAGTTTTCGGGACAAGGAGATGGTATCCGCGGGCTCCCAAACCGCAAACCCTTTCACCTACGATCCAGGGTTCTTGGATGAGAGCCACATCCACCCTCTCCTTGTCCATCCACCGTAGTAGGTCTGTGGAAGGAACCCTCGAGTGGTGCAGATTAATCTACACTACCCGAATTCTTTCCGGTCGACCTAACATCTACGCGCCCAGCGCCTCCAGGAATGATTGCCCGAACGCAACCCATTCCCATCTTCAACCGGCCTTGCTTACTAAGGAGTTGGCTCTTGGACTCTGGACCAATGCTGATCCATAGATCCTTGCCGTTTCCTTTGTCTCGGGCGAGACCTCTATTGATCGTCCGGTCCGCTGTGTGACAGTCCGCATTCTGGGTTTTGATCAATATAAGGGTGGTTCGATCCTCCCTGATGGGAGGTGGGATCCAGACCTTAATGATCGTCCGCTCAGGAATTTGGTCTACAGGGACGACGTCAATTCTTGCTCCTGGCCACGGCGCTTCCAGTTTCAGCAGTGTGTCTTTGAGGAATCGCAGGGATTCCTCGTTGGCACATGCCACCACTTTAACACCTTTGTACCAGTTGATGCCATCAAACTCTGCCACGAACGGATTCAGCGGTCGAGTGATAGCATCAGCAATCCCCTGGTCAATTAACCCTTCCAGGATAAGCCAGTTATCAATAGAAAGCTTCCCATCCGGGTTGCTTCTGTCGATGATGGCTACCTGTAGCTCCGGCTTCGTGCTCAAGCTGGCCAGGATGTCCCCTGGACACACCCGCTTGCTCTGCGAAGCCTTTGCCGAGTCGTCTGACCTCTGCCTCTTGCTGACAGGTGGGTTGGCCTTTTTCGGTAGCTTGCTCACCGTTCTCTCCTTTCCAGGAGGTGTGGTTTTTGCAAGCATACCTGGTGCACGCTTTTTTCCTTCTAAGGGTGACTTGGGTTTCTTTGGTTCCACCAACTTCGACGTGGAAGGTTTGACTTCCTCCGTCGGGTTGGCTACAGCTACTGCCTGAAACCCCTTGTCACCCTGGCACCGTGCACTCATACTCGGTTCAGCGGACTGAGTGTTGCCGGTCACGCCAGCGAGCCTCAAATACCGCCGCACGTTGTATTCGTGCTTTTTGCGCAATTTCCTCTCACGCTCGTCCAACGACTCTGGGTTGCGGCCTTCCAGTCCCTTAAGGAACTTGAGAGAGCTCTTATACCCTGAGCATTGTTTGCGCTTGAGGTTTGCGCCTTTCTTGTTGGATGGTCCCTGGACTACTGTCACTTCGTCTTCATCAGTGCTCGATGACTCATCCAACGGATAACTCCGTTATTGATGAGCCTGTGAACACAAACTCCGACTCCGTGGCAGTTCGCTCCAGGTCCACACCCTCCTGTCGATGGAGTTTGCCCACTCCACCGTCGTGACCACTGGCGAAACGCAGAGAGAATTTCTCCTCCCCGTGCCCTCCGGTGGTAGCGGTCACACATCCCACCGACGATTGGGCTGACATCCCAGCCCGAGTTGACTCAACTTCAGTCGCCTCTATTTTGAATCCGAGGAATCGGGATGCTATCAAGTACCTCTGGCCATGGTTCTGGACCTCGACTTTTCAGATGAGATCCAAAAGGCTTTTGCCCAGTCCTTGGCTAGAAACTGCAAAGTCTTACGAGCGAGTAAATGATGCTGACATCTCTCGGTGGCCGAAGACGATGCAGTATCCCTTGCCCAGTCGGCACCCTCGCGAAGGGTTCAGTCAGCAGGTTTTTGCCAGCCTCTGCATATTTACATACTTTTAATTAATTAATTTCAGTACAAACAAGTAAGAAAGCTACAGTCGAGAGTGCTCGACCGTATGATACCCGCAACCCATTTCGAGAGAAAACAAAAAACTGAAATGATATTTTAACAAAAAATATACCAAAGAATATACTGGAATTTGTTTATTTTTGTATTTATATTTGAAAATAATAAAAATACATAACATACCGACATAGTCACTCTGTCAACCAAACAAACAAAGCGAAAGCAGCTGCAAGTATATTTTGCATATAAAATTGATTCTTTAATAACTTCCTTGTTTTTCATTCGATCTCAACCAAATTCACAGGAATCATTTTGGCTATCATTTTTATTATGCATACCCAAATGCAATGCTCTAGGTCCATTATTACAGCTTTTCCAGTTTTTGGGGGCGGAAAGGGGCGTGGCTAAAATCTAAAACAAACTTGATTTGCGTAAGACCTACACGAATACCGTCACCAAATTTGATATCTGTAGGTCATTCACACACTTCATATGCATTGGGCACAACTATTTTGATAAATAATTTAACAAATAACTTTTCTTCTACTTATCCTATTTACCAAAATTACAGGGTATATTAAGAGTATTAAGGACAGATGGCCTACCAAATTACACATCATTACACAAAGAACTTTTGGAGTTATGAATACGCGATTTACATAAAACGTGCAAGAAAGCTACAGTCGATAGTGCTCGACCGTATGATACCCGCAACCCATTTCGAGAGAAAACAAAAAACTGAAATGATATTTTAACAATAAATATACCAAATATACTAAAACTTGTTTTTTTGTATATATTTGAAAATAGCGGGTAAAAATCCACAACACCGACATGGTCACACTGTCAACTAAACAAACAAAGCGCGGGCAGCTGCAAGTGAATTTTGCATATAAAATTGATTCTTTAATAACTTCCTTGTTTTTCATTCGATCTCAACCAAATTCACAGGAATCATTGAGAATATAATTATTATTATGCAAACCAAAATGCAGTGCTCTAGGTCTTTTAACATATTACGGCGTTTACAGGCTTTTGGGGGCGGAAAGGAGTGTGGCAAAAATCTAAAATAAACTTGATCTGCGTAGGACCTATAAGAGTAATGTCACTAAATTTGGTAGCTCTAGCTCTTATAGCCTCTGAGATCTAGGTGTTCATACAGACGGACAGACGGACATGGCTATATCGTCTTGGCTGTTGACACTGATCAAGAATATATATACTTTATGTGGTCGGATATGCCTCCTTCTGCCTGTTACATACATTTTCTGTTGGCACTAAGTTATAATACCCTTCTACCCTATGGGTAGCGGGTATAAAAAGTTGTGCCCAATTCAAATGGACGTTTTATGTGTGTGAATGAATTAAAGATATCAAATTTGGTGACAGTACTCGTGTAGGTATAACGCAGATCAAATTTGTTTTAGATTTCTCCACGCCCCCGAAAACTGGAAAAGCCATAATAATAGACCTAGATCATGACTATAATAACCCGTGAATTTGGTTAAGATCGAATGAAAAACAAGGAAGTTATTAAAGAATGAATTTTATATGCAAAATTCACATACAGCTGTTCTCGCTTTGTCGGTATTTATTATTAGAAAAATAAATTATAATTGTTTTCTTGTTCACGTCAATAGATTAAATAAATTAATAATTGTTGAAAAATCATAAATAATATTTAATATTTCAGATATTCAATGAAAAAAAAAAGAGTAACCAATAGTTTCATTTGATGTCAAGACAACTTATAAATTGTTTGTGATTTGTTTATCAACTAAAATGTATACATTGCAATTTTTGTAAACAATATGACATGATTCACAATATTGATTTTATTTCAATTTGCATTCATCTAGTATATATTTATTAAAAAAATATTAATGTAAAGTATAAGGAAATATACATAATTTGATTTTTGGCGGGAGCATTCAAAACCAATATAAGGCTCCATTCGTCCACTAACAAAACATATAAGAACAGGCAATATACAGTCAATATTGCCAGTCAGATGATCAGATGATCGGGTATCGGATGAATCAAAGACAAACAAACGCAAAGGCTTTTAGAGAAGTTATTGGATAGCTTACGGGAAGAAATTGGTTGGGTAAGAAAAAGACGGTTGCAACACGGTTTAACTTAAATAATTGGAAGAGAACTTTATGCTTAAGACTAATTAAGTTTTTTGAGTGTGTAAAGTTTTGTTTGTGTATCTATGTATGTGTCGTGTATGCATTGTAGTAAATAACAAGCTAATTTTTCCATATTAACATCAATTTGTTTGTTTAGTTGACGGAGTGACCATATCGGTATGTTATGGATTTGTATACCCGCTATTTTCAAATATATAAAAAAAAAAACAAATTTCAGTATATTCTTTGGTATATTTTTTGTGAAAATATCATTTCCGTTTTTTGTTTTCTCTCGAAATGGGTTGCGGGTATCATACGGTCGAGCAGTCTCGACTGTAGCTTTCTTACTTGTTTTATGTAAATCGCGTATACATAACTCCAAAAGTTCTTTGTGTAATGATGTGTAATTTGGTAGGCCCATCTGTTCTTAATACTCTTAATATACCCTGTGATTTTGGTAAATAGGATAAGTAGAAGAAAAGTTATTTGTTAAATTATTTATCAAAATAGTTGTGCCCAATGCATATGAAGTGTGTGAATGATCTAGAGATATCAAATTTGGTGACGGTATTCGTGTAGGTCTTACGCAAATCAAGTTTGTTTTAGATTTTAGCCACGCCCCTTTCCGCCCCCAAAAACTGGAAAAGCCGTAATAATAAACCTAGAGCATTGCATTTGGGTATGCATAATAAAAATGATAGCCCCAATGATTCCTGTGAATTTGGTTGAGATCGAATGAAAAACAAGAAAGTTATTAAAGAATGAATTTTATATGCAAAATTCACATACAGCTGTTCTCGCTTTGTCGGTATTTATTATTAGAAAAAGAAATTATAATTGTTTTCTTGTTCACGTCAATAGATTAAATAAATTAATAATTGTTGAAAAATCATAAATAATATTTAATATTTCAGATATTCAATGAAAAAAAAAAGAGTAACCAATAGTTTCATTTGATGTCAAGACAACTTATAAATTGTTTGTGATTTGTTTATTAACTAAAATGTATACATTGCAATTTTTGTAAACGATATGACATGATTCACAATATTGATTTTATTTCGATTTGCATTCATCTAGTATATATTTAAAAAATATTAATGTAAAGTATAAGGAAATATACGTAATTTGATTTTTGGTGGGAGCATTCAAAACCAATATAAGGCTCCATTCGTCCACTAACAAAACATATAAGAACAGGCAATATACAGTCAATATTGCCAGTCAGATGATCAGATGATCGGGTATCGGATAAATCAAAGACAAACAAACACAAAGGCTTTTAGAGAAGTTATTGGATAGCTTACGGGAAGAAATTGGTTGGGTAAGAAAAAGACGGTTGCAACACGGTTTAACTTAAATAATTGGAAGAGAACTTTATGCTTAAGACTAATTAAGTTTTTTGAGTGTGTAAAGTTTTGTTTGTGTATCTATGTATGTGTCGTGTATGCATTGTAGTAAATAACAAGCTAATTTTTCCATATTAACATCAATTTGTTTGTTTAGTTGACGGAGTGACCATATCGGTATGTTATGGATTTGTATACCCGCTATTTTCAAATATATAAAAAAAAAACAAATTTCAGTATATTCTTTGGTATGTTTTTTGTGAAAATATCATTTCCGTTTTTTGTTTTCTCTCGAAATGGGTTGCGGGTATCATACGGTCGTGCACTTTCGACTATAGCTTTCTAACTTGTTAATCTTATTAATGGTAATATTAATTCGTCAGAATAAAATGCATTGCAAGACCCGTTTGAAGTTTTATGTTATAACTATAATAGATTGCATCATGTAGCGCTAACACTACTTTCCGTCTAAAAACTATACTACTAACCTATTTAATTAATAATTAATGTGAATTTAGCTTATAGTAATAAAATTAATAGTGTTTTCATTTTACCTGTTTCTATTTTTGACCTGATCCATAAAATTTTATCTATTTTATGCTACGCAAGTTTTGGCTTGGTATCGCTTGGGCCACTTAAATGTGCATACTATGTAACATACGTCAATATAACAGATTATAACGTAAGGGGTATTTTATCAAAATTATACAAACTCTATAAAGATAGTTTCTGTTTTGAACATAGTATCTTAGCACTTACTGAAACGTGTTTAAAGCTTGAATTTTCTTACTTATCTTGAAGACTTATTTATCTATTTTACAGTATATTTTAATTTACCAAATGTCTCTTGATCTGCTGTAGATAATAATCTTGATCTTTCTTTTTCACATGAATTCCTAAATGGACTTTTCGAACTTTCTCTTTCACAAATTAACCATATCTATAACTTTGACTTTATTTATACCCGCTATCCATAGGGTAGAAGGGTATTATAGCTTAGTCCCAAATGAAAATGTATGTAACAGGCAGACGGAAGCATCTCCGACCCCATAAAGTATATACATTCTTGATCAGCGTCAACTGCCGAGACGATATGGCCCTGCTCGTCTGTCCGGATGTCTGTCCTTTCGTATGAACACCTGGATCTTAGAGACTATAAAAGCAGGAGCCATGACATTTTTTTTAAAACGCGCGTTATGCTTACACAGAGATCAAGGTGGTTTTAGATTTTGGACACGCGCCCTTCCGCCTTCAAAAATCACAGAAAACTGTTGCTTTTTAGCTGTATCTATGACTTTGGAACACATTTAAAATGGGCTAACGCTTCGTGAGCAAACTCAAAGAACAGGGACATTTTAATGGCATATTTATGACCCTATATGTGTAAAAGCCTTGCAACTGAGCAAGCAGCAGCGGATCGAGTTACTCTCCGGACATTCTTATACCCGCTACCCATATGGTAGAAGGGTATTATAACTTAGTGCCAACAGAAAATGTATGTAACAGGCTGAAGGAGGCATCTCCGACCCCATAAAGTATATATATTCTTGATCAACAGCCGAGACGATATAGCCATGTCCGTCTGTCCGACTGTCCGTCTGTCCGTCTGTCTGTCTGTATGAACACCTGGATCTCAGAGACTATAAGACATAGAGACACCAAATTTGGGACAAAGGTTCCTTCATACCCTACGCAGATCAAGTTTATTTCAAAAGTTGGATGCCACGCCCCCTTCGCCCACAATAAGCATAAATCTAGGAAAAGTCAAGTTTTTTTTTAATGTAAATTGCGTATAACTCCAAAAGTTCTTTGTGTAATGATGTGTAATTTGGTAACCCATCTGCGCTTGACACTCTTAATATACCCTGTAATATTGGTACAAATCAAATAAGTAGAACAAAAGTTATTCGTAAAATTATTTATCAAAATTGTTGTGCCTAATGCATATGGACGTTTTAAGTGTGTGAATGACCTAGAGATATAAAATTTGGTGAAAGTATTCATGTAGCTCTTACGCAGATTAAGTTTGTTTTAGATTTTTGCCACGCCCCTTTCCGCCCCCAAAAACTGGAAAAGGCATAATAATAGACCTAGAGCACTGAATTTTGGTATGCATAATAATAATTATATTCTCAATGATTCCTGTGAATTTGGTTGAGATCGAATGATAAACGATAATGAATCAATTTTATACGCAAAATTCACTTGCAACTGCTCGTGCTTTGTTTGTTTAGTTGACAGTGTGACCATGTCGGTATTTAATGGATTTCTTAAAAATATGTATATACAAAAAAAACAAATTTCAGTATATTCTGTGGTATATTTTTTGTTAAAATATCATTCAAGCTTTTTGTTTTCTCTCGACATGGGTTGCGGGTATCATACGCTCGAGCACTCTCGACTGCAGCTTTCTTACTTGTTTTTATTTTTTTTTTTAAATAAATATATTTTTTTTGAATAATATTCTAAAGAAAATGAAGAGCCAAGAAATATTGAAACTTAATATTTGTAAAAAAAATTTATTTAGAGAATGCTGTAAGTTTGGCTGGCAAAAATCCTCTGACTGAACCCTCCACGAGGGTGCCGGCTGGGCAATGGATACTGCATTGTCTCGGGCGACCGAGAGATGTCAGCATCACTTGCTCGCCCATGAGCACGGACGAAGATGAAGTAACAGAAGTCTAAGGACCATCCAACAAGGAAGGCGCTAACCTCAAGCGCAAACATCGCTCAGGGCACAAGTGCTCTCTAAAGTTCCTAAAGGGATTGAAAGGCCGCAACCCAGAGTCGTTGAACGAGCGTGAGAGGAAATTGCGAAAGAAACACGAATACAACGTGAGGCGGTACTTGAGGCTCGCTGGCCTGTCCGGCAACACTCGGTACACTGCACCGAGTGGGAGTCTACTGTGGCAAGGTGACCAGGGGATTCAGGCAGTAGCCGGAGCCAAAGCGACGGAGGAAGTCAAACCTTCCACGTCGAAGTTGGTGGAACCAAGGAAACCCAAATCACCATCAAAAAGGAAAAAAGTGTGCACCCAGTTAGCTTGCAACAGCCACACTACCTGGAAAGGAGAGAACGGTGAGCAAGTAACCGAAAAAGGCCAACCCATCGGTCAACAAGAGGCAGAGGTCGGACGACTCGGCGAAGGCTTCGGAGAGCAAGCGGTTATGTCCAGGGGACATCCTGGCCAGCTTAAGCACGACACCCGCGCTACAGGTAGCCATAATTGACAGAAGCAACCCGGATGGGAAGCTCTCTATCGATAACTGGCTTATCCTGGAAGTGTTAATCGACCTGGGGATTGCTGATGCCATCACTCAACCGCAGAATCCGTCCGTTGCAGAGTTTGACGGCATCAACTGCTACAAGGGTGTCAAAGTGGTGGCATGTGCCAACGAGGAATCCCTGCGATTCCTCAAATACAAAGACTGCTGAAGCTGGAAGCACCTTGGCCAGGAGTAATGATTGACGTCGTCCCTGTAGACCAAATTCCTTAGCGAACGATCATTAAGGTCTGGATCCCACCTCCCATCCGGAAGGACCGAACCGTCCTTATACTGATCAAGAGCCAGAATGCGGACTGCCACACAGCGAACTGGACGATCAAGAGAGGTCTAGCCCGAGACAACGGAAACGGCAAGGATCTCTGGATCAGTATTGGTCCAGAGTCCAAAAGCTAAATCCTTCGTAAGCAAGGCCGGCTGACGATGGGAATGGGTTGCGTTCGGGCAATCATTCCTGGAGGCGCTGGGCGCGGAGATGCTAGGACGACCGAGAGAATTCGGGAAGTGCAGATTAATCTGCACCACTCGAGGGTTTCTTCCGTATACCTACTACGGTGGATGGACAAGGAGAGAGTGGATGTGGCTCTCATCCAAGAACCCTGGATCGTAGGTGAAAAGGTTTGTGGATTGGGATACGCGGATACTATCTCCTTGTCTCGAAAACTGTGGGTAAGTCCAGAATCTTAAAAAAGGAAATCAGACGGGCAAAATGAGATTCGTGGACTTAATTTTGCGAGGAGCTAACCAACACCACTGAAGCGTCCAGACTTCGAAGGTTGCTGGCGAAAGATCCAGCCACACCGGGCCTGCGCTGGAACCTGGATGACACATTCGCTAAAGACAGTCAAGAATCTCTACAACTCCTCATGTAATCACACTTTCAAGGCTGCTTAGAAACTGAAGGCGAGAATGAGATTACCACCTCTCACATCAGCGGCGAGCCTGTGGAAAATGTGCCTCACGAGAGCCAAGCCCTAATCGACGAAATTGTAAATACAGAAAAGATAATCTGGGCTATCAAGTGGTTCCACCCCTACAAATCAGCTGGACCGGATGACATCAGACCGGTCATACATTCCAAAAACCTGGAGAGAAGTGAGGGTGGCATTCATTCCCAAGGAAACTTTGTTATGGAATCTTGTCCTAAATGACCTTCTTCTCAAACTGAAGAATAAGGTCTGCAAAGTGACTGCCTATGCGGACGACCTGGTTCTAATAGTAACTAGCAGATTCCTGCCAACAGTCAGTGATGTACAAAATGGCGCTTTCAGCCTAACCCTGTGATGGTCAGAACACAACGGTCTTGTAGTCGAACTGTCTGTTCTACCCAACCTAACCTAAGCTGTAAATTTTGCTGAGTGTTCTAAGAAAAACCCATACAATAAGTTGTGAAACTTTGTTCTTATTAGAACGCCAAGCAGCAAGTAGTCTTTTAGTGCAGTGGTTAAAGCGTAAGTTAGCGTGTCGCAAAGTGACAGATTTCGAGTGTAGCTTGAGAAATTTTTTAAATAAACAAAAACAGATTTTTTTTTTTAACAAATTTGAAAGGTTTGCTAAATGTTTCATAAAAATTTTTGGGCTTTTAGTCGACACAATCGACTATCAGTGTATTCCTCGTAGATACCCATTAAAGTCTAATAAACCACTATGGTTCTCTCGGAAATTAATTAATTATCACCTGATATATCTTATCCCGACAACATGCAAACGTCTAACTTTATTCCAGAAACTGAGGTCAATGCTCCTATTTAAGCAAACTCAACCAAATTAAACCTGTTTATTCCAGACTGACCACTTAGGTATTGTACGGAATCTTTGCATTTACTCTAACAAAAATGATTTACTATGTCTGTTGAGTCTGCCTCTTTCCCTTCTGTATGGAAGGAATCATTCATGTTCTCCTTGCATAAAAATGGTTCAAAACACTACCTTTATAATTATAGACGTATTTCCAATTTATATATTTATTTAAAGTCGACTATTATCAGTCGAAATTAAAGAATTTATAATATAAAATTATGACAAGTAAGAAAGCTACAGCCGAGTGTGCTCGACTCTAAAACACCCTCTACCCAGTACGAAAATATTTTTGAAATATTAAGATATCTTCTTAAATTTGATAAAAAAAACAAGTAAGAAAACTACAGTCGAGAGTGCTCGACCGTATGATACCCGCAACCCATTTCGAGAGAAAAATTAAATTTTTAATGATATTTTAACAACAAATATACCAAAAATATACTGAAACTTGTGTTTTGGGTGTATATATTTGAAAATAGCGGGAAAAAATCCACAACACCGACATGGTCACACTGTCAACTAAACAAACAAAGTGTGAGCAGCTGCAAGTGAATTTTGCATACAAAATGGGTTCTTTAATAACTTCCTCGTTTTTTATTCGATCTCAACCAAATTCACAGGAGTCATTCAGACTATCATTGTTATTATGCATACCAAAATTCAATGCTCTAGGTCTATTATTACGGCTTTTACAGTTTTTTGGGGCGGAAATGGGCGTGGCAAAAATCTGAAACAAACTTGATCTGCGTAAGAGCTACATGAATACTGTCACCAAATTTGATATCTCTAGGTCATTCACACACTTAAAACGTCCATATGCACTGGGCACAAAAATTTTGATAAATAATTTCACGAATAACTTTTGTTCTACTTATCCGATTTGTACCAAAATTACAGGGTATATTAAGAGTGTCAAGCGCAGATGGGTTACCAAATTACACATCATTACACAAAGAACTTTTGGAGTTATTCGCGATTTACATAAAAAAAAACTTGACTTTCTCTAGATAAATGCTTATTGTGGGCGAAGGGGGCGTGGCATCCAACTTTTGAAATAAACTTGATCTGCGTAGGGTATGAAGGAACCTTTTTGCCAAATTTGGTGTCTCTATGTCTTATAGTCTCTGAGATCCAGGTGTTCATACAGACGGACAGACGGACAGACGGACATGGCTATATCGTCTCGGCTGTTGACGCTGATCAAGAATATATATACTTTATGGGGTCGGAGATGCCTCCTTCTGCCTGTTACATATATTTTCTGTTGGCACTAAGTCATAATACCCTTCTACCCTATGGGTAGCGGGTATAAAAAACAAGTAAGAAAGCCAGTGTTCTCCAAATACTTTTGAAATATTTAGAAAACTTGCTAAGCTTGCTAAACAAAATAATAACAAGTAAGAAAGCTACAGTCGAGAGTGCTCGACCGTATGATACTCGCAACCCATTTCGAGAGAAAACAAAAAACTGAAATGATATTTTAACAAAAATATACCAAAGAATATACTGAAATTTTTTTTTTTTTTTTTATATATATTTGAAAATAGCGGGTATAAAAATCCAAAACATTCCCGACATGGTCACACTGTCAACTAAACACACAAAGCGCGAGCAGCTGCAAGTGAATTTTGCATATAAACTTGATTCTTTAATAACTGACTTATTCTAAAACGTCGATATGCATTGGGCACATTTATTTTGAAAAATAATTTAACAATAACCTTTTGTTCTTCTTATCCGATTTTTATCAAATTTGCAGGGTATATAAGGAGTATTAATCACAAATGGCTACCAAATTATCATTACACAAAGAACTTTTGGAGTTATACGCGATTTGTTCTAGATTTATACATATTGTGGGCGAAGGGGGAGTGGCATCCAGCTATTGAAATAAACTTGATCTGCGTACACAATGCAGGAAATTATGTACCAAATTTGGCGTCTCCGTGTCTTATGGTCTTTGAGATTTAGGTGTTCATGCAGACAGACAGACGGACAGACGGACATGGCTATATCGTCTTGGCTGTTGACACTGATCAAGAATATATATACTTTATGGGGTCGGAGATGCCTCCTTCTGCCTGTTAAATACATTTTCTGTTGGCACTAAGTTATAATACCCTTCTACCCCATGGGTAGCGGGTATAAAAAATTAAATGCAACAAGCATACGTGTGCTCTAACCACTGCGCCACCAAACAAATTTGCTCTAAGCAATTGCAAGATTTGCAGCATACTTTGGGTGCATTTTTTTTCAAATATTAATTTTTTTTTTATTACTAAGCAATTTATAAAAGTGTTTTCAACTGTTATATCCATTATAAATAACATACGCAATTTTACAAATTAAAAAAAAAGGGAAACGAAAATTGTCTGGCTCGAACCCCTGGTGTGTGTTTAGCTGAAAGTGTTTTCATATATGTAAGCGTAAGAAAGGCACAATTAAAATTACATCATTCTTGACTTATATCTTCCATTTTTTTTCGCGATTTCACTCAAATTTTCAGGAAACGTCTACTTTCACCTATTGAAAAAAATCACAGCTACAGCTTTATGGCAACACCTTTAAAAAATGTTTTTTCTAAAAGCTATAGTGTGCGTGGCAAAATTCTAATTCTAATTCTGCGTGCACTAATAACTAGTGTTTTAAAAAAAATTTCGTAGCTCTAGCTCATAAATTTTTTGAGATTTAGGTGTTCATACAGACAGAAGGACAGATAGCCAGACGGACAGACAGACAGACGGACATGGCTATCTCGTCTCGTTTGTTGAAACTGATCAATAATATATGTACTTTATGGAGTCGGAGATGCCTCCTTCTGCCTGTTACATTTTTTACATTTTCTGTTGGCACTAAGTTATAAAACCCTTCTAGCCTATGGGTAGCGGGTATAAAAAGTTAATTTCACAGGCACTGACACACACTGCGACACGCATGCGTGCGCTCTAACCATTGCGCCACCAAACGACTTTGTGTGAAGCGTTCTAATAAGAATAAAAGCTACAGCTATACGGCAAGACCTTTAAAGAATGTTAATTAAAGACTGAAGTTGGCGTTGCAAAATTCTAAAACAAACTTGATCTGCGTGCAAGCTTAACTAGTGGTCGGCGATGCCTCCGTCTGCCTGTTACATACATATTCTGTTGACACTAAGTTATAATACCAATGTACCACTAAATAAATAAATGTATAATATAAAATTAAAAAAAGAAACAGAATTAGTATTCAATGGCTCCACTCCGTATATCACTGTGGTACGCCAACGGCGTCTCACAGCGCAAACTCGAGTTAGCTCAATTCCTTAATAATAACCATATCGATGTAATGCTACTCACAGAAACTCATCTTACAAATAAATATAATTTCCAAATTCGAGGCTACTTCTTCTACAACACGAATCACCTAGACGGGAAAGCACATGGAGGCACTGGGATTCTGCTTCCACAATAGCTTCGCCACTAACTTCATAAAGCTACATCTATAGATGTACAAATGGATTCCCGATCTTTAAAGTTTGCCACCGTATACTGTCCTCCTCGGTTAACAATATCCGAATCCCAATTCATGGACTATTTCAACTCTCTGAGCGAACAATTTATAGCAGCAGGAGACTTTAATGGCAAGCATACGCACTGGGGATCTCGACTTGTGACTCTAAAGGGAAGGCAGTTGTACAATGCAATAATAAAAGCAAGCAACAAGCTAGACTGAGTGTCACCTGGGACACCTACATATTGGCCGACAGATCCTAGCAAACTGCCAGACTTGATAGATTTTGCAGTCACAAAAAACATTCCTCGCAACCTGATAAGTGCCAACTCCTTATCAGATATATCGTCTGATCACTCGCCTGTACTTCTTCAACTAAATCCACATCCAGTTGCGGTAGACAAACCATTCAGACTAACAACGAATAAAACCAATTGGCTTAAGTACATAAAATATATAACTTCGCATATTGAGTTGAATCTACGTTTGAATGACAAAGCTGATATCAACTTATCCACAAACACTCTTGAATCCGTTTTAGTCGCAGCAGCTCGCATGTCAACTCCACAAACGCAAAAAACATCGTACAATCATAGATACACGAACGTTGAAATAGAGCAGCTTGTTCTAGCGAAGTGACGCTCACGGCGAGAATGGCAATCCAACGGATCACCATCCGCAAAACAAAAGTTCAAAGACGCTACACGGAGGCTCTCAGCTGCATTACGTCATGAAGAAGAAAGGTCCCAAAACATTACATAGAGCAGTTATCCCCAATGAGGTCCAAGTTCCGGTATCTCACTGCCGCAACATCAGATATCAACACATCAACGTATGAACCTATTGTATTAAGGCTCAACCCAAAAAAATCTCCAGGATGCGACCTAATATCACCAAAAATGATTATTGAACTTCCTTTCTGTGTTGTTCGAGCTATTTGCCAACTTTTCAATGCAATGACGAGATATGGACACTTTCCAGAAAGATGGAAAAAGTCGATCATTATAATGATACCAAAACCTGGCAAAGACCGCTCAATTGCTTCATCAAATAGAACAACTAACGTGTCTATCAAAACTTTTCGAAAAATGCTTTTTGGCACATATTACTCCATATCTCAGAACACACATCGAAATCCAGACTCATCAATTCGGTTTTCGAGAAAAACACGGAACCATTGAGCAAGTCAACCGCATAACATCAGAAATCCGAAATTCATTCGAACAAAGGGAGTACTGTACTGCGATATTTCTGGACGTATCACAAGCTTTCGATAGAATATGGTTAGAAGGTTTAATGCACAAAATTACTGAAATGCTCCCAACCAACACCAACACATACTTCTGAAGTCATACCTTTACAACAGGAAATTCTCAGTAAGATGTAATGCTGCCATGTCCGATGACTACATCATCAGAGCCGGAGTTCCTCAAGGTGGCGTGCTTGGACCAACACTTTACCTTATCTACACTGCGGACATCCCAACGAGCAGGAAACTAACCACATCCACTTTTGCTGATGACACAGCGATCCTAAGCCTAAGATGCCCCAAGCAAGCAAGTGGAGAAATGGCTATCCGACTGACGAATCAAAGTTAACGAACAAAAATGCAAACACGTAACGTTCACTCTTAACAGGCAAGACTGCCCTCCACTTATTCTAAACAACACAGTGTTTCCAATAGCAAATGCAGTAATATATCTTGGCGTACACCTCGATAGACAACTTACTTGGCGCAGCCACATTGTAGCCAAAAGAACACATTTAAAGCTTAAAGTCAACAGCCTCCACTGGCCTATCAATAGCCGCCTCTTAGCTTGGACTATAAGGTACTTCTACACAACACCGTTTTGAAACCAATCTGGATGTACGGCTGTCACCGTGGTACGTTTGGAATTAAAACATTCATAGGAACCTTCACATATCACTCGTCAGAGAAGAGATAGCACAAATCACAGCAAAGTACTACGACAGGCTTTCAGTACACCCAAATCATCTTGCAAGAGCCCTCCCGCGAGTTTCCAGCAGTTCTCGTCTTCGCCGCAACGATTTTCAACAAATGCAAATGCCGTATACATTTGTTAGACTCATAAAGAGAAGATCCAAAAAAAACAAACCAAGCTTAAAAAAAAAAAAAACAAAAAAATGTTACCCCAGGACTTTCAAGAGTGTGCTCGACTGCGAAATACCCGCTACTCTGTGGCTATGACGTTTTATAGAAGCTCGGCTAACTTAATCTTCCCTCATTAACTAATCGCCGCTTGGGGTTATGTTTATAGTCAAACTACTAATGGGTGATAGTAATTCTTCATTCCTCCTTAGGCAAATGACTTTTCTTTCCATTAAGACATACTCGCAACTTCACATCTTTAGCCTCTTAATCTCTGTACAACCAACTATTCAAAGCATGAATCTTTTCGAGTTCTCTGTGCTCACTACAACAGAATCTACTTTATTTTGAAAGCCGAGGATCGCCTGTTAAATATTAAAGATTGTATTTTATAATTCTTAGCCAACAATAACTGGAAATTAACATAGTGTTGAAAACTAAAAAAATAAATATACTAACTTTTCATGTGACCTTTTTGGGTTTTCCTGGGAATTTAAATAAATTAATAAATAATAGAATGGTAAAATTTGCAATGCCTTAACCCAAGCTTCGTATGTGACGCAAAACCTACACAAATCAATGATATTAAGTGTTCAGGCCACACAGCCATCTTCCGGCTAGGCGCGCATCCCTGGCGTGCGTGCTCTCCACCACGCCTCTCAATCCACCACTATGGTGAAGAGAGGCCGTGTAGGTTAAGCTAGGCTTAAGATGAAATTAAAATGTGAATCAGTTCTGTTGAAAATATACAAGTGCAGTGAATAGAAGTCCGCGTTTCTTTTGACTCCAAAAGCAGATAACGGCGGCCCACAACAACAACAACAACAACCTCAACCACGACGAATGCGGCAAAGAAGACTTTGACGGCCCCCTACGTTAACATTGGTCCTTCGAGCCGGATATTTTCAATTAACCGCTCGCCCCCTACGTTTTGCCAGATAAGTACAGCCCGTTCCACCTTAATACTTACTAACACTTGTGTGGAGTCCGCCAAAATATATTTTCTAATAAAAGAGCATCCCAAGTGTTTTCCAATCCGTTTGTTGCTAAGTGCAGAGTACTCTGCACAGCCTCCTACATTCGTTCATTTGTCACTTGTTACGTTTCAGGCCTTGTCCGCCAAAATTCTTAATATTTGCAGTGCAAATATACTTACATACATATGTATGTACATATTGCTCGCATACTGTAACTGTGTTACAGCTCCAAATTAATTACATACATACGAGTGCCTGCATACTGTAACTGAGTTACAGTTCAGAACTACATACATACATACATACAATTGTCTGGGTACGTTAACGTCTCATTGCTTCAAAAAACTTACCTAGCTGTATGCGCACTCACACATACCCTACATTGGCTACTAACAATAACTCTAATAATATATCAATTGTTGTATTCCGTCTACTCCCGTATATACACTCGCTCCGTTGGTGCAGTTATTCTGACAAACATATATACACAGACATACACGACAATAAGTACATGCACATATGTATGTACATATGTACATACATATTATCCAAATTGCTGTTGAGTGGTGGTCGATCCAGCAGTGCAGTTTCGGCAGCATCATCTACATACATACATATACTGTCGTCAACTTTCCGCTATTAGACACACTGGTCCACACTCATTGAGCATTGCACTTATTGTCTTGTCTACAGCAGAATTTACTCTTCAGTTCTGCTACTCGGCACACTGGGACAAGACATAACACACTGTTATAATTATTATTATTATTGTTTCTCCTACAGAAACATTTTAATAAAACTAAAGATAAATATATATAAAAAAAAATAAACCCCCTGTTTTCTGGATAGTAGTATTCTAGTATATATTTTCATTCCACAGCAAAAATACTAAAAGGAAAAAAATATTATTTTTCTCCCTTTTTAACGTTTTCACTCATACTACACAATAATCTGACAAACATTAAATACAAGAACACCATTAATCGCTTGGTATTTTTTGGTATTTTCTGCCAGTTTTTTTATTTTTTATTTTATTTATTATTTTTTTTATTATTATTTGTTGCTACAGTCCAATCCTTGTAATCCTGTTCATCCCCAGGAACAACATATCGGAAACACCTTTCCGTGTTGGTATTTTTTTTGGTATTTTTGTTAATAGCCAAATACGCTTCCGCGGTACTTTAATTCCAAGTACCACTTCACATTCAAATTTGCCCTGCGGTATATATTTTTGGTATTTTTTGGTATTTTTTTGTTAATAGCCAAATACGCTTCCGCGGTACTTTAATTCCAAGTACCACTTCACATTCAAATTTGCCCTGCGGTATATTTTTTTTGGTATATTTTTGGTATATTTTTTTTTTTTAAAAACTCCTAATACGGTTCCTCTGTGCTTCAATTCCAAGTGTCACTTCACAAAATTCGTGCTGTGGTATTTTTTTGGTATTTTCGGTTTTACTTCGGCTCTGTGAGAGCCTAGCATGCCAATCGGAAGCGACAAAGAGAAAAAACATCTCCTTGTTAACCCTTCTCAAGCCAAGGCAGGGTCTCCAACCAATTCACTCTCTCGTGGAAGCGTTCCTGCGACTGTAAAAAAGACAGCATCGCCGCTTCCCTCCGCAACCACCAGCCGCAAGTCACCATTAATTCAGCTGAGTAGTCCTAAACGGACGAGAGCAGTAGGTCAACAGATCATCAAAACTATACAGATGGCTCTGCAAGAATTCCTCGCCGTTTCCGACAAGCTGTGTCAATTTGAGACGAGAATCCAGTCTGCTCCTGACACATCGCTTTTCACACTTAAAGTGCGACTCGATCAAGTTTGCTCGCTGTGGGCAAAGGTCGAGTCCGAGTGTGAACGATGCACTAAGGCTCTTTGTCAAGGTGAAGCTAACTTCCAGGACAAAGAGGTAATGCAAGCCAAATATGACACTTGCTACTCAGTCTATGAACGCTGTGCAGCTCGTCTCAACGAACAAATTGAGCGAGCCAGTCCAGCAGCTGCTGCTCCTCAGGCTATGGCCAACATCCCATTTGGAGGGTGTCGGTTGCCTCCGTGCGACACCGAAGTGTTCCACGGCGATTACTTACGGTGGCCGACCTTTCGCGATTTGTTTACGGCAATATATATCGACAATCCAAGACTGACTCCTGTTGAGAAATTGTTTCATCTCAACGCTAAAACCGATGGCGATGCGAAAGCAATTGTTGCAAAGTCTCCTCTTACCAATGATGGTTTCGCATCTGCCTGGGCGGCTTTAAGCGAGAGATTTGAAAACAAGAGGCTCCTAGTCAATAGTCAGTTGAAAATCCTTTTCAGCCTGTCCGAAATCCACTCCGAGTCTGGAGCTGCTCTTAAAGAGTTGCAAAGCACCATCCAAGGCTGCCTAACAGCTCTAGAGCACTCGAATATTTCGACCGAGAATTGGGATTGCATATTGATTTTCTTGTGCTCTTCCAAATTGCCGCGTTTGACGTTGGCACTGTGGGAGCAGTCGCTCGCCAACAAGTCCGAGATTCCGCTTTGGTGCGAAATGAATCTCTTCTTTAGCGAAAGGTACCGTACCTTAGAGGCCATCGAAGATGTGAAGCCAGCTTCTCAAGCTGGAATCTCTGCGAGACCATCTGCGGTCAAGAGTCATTCGACCACTCAAAAGAAAGTCCACTCTTTCGAAGCAAAAGTGGCTCCGAAGGGTAGGACCTGTGATCTCTGCTCCAAGGAGAATCACCCTATACGGTTGTGTCCCCGTTTCTTACAGATGTCAGTTCCCGAAAGGTCGAACTACAACAAGCAGAAAAAGTTGTGCCTCAATTGCTTGCAAGGGGGCACCAGCTTCGCGAGTGTCCTAGTACTCATAGCTGCTACACCTGCAAGGCGCGTCACAATACGCTGCTTCATCGCAGTGACGCCATTTCGACAGCTGCCAGTCCCAACTCGCAGTTTCCAATACAGTCCACTCCATCTTTGCAACAATCGAACGTACAGAATTTCTTCGCCACTCACACTCAAGGGGTGTTGTTAGGCACGGCGATGATCAACATAGCGCATTTGGGGATTAACTATCCTGCCCGTGCGTTGATCGATTCTGGTTCCGAAGCAACGTTCATTTCCAAACGTCTGTTTGATAGAATCAAGTTGCCATTCAAAAATGTCCAAGCGGAAGTATCCGGTTTGAACCAGGCCGTCTCAGCACAGACACGTAAATTGTGTCATTTCTACATAGCGCCGATGAGTCGGCCGAGGATGCAGATTGAGACTTCCGCATATGTGTTACCAAAGTTAGCTGGTAACCTTCCGTCCTGCTCTATTGGCGATTGTGTCCTGCAAGATCTGCCAAACATTCAGTTAGCAGATCCATCATTTTCAAAGAGCTCCCAGATCGACGTGCTGATCGGAGCGGACGTCCTTCCGTCGATCTTGCTGAATGGCGTTAAATCTCACATTTGTGGGACGCTAATTGGGCAGGAGACAATTTTCGGCTGGATCCTAACCGGCCCTGTTCCGGCCAGTGCGAGAAAATCCATTGCGTCTTTCACTACACGCTTAGCACAAAAAGAAGTTCCAGCACTGGATGAACTGCTCACAAAGTTCTGGGAGGTGGAGGATCTGCCGTCAAGAGTGCCGGACGAAGCCGACAGTATTTGTGAGCAGAATTTTGTGCAATCTACCATCAGACAAGAAGACGGTAGATTCACGGTCACACTTCCATTCCGAAATCCCAATAGCATTCAATTGGGTCATTCAAGGTCGATTGCTTTAGCGCAGTATCTCAAGAATGAGATCCGCTTACGTCGTACGCCAGAGCTAAAGAACGAGTACGATTCCGTTATCCAAGAATACTTGGACTTAGGCCACATGAGGCTAGTATCACCCCACGCTCCGGGCAAAAACTTCTACTTGCCACACCATGCAGTCATTAAACCTGACAGCACGACGACAAAGGTTCGTGTTGTCTTTAATGCTTCCTGCAAATCCACGAATGGACTCAGTCTCAACGACGTCCTTCATCCTGGTCCGATCCTACAGTCTGACCTGACCATTCAGATCTTAAAATGGCGTCTTTTCCAATATGTCTTTAATGCCGACATCACCAAGATGTACCGGTAAATCCTGGTTCACCCAAAGAACACTCCGTTCCAAAGAATTCTATTCCGTGACTCTAAAGGTGACATCTGTGACTACGAGCTCAGCACTGTCACATTTGGAGTCAATTGCGCGCCATTTCTAGCACTTCGAGTCCTACAGCAATTAGCTGGAGATGTGAGAACCCGATTTCCATTAGCTAGCAATATCATCGCGCGCTTTATGTACGTGGATGATGTGCTAGCCGGGGCTCACACGAAGAAGGAAGCGATTAAGGCCATTCACGAATTACAGCAGGCTCTTTCCTCGGCAGGTTTTCCATTGCGAAAATGGACTGCCAACAACAAAGACATCCTTAGTGGTATTCCTAAAATTCATCTCTTGAGAGACGACTTCCTGGAAATTGAGGAAGCGAGCGTTGCCAGGACGCTGGGCGTTCGGTGGCACGCGGCCGCTGATGAGTTCTTCTTCGCTCCATCTAACATTCCGGTGTCATCAAGCCTTTCCAAACGTGAAGTGCTGTCCCAAATCGCACGTTTGTTTGACCCGGCAGGATGGCTAGCGCCTTTCGTGATCCGCGCCAAGATCTTCATGCAAAAGCTGTGGCTCCAAGATCTATCGTGGGATGAGCAGTTGCCTGACCCCTTCCTCAACATGTGGCAAGAGTTCCTGAAAGACTACCCACTCCTCGAAAAGATTCGAGTTCCACGATGGGTTCACTTCCATCCAAACGTCAAGACCCAATTCCACGGGTTCTGCGACGCATCGCAGCAAGCGTATGGTGCTACTCACTACGTCCGCGTCGAAGTGGATGACAAAGTGTAGGTCAGTCTACTGACAGCCAAGACGCGAGTGGCACCGGTCAAAACGGTGTCACTGCCTCGACTTGAGCTTTGCGGCGCAGTCTTACTGGCCGAGCTCTCGTCCGCCGTCATCCCACATCTCCCAATCAGTGACGCAGATTTGTATTACTGGACCGACTCCACCGTTGTGTTGGCATGGCTTAGTAAGCCAGCCTGCAAATGGACGACGTTTGTGGCGAATCGGGTTGCAAAGATTACGCACTCCCCAGGATCGGCTAGCAGATGGTCACATGTCCGATCTGAAGACAATCCCGCGGACCTGGCTAGTCGAGGCGTAACCTCCCAAGAGCTGATCGACAGCTCTATGTGGTGGCATGGTCCCGAGTGGTTAAAATTCTCGGAAGACCAGTGGCCAGTTCCTCCCTGCGACATCCCCGAAGTCATTCCTGAAGTTCGATAGAGCGCTTCGTGTGGTAGCCTACATACGACGTTTCATACAACGGTGTCGTCAGCCAGGCACGAGTCTTCCGCTCGAGCTAAGCTGCGCCGAACTGGCGGAGGTTCAAACGCTTCTCGTCCTACAGACCCAACGGCAAGAATATGCGAAAGAGTATGGCTACCTGCTGGAGAAGAAACCGATTCCAAGGTCCAGCAGTATACTCAACCTTAACCCATTTCTTGATCAGAAGGGCGTTATCCGCTCTTGTGGCCGGGTGAATGCATCCGAATCCTTGACTTATGACGAACGTCATCCTATTATACTTCCATACAGTTGTCGTTTCTCTCGTCTTCTTATCCACTTCACTCACTCCATTTCCTTACATGGAGGCAATCAGTTAATGATCCGATTGATCAGAGCGAAGTATTGGATTCCAAAGCTGAAGACCCTAGCCAAATCAGTTGTAAACTCTTGCAAAGTCTCCAAAGTCTCAAAGTGCACCGCAAGAAACTTCAGACACAACTAATGGGCACTCTCCCGACTGAAAGAGCAAGCTTTTCCAACGCCTTCCATCATACAGGTGTAGACTTTGCTGGTCCTTTCGAAATAAAGAACTACACCGGGCGGGCTTGTCTCATTGCAAAGGGATATGTGTGTGTTTTCGTTTGTTTCAGTACGAAGGCCATACATCTGGAACCCACTTCCGACCTCACGGCAGACAAGTTCCTTGCAGCGTTTTCGCGTTTTATAGCGAAAAGAGGGTGTCCTAGCCACATGTATTCCGACAACGGCAAAACTTTTGTGGGTGCTTCCAGAACCCTCACCCGAGATTTTCTAGAGTCAATTAGGAGTCTCGTCTCCCACAAATTCAGCCACTGTGCGTTAACTTGGCATTTTAATCCACCAGGAGCGCCACATATGGGTCGGCTCTGGGAAGCAGGAGTGAAGAGTTTCAAGACTCTATTCTTCAAAGCGACCTCTACTACAAGGTACACATTCGAAGAACTGGCTACGCTCTTGAGCAGAGTCGAATCGTGTCTGAATTCCAGACCGATCTCACCAATGTCAGAAGATCCAACCGACCTGCTGGCATTGACTCCTGGCCATTTAATCATTGGCAGTCCGCTTCTTTCCGTTAATGAGCCAACTATCCTAGAACCTGCCACATCGATTATCAATCGTTGGCAAAAGATCAAGGCTCTGAGTCAGCAATTCTGTACCCGCTGGAAAGAAGAATATCTAAAAGAGCTCCATAAGCGTAACAAGTGGCAAGTCCCAAACGTTAACCTACAAATCGGCGATATGGTTATTGTCAAGGAAGAGACGATGCCTGTCAACGAATGGCGCCTTGGCCGTGTTTTACGTGCCTATCCAGGGGATGACGATCGAGTCCGAGTGGTCGACGTCCAGACGCCACATGGTGTCATCAAGCGCCCAGTAGTAAAGTTATTACTACTTCCTATCGGTCTTTTCAATCCCGTCTGTTCCTAGACGTCCAGTATCTAGTTGTCCAGTCCTCCAATCTGTGTTTCATGTCATGGCGTGTCATATGGACGTTATTAACCGGTAGTTTCCATTTCCGACTAGTTTCGTTCCAGATCTACAGTCCCTCCTGATCAGCATGGCACCAAGCAACGCACGTGCGCTGGAAAGCAGACGTTCGCGAGGAACTCAATCCTTCCGCTGCCGAGTCTGCCGGGGTATCCACCCCTTGAAACGTTGTTCACTGTAGCTGCCCTCCTCCAGAACAGGAGCACCAACTTGCTCCCAACGGCGACTGTGCAAATTAGGGGCACGGAGAAATCCTTTCAGACGAGGGCGCTCATTGATCCCGGAGCCCCTCTTAGTGCCATTGACGCCTCATTTGCAGCCGCCATGCAAGTGCCGTCTATCACGGTGGGTGAAGGAAGGGTAGGCTGTGTGAGCGTGGGTCCGGTCTCCGGAACAGGACCATGGTTTGAGGTCCTGCTCCAAATCAAAGATGAGCTCAGGCTCTCAACGCCAATCCGGGCGGTTGACTCGAGCGTACGCGAACATTATGCGGACATCGACTTAGCCGATGGGTCGTTCGACCGACCATCGGCTATCTCGCTGGTGCTTGGAGCCGACGCCTACGCCCACATTATTGAGGAGGGTATCATAACCAACCAGAGTGGGCTACCAGTGGCACAACGTACCATTTTTGGGTGGACCCTCTCCGGTTCATGTGCTTTGTAAGCACTAACGCTCCCCCCTCCCACTAGCTCCTTGCCCTTTCAGGCAAAAGGGGGCAGAATGTTCAGGCCACACAGCCATCTTCCGGCTAGGCGCGCATCCCTGGCGTGCGTGCTCTCCACCACGCCTCTCAATCTACCACTATGGTGAAGAGAAGCCGTGTAGGTTAAGCTAGGCTTAAGATGAAATTAAAATGTGAATCAGTTCTGTTGAAAATGTACAAGTGCAGTGAATAGAAGTCCGCGTTTCTTTTGACTCCAAAAGCAGATAACGGCGGCCCACAACATCAACAACAACAACCTCAACCACGACGAATGCGGCAAAGAAGACTTTGACGGCCCCCTACGTTAACATTAAGCAATGAATGCATAGAGAAGCTCAAACGAATCGATTTTAATTCCGATTGTCTTCACCACACGCCTACATTCGTTTATTTGAATGTTGCTGTTATCGCTTGGCTTGTAATCATCTGTATTCTTTGGTTATTGATTGACTTTTCTACTTTGTGTGTATTTTTTTTTTTGACAAAACTTATCGCTTTTCTCACGAAAGCATAAGAAATGTATTTTATTTTTTACTTCATTCAGTGCACAACATTGGATGCATTCGGCACCTTCCCAAATAATGCTTTTTGACCAAGCTGTAACGTCATTATAAGCCACGTAGGCTTGGTATTATAAGCTTTCACAGCAAACCTCCAACCCTAATAAATAAAGGCTTGGTTAGAACGATAATTTATTTTAATTTAGCAAATAACTTGAAATTAATATTTACTTTTAATTTCAAAAATATTTGTTATGACATATTTAAAATATTGATATTAAAACGATCATTTATTTTGATTTATTAATTAATAAAAAAAATATATATATATATAAATATATATATATATATATATATATATATATTTCTTCACTTATACATGCGACTATTTCAATAACATTTTGAAGTGAGCAAAAAATGTTACATATTTCGTCATGTATTACTACAACACAATATTTTTAATTTTTTTCTATACATTTTTAAAAGCTAATGTGTGAAAAGTTGCGTTATGTACTATTATTATATTTATTATTAATTAACAAAACATTTTTTTTATTTTTTACAGCCTTTAGTATTCTTTGTGAAATACATATGGATCGACAATTATTTCAATCTTATTTAAGAAGTTTGATATTTATATTTTTACATACTACGTTAAAAAATTTATGTTTTTATTTCTTATACATATATGAGTTCTGTGGTAAATTAATTGTTTAAAAAATTATCGATATCAACCAAAATACACTGATTTGCAATAAATATTCGTAGAAAAGTCGTTGTGTGGATCTAGTTGTTCTAATTGCAATATACAATATTATTGAAAACTATATTATAAATTAGTAAATTTAGACCTATTGAGAAGGAAAACTTTGAAAAATTATGTACAAAACTTATATTTTTTGATACCATTAATTACTTATAAGTTGTTGTAGTGGATATTTTCGCAATTTGAAAAACATGGAACAAGAAAGACAATTAAATATATATATATATATATATATATATATATATATATACATATATATTTGTATCATAATAGGTATTAAGTATTTTGTTTAAGTTTGAGCATTGTATTATATATACTTAAATATAAACTTTTTTGACATTGCTGTATTTAAATTTTACAAAATGGTGTTCCACATTAAAAAATATTAATGAGGTTTTTAAATTTGCTGGAGCACTAAGCATTTACACAAAACTATGAAATTAACAAAAAATTAAATCAAATATCATTTACAAAAACTGTTTATATGTACATTTCATCTCCTTGTGGTCGATTTACTTTAAAAGCTGGTGGGCTCTTTGATTGGCGACTGCTATTCTTGCTTCATTTGATTCGCCCTAGAATAAGTAAAATAAAATATATATCTTTAGTGGTTATATACGAGAAAATTTTAAAATGTGTACAGGGTTAGATAGACGTGAATACATGATTACATCAAGACCGCTATTGATGGTGATGAATAATATATCCATTTTATTGGAAATGACTCCTGCCACTAAACATACAATATTGTACGGTTAGTGTTCCTACTGTCTGTTACATACACTTACATAAAACTATTATAATCTTTTATGCACGTTTTGAATAGGCATAGGGTATACAAATGTTGTATTCATTCGACATTCGACTGCAGTTTTCCTATTTGTTAGTGGTAATATTTCAATTTGAAAAGTATTTTGTAAATTGTTAAAACACGAATTATAAATATTTTATCTATATATTTAAATATAAAGTAGTTCTTGGTCATTCACTCACTGATTGTTCTATCAATATACGGCCCTAATGGTAAATACGTAAACGGTAGCATGCTGCAATTTATAAACACATTAGATATCATCATAGTGGGCGTCACCACTAAGAATGTTTTCTGTACGTACGTATACTTAGTATCTTAAATCATAGCTTCAAAATACAATAAAATGGCATAACTTTGTATTTGGAATTGCGATAAAAGTTTGAGTACTGATTTTTAAAGTTTTCAATTTTATGCCTTTGCAAATAGAACTGGGCTTAACTGGTGTTGTGAGTCATATCGACAAGTTGAGTGTGAAATGCGGATGTTTATGAGACAGACAAGAGTTGGTTTTGTGACGGCCCAAAATCTGGCCACACAAGCGAAAGCCCGACAACAATAAAAAATACTAGACAGCGTAAATATACGGTCTTTTAAAACTAGGATCGCTCACGCGAGTTAACAGCTCACTTGAGTCAGCCGTAGCTTCACGCTAGCAGACCCAAGTGAGCTTAACAGAGTTATGTTAAGTAGAAAAACTGACCTACTTAATGAGATGCCGCGTATGTCAATAAGTACAATTAGTACTTTTATCACCCCACCGTCCCCTCCCCTCGTGTCTGCGAAGTGCCAACACTGAGTCTAGCAGTGCGACTACGCAGTTGCGCCGACTCTGTGCACGCTTTGCAATTTGAGTCCATGTGACCACACATAAACACAAACAAAGACAGCGAGCCGCGACCACTCCCTCCCCTCTTGCGTGCGACGACGCACTTGCGCAGATCTTGTTCGGTGCGCAAGTTGGTGTTAGTGTGACTACATACCTACACCAGTGCAAGCTGAGGGCAGAGATTGTCCGCCCACCCCCAGTGCCTACGACACCTCGGTGCACTCTACACGTTTTTCTTAGGCTGCGGCGTGTGTAATCACACACACGTGCAAGTAAAACTAGGGCCATTCGGTTCCATATTATCCACGTCCATAGACGGTTTCCCCACCCCATCTAGAATTAAGCGTAGGCACTAAATTTAAAACATTCTAAAATAAAACTAATAATTTCGAACTCACGCGCACGTATTTTCTGGGGCGGGCTCTTTCAGCGGGCGAAACCCTACTTCCTAGTTCCATTAGCGACTACGCTAAATCAGCCGATCTCGCTACCGTGCTGTTACGACGACAACGTCGTAACACATAGTACGAGAAGAGCCTTCTAACTCCTGTAGAAACGATCGCGTCTGCCCCACGAATCCCTCAACATCTGACGGTCCATCTGACCAATAAGAAATATTTCGTGTTTTCGAACCTTGGACAGTCGCTGGCTATCCCGGCATTGTGACGGTTCGTTACAGTTTTAATAATCTGATTGGAGGCTTTTATGAAAAGGAAATTCTTCTGATTTCGCGCGATATGCTATTGCTAAATCGAATTTCGTTTCACCTTACACCCAACTTTACAATATTTATTTGAGTCGGTGTCGGTTACAGTTTGCTCAGAATCCTAGACAGTTCTATAATTTTGCTAACTTTAAACGAAAATGTTCTTCACTACCTTCCTCAATTTCATTTCAAAATAAAACTGCATGCCATGATCAGGCCGCTGCCGATCTGTTTGCAGACTTCTTTCAATCTACTTACTCAATTGACAGCTACTCACCTCATATATCTTATCCCTATAACTTGGAAAAGTCTAACTTTATTCCTGAACCTGTGATCACTGAATGATCCATTTTAAGCGAACTCAATCAAATAAAACCTTTATTTTCACCCGGTCCAGATGGTATTCCAGGCTGTATCCTTAGGTATTGTGCGGAATCATTGCATTTACTTTTACATAAATTATTTATTAAAGGATTCATTCACGTCGCTGTCACTCTTTCTAGCAAACAGACGTGTTTTTTTTGTGCGCCCCGCAATTTTTCGATTTTTGTATCTAACAACCGGTGTTTAATACATTTTCTTTAAAGTAATTACTTTAATTGTTTGCTACATCGCGTCTCTATCCTGTGATAGTGCACGTTATTAGTGTTTTATCACATAATTGTGAATTACATTTGTGCTTATTTTGAGCTCTGTTTATTTCAACAAAAACTGAGTTCAAAGTTTGTTGTTGTGGTAAGCATTAGATTTTGCGTGTCTACTCTTTGTGCTTTCCTTCCCGCTGGCAGTGTGACGGTTTCTCTCTCAACAACTCTCAGTTGACAGTATTCCGTTAGTGGCGCTCTCTGCTCTCACTGCTTGCTCTACTGTTTTGTTGTTGCTAACATATTTTTGTTTTGAATCTGTACAGTGGGCATAGTTCCTACTATTTCAAAGTAAATTTTGTATAATTTTGTACATTTTGAATTTGCTTTTCTTTATTTTCATTTATAATGGAAGCAAAATTGTGTGTTATCTGAAGAGTTGCCAGAAGCAGATCACGGCTTCGCAACCCAGTATGGCCTGCTGGCTCTGCGATAACGTAGTACACGTAAAGTGTGTAGGATCAGTTTAGTGCTTTGATATCTCAGTTCAATAGTTTGAAACTTATGGCTGAGTCTCCAAAACGAAAAAAATCAACTTCTTGTGACTTACAATTATCCAAATTTTAACCTCTACCATCGACTGACCCACCCACTATTCCGTTGGTTCCACAGTTAATCTCGTTTGCTACCCCAGTAGCAACAACCGCTGCGGAAAGCATTCCCATTAGGGAACCTGCTCCACCGATATTAGTTAACGCCGAAGTTGTGTCTGAATTGTCCACGGTTGTCACTAGAAGTAGAGGCAAGCCGAGTCCTAATAAAACAAGTAAGAAAGCTACAGTCGAGAGTGCTCGACCGTATGATACCCGCAACCCATTTCGAGAGAACAAAAAAAATTTTAATTATATTTTAACAACAAATATACCAAAAATATACTGAAACTTGTGTTTTGTATATATTTGAAAATAGCGGGAAGAAATCCACAACACCGACATGGTCACACTGTCAACTAAACAAACAAAGCGCGAGCAGCTGCAAGTGAATTTTGCATATAAAATTCATTCATTAATAACTTCCTTGTTTTTCATTCGATCTCAACCAAATTCACAGGAATCATTGAAAATATAATTATTATTATGCATACCAAAATTCAATGCTCTAGGTTCATTATTACGGCTTTTACAGTTTTCGGGGGCGGAAAGGGGCGTGGCAAAAATCTAAAATAAACTTGATCTGCGTAAGACCTACACGAATACTGTCACCAAATTTGATATCTCTAGGTCAATCACACACTTAAAACGTCCATATGCATTGGGAACACAAATTTTGATAAATAATTTCGCGAATAACTTTTGTTCTACTTATCCGATTTTTACCAAAATTACAGGGTATATTAAGAGTGTCAAGCATAGATGGCTTACCAAATTACACATCATTACACAAAGAACTTTTGGAGTTATACGCGATTTACATAAAAAAAACTTGACTTTTTCTAGATTAATGCTTATTGTGGGCGAAGGGGGCGTGGCATCCAACTTTTGAAATAAACTTGATCTGCGTAGGGTATGAAGGAACATTTTTGCCAAATTTGGTGTCTCTATGTCTTATAGTCTCTGAGATCCAGGTGTTCATACAGACAGACAGACGGACAGACGGACAGACGGACAGACGGACATGGCTATATCGTCTCGGCTGTTGATGCTGATCAAGAATATATATACTTTATGGGGTCGGAGATGCCTCCTTCTGCCTGTTACATACATTTCCTGTTGGCACTAAGTCATAATACCCTTCTACCCTATGGGTAGCGGGTATAAAAATTTATTCCGCACCTCCTCCAACTATTCCCACTGTCGGATCACCGACTTTATTAGGTTCCAAATATAATATACCAATATACCTTTGGCTCCTATAACACTTGTGGGGGTTCCACCAATGAAACAGATTTTTGTTTCAAGGCTTGCCCCTGATCTCAAGTCAAATGACGTAAAGGCTTTTATTATAGCCAAAATTAAAAATGCCAATCCAAAGTGGAAAAATTTAAATTTGCTTATAATAGACAAATTGCATCTTTCAAGATCAATGTCGCACCTTCACTTGTGATGCAGCATTTTAGCTGCACACAATTTTCTAAACGCCAACAACAAAGCACGAAAAAGGAGAAACATTATCAAGAAAAGAGGCAAAAATAGTGGATTATTGGCTACCCGCTGATAGTATATCCTATAAATATACTAGCAGCGGCCACACTGATCAACACTATTTACGGCCACTTTCAAAATATACTAGCACCAGAAGTAGCTGGTATGTATTGAATACCAAACACGATGACTTATCGGGATCGCGATAAGTTAACGGACAAAAGGCACACAACTGTGGAAAAAACAAGCTCGACACTCGGTTTTCTGGCGGACAACAGAAAAGACGCGAGTTTCTGCAAAATTTCGAGAAGTGAAAGGAACATAACCACGAGGACAACCACACACACGTACAACGGCACAGCGACGAGGATAACAAAAACAACACGTACACCATAGCAACAGCTCCACGCCATAGCAGCAGCACCGTTGCAGCAGTGCCACCACTACAACAGTGCCACCGCAGCAGCCACAACAGAAGCGTCGCCGCAGCAGCGGTGCCACCATAGCAGCAGTGCCACCACCGCAGGAGTGCTACTACAGGAGCAGCAGCACCGCGACGACAACACCACGGCAGCAACGTCGCCACAGCATAGATAAAAAAATGAAGTAGTAAATATGTTGTTTTTGTTAGGAGGTTAAAGGGGGAAACGGGCTGGCGGAGTGAGGTTAAGGTCGGCTTGGCGCAGAGCATCATGACGAGGTGTCAGCGGGTCTTAACCCTCCTCCTCTGACGATTCTTCTGAGCCATGACGCCAAGAAGCAGCTGTCAACTCCGGTCATCATTGGATGACATTCCACAAGTGCTGACGAGTTTCACTCTCTCACTTGTGAGTCTGTCGCCCAGTGTAACCGAAGTCGAAAAGATCGCCACCACCACTCGGCTTCGATGGCCTCCTGAGGAGGATTCCACAACCGAGAAGACTGGTTTTACCCTCTCTCGTGAGTGCATTTATCCTTTGAAAGTCATCGTTATCGAGCACGTGGTAGCCGCTCTCCGATGCCAGTGATCACTCTAGCCCGCACGAGTTTTGTAGCATTTTACTTGCCGAACTTTTGCTATGACTTAGCTCATCGACCAGTAATGTTTCCAGAAATATATAAATATTTCTGTAACTGGTCCTGGCGGACTGAGACGCCGACCCCGGCTGCAAAAAGATCGTTACAGATGGCGCCCGAGCAGGGACATTACTGGAATTGAGCCGAGTCTAGCAAAGTTAATATGGCGTAAAGTAGAGTAATAAAGATCGGCATATTAAACGTAACAAGAGGCAAGAGTAGTAAACATGGTCAACTAACGAAAACTGATATATTTTATTTATATATTATATATAATATAATAAGTCCCGTCCAATTAGCTCACGTCTCAGAAAAACCCACCTCTCAGAGAAAACCCCGAAAACCAAGTCCGGCGCGAAGTCCGTTATACCAAGATCAGGAGAAATGAGCCCCCGCATCCTAGTTTTCAAGCGAGGCACTCATTTGCAGTAGGGCCGGTAGAGAAGCGGGGCAAGACGATGACAAGAGTAGAACTAGGCATTTTTAGTAGGGCAAAGTCCCGTTTCAAAGAGCTAGACTTCGGGAAACGCGGAAACGCATAATTGGGGTGTTTGCTTACAGATAACAAAAGCGACACGCGTGGGCAGAGCTACGTAACGGCGCGGCGGTCGCAACAACGGTGGGTGGTGCTACACAGCGGGTGTCGCGTCGCGCGGCAAACAGGAAGCGGGAGACGAATCGTCTGGGTGGTGCCACAGAGCGGCCAAGCGATCGTGCCATGTGCGCGAAAAGGCCCCGCCCACACACTCGGCAGCATAGTTCAGTTGTTGCGAGTCGTGTGGGCAAAGCTACAACGCGCTAGGCTACAGAACAACAGTCCCGCACCCCAAAACTCAAAATGGCCGCTCGCGAAATGGTATAAAATGCTAGCTGCCTGCCGGTAGAAAGGGAGTCAAGCACCAGCCTCCAGGGTGAACACATCGCGAGTAGTGATAAGCCTTCAAGCAAAACCACAACAGCAGTCAAGGATAAGCCTTCAAGCAACTACAAAGACAGTGTAGCACCATCATCCAAGGTGAACACATCGCGAGGAGTGATAAATCTTCAACGGAAAACGACATCGTTGGCACAGCTCACCCAGCTGGCGACCAACTTGGAGTTTGTGCGGGAGCGTGAGGCACTACTTCAAGAGCAAGCAGGACCCCAGCAGACTTTGGCCACAATAAGCACACGGAACGAAGCAGCACCACCACCCCGACACAGAAATCCCTTCCGGGACAACCCAGTTGGACCGGGAGAAGACCCGAATGACCCACGGAACCCCAGGCCGGAACCAGGACCAGCCATAGATGTGCAGCAAGCGTGCAGAAGGTGCGGAGAGGTGGGACACATGGCTCGGGACTGCAACGGAAGAAGGCTATACTTCTGCTGGCAATGTGGGAAGCGTGGAATCCGGACGACCGAGTGTTGCAGGTTGGCATCGGGAAACGGCCACCGGCCCCACCTCCCCCAGGACCAGGTGGGATCTGGCAATAGCCAGTCCGGGAATCAAAACCCCTGTTAAGAATGGAGGGCGCACGGGTCGTGGCACGCATCAAAATAGATGGACAAGACAGGCAGGTCACCATCGATACGGGAGCCACGAGGAGCTTTATTAGTAAACGGGCGGTTCACCAGCTCAAAAACCCAGACCAGATGGTGCTTGGTAGTTGCACCAACGGAGCAAGAGCTACAACGAGGTGGAGGATGACGTAGATGAAACCGAACTCCCGTCCGAGAAAGGGGAGGAGTCAGAATTGTCTCGTGGTATCGGCGGTTCGTTCCAAACTTCGCAGCTATTGTTCAACCAATGTCTATTTTGTTGAAGAAAGGCCAAAAATGGACTTGGGGAGAGGAGCAACAGACGGCGTTTGAGGAGTAGAAGACGCGACTCACCGAAGCACCAGTGCTCGCTTGACTGACTTCGAGGAAAAGTTCTGTCTACAGACGGACGCAAGTGACTTCGGCTTGGGGGCAGTATTGACACATCAGCACCAAGCAGCAGAACGAGTGGTCGCCTATGTCAGCCGAAGACTAGTCAAGGCAGAAGAGAACTACTCGGCTACGGAGAAAGAGTGTTTAGCCATCGTCTGGGGCATTCGCAAGCTGCGGTGCTATTTGGAGGGGTATCGGTTCGACGTCATCACCGACCACTTAGCACTCAAGTGGCTTAACAGCATTGAGAATCCCACGGGTCGAATTGCGCGCTGGGCATTAGAACTGCAATAGTATCAGTTCGACGTCCATTACCGTAGAGGAAAACAAAATGTCGTGGCAGACGCGTTATCCCGACAATCCTTGGAGGCCGCTCTACATATTACCACGGAAGAACCCTCAAAGTGCTGCTGGATGAAGTGACTGGTCCAACGCATACGCAAAGCCCCAGGAGACATGCCGGACTTCATGCTTGAAGGGGACCATGAATCCATTCACCTTGGTTGCCGACCGGACGACGAGGATGACACCCCCAGGAAACTGTGCATCGCATCCGAGTTCCGACCGCGGGTTCTAGCCGAATGCCACGACCACCCCACCACAGGTCATCTATAGATCCGGAAGACCCTGACCAGGATCAACCTACGTTACCACTGGCCCGGCCTATATCGGGATGTGGCCCGCTATGTGAAAAGGTGCGAGAAATGCCAACGGTTCAAGACTAGTCAGATGAAACCCCCCGGGAGGATGATGACAAGTGGACAAGACAAGTGGAAGAGCCGTTCGACACTCTATGCGCTGACTTCTTGAACGCCCAACGAGCATCCCCTTGACCAGGCCAGAAATTATAACTTTCGGCGTCGAGAATGGCGACCGGAACTCCAAAGCCTAGTTTTAGTAAAACACCACGTCCTCTCGAACGCGGCCGTGGGTTTCGCTGCCAAATTGGCACCGTAGGTCGTGCGCGAATTCATATCCTCAAATATTGTACGACTTTAAAAGGAATTACTGCTGTTGATGATCTGGGTATTCTCTTAGATCATAAACTTAAATTTTCTCACCACATTTCTAGAACGGTCAATAAAGATCTCTGTTCTCGGTTTCATTATTATTAAGACCCTTTATACTTCACTTGTTCGTCCGATTCTGGAATATGGTTCGTGCGTATGGTCTCCTCAGTATTCTGTGCACCAGGATCGCATTGAATCTGTTGAAAACCAATTCCTCTTATATGCTTTGCGTGGCTTGAACGGGAATGCTGAAGTGAGATTGCCGTCATATAGTAGTAGACTAATTTTAATAAACCTACCTTCTTTATCTAACTGTAGAAAAAGCTTGGCATTTTATTTTTTTTTAATCTTATTAATGGTGATATTTTTTCTTCAGAACTTTTATCGCGACTAACCTATTCCGTTCCATCTAGACTAACCTGTAGTTACATTCCGCTTGCTCTCCCCCAATGTAGATCTAATTTTGCATTGCATGACCCTTTTAGAGTTTTATGTTATAACTATAATAGATTTTACATGTTTTTCTAGCGCTAACACTGCTTTTTATCTTAAAAAACCAATCTACTAACCTACTTAACTAATAATTAGACTGAATTTAGCTTATAGTAATAAATTAAAATTTTTTCATTTCAACCGTTTCTTTCTTATGTACAATCCTGTTTTTATAACCGCTACCCATAGGGTAGAAGGGTATTAAAACTTAGTGCCAACAGGAAATGTATGCAACAGGCAGAAGGAGCCATCTTCGACCCCATAAAGTATATATATTCTTAATCAGTGTCAACAGCCGAATCGATATAGCCATGTCCGTCTGTCCGTCTGTCTGTCCGTATGAACACCTGGATCTCAGAGACTATAAGACATTGAGACATCAAATTTGGTACATAGGTTCCTGCATTCTTTACGCAGATCAAGTTTTTTTCAAAAGTTGGATGCCACGCCCCTTCGCCCACAATATGCATAAATCTAAAACAAGTCATGTTTTTGTTATGTAAATCGCGTATATCTCCAAAAGTTCTTTGTGTAATGATCTGTTATTTGGTAAGCCTTCTATGCTTAATACTCTGTAATTTTGGTAAGAATCGGATAAGTAGAACAAAAGTTATTTGTTAAATTATTTATCAAAGCAGTTGTGCCCAATGCATATGGACGTTTTAAGTGTGTGAATGACCTAGAGATTTCAAATTTGGTGATAGTATTCGTGTAGGTCTTACGTAGATGAAGTTGTTTTAGATTTTTGCCACGCCCCTTTCCGCCCCCAAAAACTGGAAAATAATGGACCTAGAATTTTGGTATGCATAATAATAATGAAAGTCTCAATGACTCCTGTGAATTTGGATGAGATCGAATGAAATACAACGAAGTTATTAAAGAATAAATTTTCAATCAATTCACTTGCAGCTGCTCGCGCTTTGTTTATTTAGTTGACAGTGTGACCATGTCAGTGTTATAGATTTTTACCCGTTTTTTTCAAATATATACAAAAAAAAACAAGTTTCAGTATATTCTTTGGTATATTTTTTGTTAAAATATCATTTAAGTATTTTGTTTTCTCTTGAAATGGGTTGCGGGTATCATACGATCGAGCACTCTCGACTGTAGCTTTCTTACTTGTTCTATTTTATGCTATCCGAGTTTTTTTTTTTTTTTGCATGCCCGAATCTATCCTGTCCGAACGCGAATCGTGTTGTTCGTTGGGCGACTTGAATGTGCTTCCTATGTACATACGTCAACGTCCAACATAATATACCTTGTATTTTCGGTAAAAATCTGATAAGTAGATCCCAAGTTATTTGTTAAATTAGTTAACAAAATAGTTGTAACCAATGCATATGGACGTTATAAGTGTGTGAATGACCTAGAGATATCAAATTTGGTGACAGTATTCGTGTAGGCCTTACGCAGATCAAGTTTGTTTTAGATTTTTGCCACGTCCCTTTCCGCCCCTAAAACTGGAAAATCCGTAATAATAGGCCTCTTTACCCTTACTCTCACTTTCACAACTGCTATCAGGAGAACAACTGTCACTTGATGTTGTCTGATTCATTTTGTTCAAATTCTTCATGTGTTCCTATGTGCGTATTAGTTGCTATAGGGGGCGGAGAACGGCTTGTAATAAATTAAAAACATACTTGATCTGCAAGTACTGATGTCTCTAGGTCAAAAGTCTCTAAGATGTAGGTCTTCATTCAGACATACATACAGACGGACAGACGGCGGTTGACACTGATCAAGAATATATAAACTTTATGGGGTCGGAGATGCCTCGATCTGCCTGTTACATACATTTTCTGTTGGCACTAAGTTATAATACCCTTCTCCCTATGGGTAGCGGGTATAAAAAGTAGGGTATTAATTGAAAGAGTTTCAAAAGTTGCTCCAGAATCTCGATTCCAGTGCAACAGGGTGGGTGCATAATTTCAATCAAAATTCAGATACCAAAAACATGTGAATGAATGAATAAATAATTGCAATGCCGAAAAATCGAGCTGCAGAAAATTTTCACGAAATGCGTAAAATACCATCAGTTAAGTCTTAAATAAGCTGTATAGCTGTATATATGGCTACTTAGCCGGGTTATTCCTCGCGCGAGGGGGTGAGGTTGCGAGCTGTGATACTTCTCTTTCTGTTCAGCTATTACATCTCTGACAGGTTGAATATTGAGGTCTTTATGTATGTTTTCGTTGTGAACGTATCACGGTACACATCAACGTACCACGACAACATCAATATTGCTACTACTAGCGTTCCCCCATAACTGGGAGCCATAGGTCCGGATAGGTTTATGTACGGAGGAGGACCTTTTATTCTAGACTAAAAGAGCACCGAGCCTTAATAAGCCAATGAAAAATATTGGCTTTAATATTAATTGTGTCCTCTTTGCTTGTGCCTTTGATAAGTGAGTCGTCTGTCGAGGTGTACTCCTAACGTCGTTCGCTTGCGAAAGCGCGGAATTGTTTAATCTGAGCGGTGGGCAATTTTGACTGTTTAGGGCATCATCGGCAAAGGCAGATGTTGGCGTTGACCACAGTACGCTGCCTTGGGGGACTCCAGATCCATTGTGTAATCGTCAGATGCAAGATGCAAGATTGCATCTCACTGCAAATTGCTTGGGCTACATCTAAAAATATTGATTTATATATCGATTTTCTAATGCACTTCGTATTTCAGAGGTTATGCAATTGACCTGCTCGATAGTTCCGATAGTTTTTCACGAAACCCAAATTGCTGGGGTGGGATTTTATTAATGAGTTCTTAGAAATGAATTTATCCGAGTCAGCACGCATTTTTTAAAGAGTTCTGATAATCATGATAATAAGCTTATGGGTCTGTACGATGAGGCAATTGTGTGATCTTTGCCAGGTTTCGGTATCACTATTCTCATTTTTTCCATCTCTCTGGAAAGTGGCTAAGTCTTGTAATGGCGTTGGAGAGCTGGGTGATTGTGCAAACTGCACAATATGGGAGCTCAATAATAATTTTTGGCGTTATTTGAGTAGAGTAAGATGATTTTCTCAGTTCCAGTTGATTTTTGATGATATAGGAACGATTTCGTTTGGTCGAAATTCCATTAGTTTACGTTGAGGCTGAAAGCTATTTGTTATTTGTTATCTGTCTTCATCACTGTGAGCCCAGCCACCCACTGCGTTTCTTATATTTATTATTTGGATTGATGTTATTCACACATTAAATTCAATGGGTTTTGATTATATTGTAGAAATTGCATAGTCGTCCGCATATAAGACATGAACTCCATTAGGCTTTGCTGAAGGTTAGAGAACAAAGCCTCAAAGTTGTTTTGTGACTGCTTCATATGCTGATAATGGTTTTTCGTATTTATCTCGAGGTTAGCTGTTTTTACGTGCGTTGTATTTGAGGAAGGAGGCTGGTAAATGTCACACTTTTCCTTCTGGAAAACTCGGAGTCATAGTCAAATGACGAGCTAGCTGCGTTCGAAAAAAATACGTCTGGGTTTGATTTAGATGGTATAGCCCGTGCGTTTGCAGAGCGCGGCATAGTCACATGGATTCAACTCCTTATATACTGGGCAACCTCTGTAGAAAAATGAAGTGAAAAGCGAACTAACAGATATTTTGACTGTAAAGTATTGTAAGTTACCGAACTTGGTATTGGAATTTGGTATTGATGGCCTTCCCTTGTCTAAAAGCAGCTCCAAACAAGTTTGGTCAATATTGGTCAGCGTTGCAAACAGAAACAAGTAGGAACGCTCTTGTCAAATACCCTGTTCGTTTCTGATCACAACACGTTTTAAACGTCTATATTTGCATTATGCACACCCAATTATGAAAAATTGTTAAAAAAAATTACATTTGGTATGCTAGTCAGTTTTTTTCCAAAATTGCTGGGTATATTAAGAATATAATGCATATTTGGCTTACCAAATATGACTTAACATAAAAAAAATGTGCATATTGAGGGCGATGGGGTCGCGGCATTCAAAATTTAAAATAAACTTGTATGTACCAAATTTGATGTCTCTATGTTTAATAGTCTCTGAGATCTAGGTGTTCACTCAGTTAGTAAATTGTTTATTTAGCTATTATTATTTGTATTAGTATAGATCCCAAATAAAAATTAAATTATAAAGCCAAAAGTGTTTGTTTTTTGTTAAATATACCAGGTAAAAATAACTAGCATGAAGTACAAAAAACCCAACAACAACATCAATACATTTACGTATACACAAAATATCCGCTCACAATCTTCACTTGCGCATCAAATACCCACAGCAAATATTACGAGTATGCATTTCCACCCCTTTTGCCGATCATAAAAATGATGCGGTGGATTCGGCACTCGCACTTGCTAAGCACGAATGGTAGTGGCACTTGCACTTGCTAAGCACGAATGGTATCGGCACTCGTACTCAGTAAGCATAAGTGGTATCGGCACCCATACTCGGTAAGCACGAATGCCATTGCCACTTGCACCCGTAAATACTCAATCATTTTTCTACTCGTAACAAATATACTCGAATGGCAAAAATACTCGTGAGTTTCGAGTATACACATTTTTGCGGTGGCTTGTTGACGATCTCTGGTACATAGGTTCCTTCATTCCTTACTCAGAACAAGTTTATTTCAAAAGTTGGATGCCACGCCCCCTTCGCCCACAATAAGCATTAATCCAGAAATCACAGGAGTCATTGAGACTATCATTATTATTATGCATACCAAAATTCAATGCTCTAGGTCCATTATTACGGCTTTTCCAGTTTTTGGGGGCAGAAAGGGGCGTAAAACAAACTTGATCTGCGTAAGAACTACACGAATACAGTCACCAAATTTGATATCTCTAGGTCATTCACATACTTAAAACGTCCATATGCATTGGGCACAACTATTTTGATAAATAATTTAACCCATAACTTTTGTTCTACTTATCCGAGATTTACCATAATTACAAGGTATACTAAGAGTATTAAGCAAGAATGGTACCAAATTACACAACATTATGCAGGAATGCAGGAACCTATGTACCAAATTTGGTGTCTCTATGTCTTATTGTCTCTGAGATCTAGGTGTTGATACGGACAGACAGACGGACAGACGGACATGGCTATATCGTCTCGGCTGTTGACACTGATCAAGAATATATATACTTTATGGAGTCGGAGATGACTCCTTCTGCCTGTTACATACATTTTCTGTTGGCAGTAAGTTATAATACGCTTCTACCCTATGGGTAGCGGGTATAAAAGTTATGTGGCACGGCAGAGTACCAATTGCGGACAACCAAGCAGTATTAGAAGAATACAATGTAAATATGTAAAAAAAAAAAAATGTATCATTTACAGAAAGTAATTTTAATTATACAATAAGAAAATTATTTATATATTAATCAATCAAATCATAAATAAAAGAAATAAAATGCAAAGATTTTAAACTTTCGTCGCATGCAGACGTGCACTTTATGAGTCACCGATTAAAACAACCACAACTAAAAAAAATCTGGAATGGATCGTTACAGACAAATTAAACGGAAGTTAAGCCCTTTAAACTCGATTGCAAAATTTATCCGTAGCAGTTTCAGCGCATCTTCAACCGAAAAGCTCAACAACACCAAGAGGTTTGAAATTCTTGCAGAACTTCGGGCGAACCCGATGTAGATGTCAAAAAGAACCCAAAGCCTCCACCAATATACATACGTGAGAAAAGCTCCAATGCTCTTGTTACCTAAATTGTAGAGCTTATTGGAAAGGACAACTTTCATATAATTCCCATTGTACGGGGTAATATCCATGAAACTAATGTTCAAATGAAGTCGGAAGATGATTATGGAGTTTAATCGAAGCATCTAACCGACAATAAAATGAACTTCTATACGTACCAACTGAAAAGCAGCAAGAGCCTACAAGTAGTACTAAAGGGCATAGAGTCTGATGTAACACCAGCAGAATTAAGTAAGGCGTTAGAAGATAAGGGATCTAACGCAAAATCTGTCTTTAACATTTTAAACAAGGAAAGGAAGCCCCCACCGCTTATTAAGGTAGAACTTTAACCAGATAACAGTTCTATTATGAAAAACGAAGTGCACCCTATATACAAACTTCAGTTTCTACTACATCGTAGAATCACTGTAGAAGAACCACACAAACGTAAAGGACCTGTACAATGAATGAATTGTCACGAATATGGCCATACACGGTCATACTGCACACTGTGGCCAGTGTGTGTAGCTTGTGGAGAGGTTCACGTCTCCGCACACTGTCCATCGAACAAAGACGATTCTACCACCAAAAGGGTGCAGCAATCACACCGCTAATAATAGAGATTGCCCAATATATAAGAAGTTAAAAAGTAGAATCCATCAGCGAGTGACTACTCCGCGCTCTGCAAAAGCGTTGATACCATCTAAATTAAACCCACTTGTATTCTTTTCGAACGCAACTAGATCGTCATTTGACTTTGACTCTCTCAAAACATTATCGGCCTATGGAGCAGCCACAAAACAACTTTGAGGCCATGTTCTCTAACCTACAGCAAAGCTTAATGGAGTTCATGTTTTTCATGCGGACGGCAATGCAAGATCTAAACGTAATCAAATCCTATTGATACAAATGTTGGTATCACGTCAATCCAAATAATCAATGACTTCCCTACGTATATCCACGTGGAATGCTAATGGCGTCTCACAGCATAAACTTGAGTTATCTCAATTCTTGCTCGACAAACATATCGACGTAATGTTGCTATCAGAAACATATCTAACACATCTTATAAATAAATATAACTTTAACTTAAGAGGCTACTCTTTCTATGCAACTAACCATCCCGATGGCAAAGCACACGGTGGGACTGGTATCTTGATTAGAAACCGATTTAAGCACCACAGCTACAAAGATCTAACAACTACCTATATTCAAGCGACATCAAAAAGAATAAAACTGGATAGTGGTAACCAAGTTACTCCAGCTGAAATATACTGCCCCCATCGTTTCACTGTAACTGAAGCTGAGTTTATGCAGTTCTTTAACTCATTAGGCGAGCACTTCATGGCAGCAGAAGACTACAATGCTAAGCACACACATTGGGGATCTCGCCTTGTGACTCCTAAAAGAAAGCAGCTTTATAATGCAATTATAAAAGCTAGCAACAAGCATGACCACGTTTCCCCTGGCAGACAACATATTGGCCAACAGACCCAAAAAACTTCCCTATTTGATTGACTCCACAATCACTAAAAACATTCCAAAGAACCTGATTAGTGCCGAAAGTCTTTTGGATCTTTCAATTGATCACTCGCCTGTTCTGATCAATCTAGTCCGTCATCCAATAGATCAACCGACTGGATTGACTTCACTCAAAACCAATTGGATCTGTTATAGGAAATATTTAAGCTCGCATATTGATCTCAATTCTATACTCAATCTTGAAGCTGACATCGACAACTTTGTCAACACAAGTCCGCCTTTGTCACCGCTGCTAGCAAAGGTAGATGTTGGCTGCCTCCAGATCCATCGTGTAATCGTCAGACATAGCAAGATTGCATCTCACTGCAAATTTCTTGCCGATATATTGATTATTTGGATTGATAATATTCACACATTTATATCAATGGGTTTCGATTACGTTGTAGAAATTGCATAGTCGTCCGCATATAAGACATGAACTCCATTAGGCTTTGCTGAAGGTTAGAGAAAGCCTCAAAGTTGTTTTGTGACTGCTTCATATGCTGATAATATTTTTTCGTATTTATCTCGAGGTTAGCTGCTTTTACGTGCGTTGTATTTGAGGAAGGAGGCTGGTAAATGTCACACTTTTCCTTCTGGAAAACTCGGAGTCATAGTCAAATGACGAGCTAGCTGCGTTCGAAAAAAAATACGTCTGGGTTTGATTTAGATGGTATAGCCCGTGCGTTAGTAGAGCGCGGCATAGTCACATGGATTCAACTCCTTATATACTGGGCAACCTCTGTAGAAAAATGAAGTGAAAAGCGAACTAACAGATATTTTGACTGTAAAGTATTGTAAGTTACCGAACTTGGTATTAGAATTTGGTATTGATGGCCTTCTCTTGTCTAAAAGCAGCTCCAAACAAGTTTGGTCAATATTGGTCAGCGTTGCAAACAGAAATTACATTTTCGATGTTGACCTGTGCTAAGGAACTTGTAAGCCAAATGCCTAGAATATATAAATTTAGGAACGCTCTTGTCAGATACCCTGTTCGTTTGTGATTACAACACGTTTTAAACGTCTATATTTGCATTATGCACACCCTATTATGAAAAATTGTTTAACAATTTACTTTTGGTAAGCTAGTCAGTTTTTTCCTAAAATTGCTGGGTATATAAGAATATAATGCATATTTGGCTTACCAAATAAGACTTTACATAAAAAGAATGTGCATATTGAGGGCGATGGGGTCGCGGCATTCAAAATTTAAAATAAACTTGTATGTACCAAATTTGATGTCTCTATGTTTAATAGTCTCTGAGATCTAGGTGTTCACTCAGACAGACAATCGGACATAGTGTTTGTACAAGCATCATAAATTCAAGAACCGTTTTCAAAATCTCATTCCAGGGGTATGTATTTTGGTATTTTTCTGATATTTTAAGCGATTGTAGATATTTTTTTATTGATTCCACTTACAAATCGGAAGCACCTCTAGAAAGCTCTGTAAGAGCCCAGTTTGCCAATTAGGAGCGACAAAGAAAAGCATTTCGCTGTTATTACTTCACATTCAAAAGCAAAGTCTCTGCTTCAAATTCTCGTGGAAGCGATTGTAAATAAGACTCTCTGTACGTACGTAGGTCAACAGATTTCCAAATCGCTCGCTCGTTCAAGTCGGAGAGTGAACGATGCGCCAAAGCTCTTGGTCAAGCGAAGCGAGCTTTACTTTTTAAAATTATGAATGCTATTTATAGTAGATATTATAGTTGAAAACACTTTAATAAATTACATAACAATAAAAAAAGTTAAAATTAAAAAAAAACAAGTAAGAAAGCTACAGTCTAGAGTGCTCGACCGTAAGATACCCGCAACCCATTTCGAGAGAAAACAAATAAATTAAATGAGTATTAAGAGTATTAAGCACAGATGGCTAACCAAATTACACATCATTACACAAACATGATTTACATAAAAAAAAACTTGACTTGTTCTAGATTTGTGAATATTGTGAGCCAAGGGGGCGTGACATCCAACTTTTGAAATAAACTTGATCTGCTTAAGGAATGCAGGAACCTATGTACCAAATTTGGTGTCTCTATGTCTTATAGTCTCTGAGATCTAGGTGTTCATACAGACAGACGGATAAGTAGAACAAAAGTTATTTGTTAAGTTATTTATTAAAATTGTTGTGCCCAGTGCATATGGACGTTTTAAGTGTGTGAATGACCTAGAGATATCAAATTTGGTGACAGTATTCGTGTAGGTCTTACGCAGATCAAGTTTGTTTTAGATTTTTGCCACGCCCCTTTCCGCCCCAAAAAACTGTAAAAGCCGTAATAATAGACCTAGAGCATTGACAATGATAGTCTGAATGACTCCTGTGAATTTGGTTGAGATCGAATAAAAAACGAGGAAGTTATTAAAGAATCAATTTTATGTGTGAAATTCACTTGCAGCTGCTCGAGCTTTTTGTTTGTCTAGTTGACAGTGTGACCATGTCGGTGTTGTGGATTTTTACCCGCTATTTTCAAATATATACAAACAAAACACAAGTTTCAGTATATTTTTGGAATATTTGTTGTTAAAATATCATTAAAATTTTTTTTTTTCTGTCGAAATGGGTTGCGGGTATCATACGGTCGAGCACTCTCGACTGTAGCTTTCTTACTTGTTTTTTTTGTATATCTAACATATATATATAAAAGAAAGTCGTGTTAGTTACACCACTTATAACTCAAGATCGGCAGAAAAGATTTGGGTGAAAATTGGAAGGTAGGTAGCTTAGAGCCAGGAGACGGACATAGGATACTTTTATCCCGTTCGTAAGCTCACTGTTACAAAAACTGTAAATAACAGCAACATAACATAGACTGTTAAATATATAGAAAAATGTTTAGCATAGCAAGAGAATTAATGTTAGACTAGAATGCAAATAGAGACACGTGACTTTATATCATTAAATATTTAATTCTTAGATGTTTGGTAGAATGTAAGCAAATGCTAGCAAAATACTTAAATAATTCAACGTATTATTATATCTACATATATAAAAGAAAGTCGTGTAGGTTACACCACTTATAATTCCAGACCGGCAGAACAGATTTGGGTGAAAATTGGTAGGAAGGTAGCTTAGAGCCGGACATAAGATACTTTTTATCCCGTGTGACTTGACATGCAACGTCATTCACTATAAAACGTGGTATAACAAAAAAGAATCAGACTTGGAATAACAAAATGCAAATGACAGCTATGTAATTGACGTATAATGACAGCTATGTAATGACGTATAGATGACAATTTGATATTTGTAAGAAATCAATATTCAATATTGAAATAAACTTTTAGGTGAATTGAAGTGAAGTGAAGTTTAATTAATAATGCCGCCAGCAAGACGATCGAATCTTTCCCGACAAAGCCGTAATGCAAGAAGAATACGAAATACTGCAAATGAAAGGACTGAAGAACAAGAAATTGCACGTGAACAGCGCCGCGATAGTATGGCTCGACTTCGTGCTTCTCAATCACGAGAGCAAAGTAAAACAGCCCGTGAAACAGCTCGGTTGGCAATGCGGAATCGTCGAGCGAACAACAGAGGTCAAGAAATAGATAATTTGCGACGCAGAACAAGATATTTATCAAGTGCTGATTTGAATCGAGCAGCATTTCGATACGATTGCAGCAATGATTACAGCTTGCATCCTAGCGTTTGCATTGGGCAAATGGACGTTGTTTGCGAGTATTGTGGTGCATTTAAGTTTTTCGGAGAAACGGCTGGATTATGCTGCCTTAATGGTAAAGTGAAATAGCCATTGTTGACTCCGCCACATGAGCCATTGTATTCATTGCTTTGTGGCGAAACACAAGAATCACTTTCTTGCAAACACTCAAAAATAGAATGGTTGTTTCCAAATGACGTCATTTGGGGCAGATATTATCGAAGAACGAGGATTTAATCAGACATTTAAGGTATTTATTTTTTACTTAAATAGAATGTAGTTAAAGAATAACTTACTTTTTCTATTGGTATGTATTACATTTGCTAATTCTGAACTCTACTCTCCCACCGAAAAAAGTGTTTATAACCCTGTCTGGTTTTTATTTTGTAGATACAAGGACAGATTCACCATCGAATTGGATCATTACTACCTTTCGAAGATACACAGAATACATTTTTACAAATATATTTCATGGGCAACATGGAAGAACAACATAATCGACGCATAGGGATCAATGCAGGAATGAAGCGAGCAATATTTCAAGACTTGCAGTGTCTGCTTCATGAACATCATGGGTTGGTCAGGTTGTTTAAGAGTGCTTTAAACATTTGCATGCCAAATCATGACTATAAAGTTGTCATCAAAGCAGATAAACGACCATCTGTAACACACGAACGCACATTTAATGCTCCAACATTAGACGAAGTTGCCATCCTGATTGTTGATGAACAATTGGAAAAACGCGATAATGTGCTTACACGTCGCGATACTGGGCAACTGCAACAAATATCTGAAACTCATCGACCATATGACGCATTGCAATACCCGCTGATGTTTTGGCAAGGAAAAGATGGATATTATTTTAATATTAAAATGATAAATCCATTGAATGGTGAGTATCAGTATCATAATTTATTTCATTTATTTGTGAAAGACACTGATTAAAAAAAAACCCTTTTAAAAAAATGGTTAATGTCTGTAGTGTTTGCCTTTGAAATTTGCCTTTGGAATGGTTAATTATCAAATTTTTAATTTCAGGTGAAGAAACTACAAAGAAAGTTAGCTCAATGAATTAATTAATCGTTAAAATGCTGACAACTATTTGCGGTTTCGTCGATTGTTTCAGCAGTTTTGCGTTGACATGTATGTAAAAATATAAATGGAACGTTTAAAAATTCATTAGGTTGAACCAAGCCAAACTGCGTTCTGAGGAGTACATCCATTTACGTGATGCAGTTAGTACTGAAGGAAATGCAGCTAATATTCGTCGATTAACTATTCTGCCGGCGACGTACATTGGTAGTCCACGTCATATGCAAGAATCTTTGGAGATAATCGATGCTGGGTGTATTCAATCGAATGGCAAAAGCGAGGCCTGCCGCACGCACACATTCTTATTTGGTTAGTGGAAAGAATTCAGCCTGACCAAATAGATGATATCATTTGTGCCGAGATATCTGATCATAAAGTCGATCCAGACCTACATGATGTTGTTACTACTAATATGATTCATGGACCTTGCATGGTCGATGGAAAATTCTCTAAACGATATTCACGGAAATTAACGGCGGATACTGTCACTGGCAACGATGGTTATCCGCTGTATCGGCGTCGATCACCAGATGACAACGGTCGAACTGTCACAACGAAAGTGAAAAGTATGGATTTCGTTGTCGATAACAGTTGGATTGTGCCATATTCGCCACTTATTTCTAAAACTATCAAGACACATTGCAACGTTGAATACTGCAATTCAGTTAAGTCCATAAAATATATTTGCAAACATGTCACAAAAGGCAGTGATATGGTGGTTTTTGGATTGCAATCCTCGAATACCAACGATTAAAATTTCACGCTATCAAGTTGGTCGTTATGTGAACTGTAATGAAGCGATTTGGCGTATATTCGCATTTCCCATTCACGAACGTCATCCAACTGTTATGCATTTGGCGGTGCATCTGCAGAATGGTCAAGTATATTTCATGGCTTCGAATGCTACGCAACGTGCTGTAACACCTCCAGCAACTACATTGACCAGTTCTTTTGAAATCTGCCAAAGCGACCAGTTTGCACGAACTTTGCTTTACTCGGAGATGCCACGGTATTATACTTGGAATGCTTCATCGAAGAATTTTCAAAGACAGAAGCAAGGCGATGCGGTTCCTGGGTATCCAGATATGCGTCCTACTGATGCTCTTGGTCGTATGTATACAGTTCATCCAAAGAATGATGAATGTTTCTATTTGCGGTTGTTGCTGGTAAATGTGCGTGGGCCAACGTCATTTGAGATACTACGAACTGTTAATGGTGTAATATTCCCAACATATCGTGCTGCATGTGAAGAATTTAACTTACTAGAAAACGATACCCATTGGGATACGACAATCGCTGAAGCCATTATCTCTGCATCTCCAAGTCAGATACGCACATTATTCGCTATCATAATTTCGACATGTTTTTCATCAAACCCATGTAGCCTGTGGCACAAATACAAGGATAATATGTCAGAACACATTTTACATCAAATTCGTGTCAGTTCCAGAAATCACGATATTGAGATGAATGAGGAGATACATAATCGTGCTTTACTCTTTATCGATGATGAAAATGGTGGTTTATATTTCCTAGATGCCCCTGGTGGAACTGGAACCGAACATTAAAAGATTTACGCAATGATTCGAGATGTTTTGGAGGAGCAATGATTGGCAATGTCTGGCGATTTCCACCAAATACTGCCAGTAATTCCAAGATATACGGCTGCCGACGAAATAAACGCTTGCCTCAAATCGCTATGCGAAGAAACTGCAGCTGACAACAAACATGAGAGTTACACTGCTTAATGATACATCTGCTGAAGATTTCTCGGAGAAATTGCTGACTATCGGTAATGGTCAAGTACCTGTCGATGAATCGAGCGGATTAATATCATTTCCAAATAATTTCTGTAATTTTGTCTCATCAAAAGACGAACTTATCAATAATGTATTTCCAAACATTATTTCTAACTACAAAAATAATGAATGGTTGAGTGAGCGTGCAATTTTAGCGGCTAAGAATAAATATGTAGATGCCCTGAACTACATAATTCGAAATAAGATCATTGGAACAATGCATTCATTTAAATCAGGCTTGTGATCCATATAAATGTGATTTGATCTGGTAAATGCGCTGCAAATTCGATTTTTTGGGAGATTTTAAAATTACTTAATATATAGATTCGTTATTTTAATTGCACTGTGGCTTTGAATTGATTGATTTTTGTTGAAGACCTGATTAAAAATCATGCCAATACGGATACACTTTACGATTCTGGAGAAAATTATAATTATTATATTTGTATTATAGTTTTGTTGAAATATTACCTACATTCAATATTTCCACAAAACAGGTAGATAGACACATTTATATTATGGATGTAACAGCTGTTATTAGACCAAATAAACTGTATTCAAAATATACATACCTTGCGATTAATTCTGTCTATTTGACGATTCTGGTTTTCGAGCTCTGAGCCCATATCCAATGCCATGTTGCGAAGATTACCGATCATAGTATTAACTTGGCCCATATTTTCCTCCATTTCATCCTCCCTTGCATCATTTGTAATTCTAAAAATTGTATTAATTTAATTAATATTAATTTGATTATATTGCGAATACGTAGGGAATTGTTCAAAAATGTATGTATATACTATATATATATATAATTTAAATTATTTAAAATAAAAGCTAGCTTGATAAACATTTAATTTGGATCAAATCGTTTCTCGTAAACTTGAATATAATTACATGATAGAACAAAAGTTAGTTGTTAAATTATTTTTCAAAAAACCGTGCCCAATGTAAATGGACGTTTTAAGTGTGTGAATGACCTAGAGAAATCAAACTTGGTGACAATACTCGTGTAGGTCTTACGCAGATCAAGGTTGTTTTAGATTTTTCCCACGCCCCTTTCCACTCCCAAAAACTGGAAAAGCCGTTATAATAGAGCATTGAATTTTGGTGTGCATAATTATGGTCTTAACGAGTCCTGTAAATTTGGTTGTGATCGATTGAAAAACAAGGAAGTTATTTAAAATCAATTTTATAGTCAATATTCATTTGTTTGTTTAATTGACAGTGTGACCATGTCGGTATGTTATGGATTTTTTTCAAATATATACAAAAAACAAATTTCCGTATGTTCTTTGGTATATTTTTTGTTAAAATAAAACCAAAAAAACTTCCATTTTTTTTGTTTTTTCGCGAAATAGGTTGCGGGTATCTTACGGTCGACCACTCTCGACTGTAGCTTTCTCACTTGTTTCTTCACTAAAGTTGTTAGCAATTTCGTAAGCGTCTGTAACTTTTTGTAAGCGTCTGTAAATTTGTAATTTGTAATTTTTAGTTATCTATCGTGGTTAACCTTTTGGTGCATGAATTTTGTAAAATGTAATTCTGTTGTGGATAGCATACTTAAGATGAATTTATAATATAAGAGGACTAAACTGGAAAGAGTACTTTCGTTAGCGTCAGTTGTGTTTTGTTTTGCTCCGCCTACGTCATACACTGCTTGTCCGTTATTTTTTTATTTTTATTTTATTTTAATCGATTATATATCATTTTCTGTTATATATATTTTTATAATTATGCATCTCTGCAAATTTAATTGCACTTATGGGCCGACTCGTGATTTCTTGTTGGCTGTGTGAAAGTTTCATGGATATAAAATGTGCAGGCATTACCGGGCGCGATCACGATAAGATCAACGCTGCTATGAAAAAGGACAGCGGTGGAATTACGTGGTCATGTCCGGACCCGCAATCTGCTCATAAACTAGAAGGTCCTCTACTTATAGTGTTTTCACCGCTGCATTCTTCTCCTTGCATTACCGGAACGACCCACAATCTCCTTTGTACTTCCGATTCCCAATGTCTGTATTGAAGCCTCCGATGGATCTACTATACCCAATTGTCCGATTATTGCCTCGCCACCTACTCCCTTATTACTTATTTTCTGTTGTGACTCCGAGAGAGCTGATATTCATTTTTCAATTATCAGCCGATAATTCTTGTGAGGCCATCGCAACTTAACATATATCGCCACTCCTCGAGAAATTGCATCATTTCAATGATCTGTTCCCTTCTACTCATTTCCTTTATCGTGTGACCCAAGTTTCTGACCGCCTTATTTGGTGGTATATGAATTCCAGCCAGAGAAACGTAACATCACCCCAGTTAATATTCAACCTAATATCACCTTAGATCAGGCTCCTACTGTTAACAACACTAACACTTATGTTTCATAAAACTAAATATTAATTCTGTTCAAGTAACCTCCCCTTTTCGTATAACGTATCAAAACGTAAGGGTTATTAAATCAAAATTATCCAAACTATCTACATAAGTTTCGGTTTTGAACACAGTATTTTAGCGTTTACTGATACTTGGGTAAAGCCTGACATTTCTCTCATATCTCTCTTTACTAATAAGTGTACGTCTTAGAGATGTGACCGTTTGTCTCGAATTGGTGTTCTTATTGCCGTTGATTCTGACCTTAAGTTAGAATTAATTTGTTCGTAGTCCGGCATTGAATTTGTCGCCATTAACACAATGATTTCTCTAACTTCAACCCATATATGTGTATATCTTGTTCGTACACCCCAACTCAATCTTATATTTCTGTTTATCTCGAACACTTATCTATGTAACAAATTATATCCTCTAAACTACTCGATAGCGAATGCTTGTTTGTGATTGGTGATTTTAATTTAAAAAATGTATCTTGGTCTACTGTAAATTATAATCTAGTTCCTTCTTTTTCGCATGAGTTGCTAAATGGCCTTCTCGATCTTTCTATTTTACAAATTAACTATATCTATAACTGTAATAACCGTCTTCTTAACTTAATATTTGTATCAGATCTATGCCATATAACATATGCCACTGAACTTAGAAATTACCCTGTTGTAATTCCAGAAGATTATTTTCATCAAATTTTTGTGTTATCTTTTGAATTACCGGTTACTGAGCACATTGACACTACCTAAGACAATAAATAAACAACTTTGTTTTAAAAAGCCAATTTTTATAAATTAGGCCAGCCATATTTCCAAGCACCTTCGCCCGAGAAGCGGTTTTAAACATTTATTTTAAGTCTTTGTTTTTGTTCCCGCAGAAATTTTTATGAAAATTGTTGAACATGTAAACTTAAAAATCTTATCATTGATCATATTTGCATTTTTACATTTTCTGCAAGGTTCTTAAATTGATCTTTACATACAAATTATTTTCGGGACGTTTTCCATACGTTCTCCACGTCCTAAAAAATTAATGTACTCAGCTTTCATTTAAATTAGTTAAGGCTTGAAAGATTTTATTATGTCAATACCAGAGAACGTCAAAGGTGTCTGTTTTTGGTATACTACTCACACTCATGAAAATTTGTGTTGCGGTGCTACACTACTCACACTCGCTCAGAACTGGTGTGTGCCTTTTAGGGACCAACTTATTTTACTACTCATGATTCAACCACTCGTGCTTGTCGAGTGTCTTGCATTTCGGCAACCGATCATTCTTTCACTTATGACAAAATTCGAAATCGACCCGAATTTGTCGTCAATGATTCGAATGGTTCGCCCAATACTCCTTTCTTGATCGTAAATGATTTTATGAGTGCCTGTTACATGGTTTGCACTGACTTTTTTATGGAATTTATGGAAATAACAGATATCTGCAAAGACAATTTTTATACCCGCTACCCATAGGGTAGAAGGGTATTATAACTTAGTGCCAGCAGAAAATGTATGTAACAGGCAGAAGGAGGCATCTCCGACCACATAAAGTATATATATTCTTGATCAGTGTCAACTGCCGAGACGATATAGCCATGTCCGTCTGTCCGTCTGTATTATTAAAGAATCAATTTTATATACAAAATTCACTTGCAGCTGCCCGCGCTTTGTTTGTTTAGTTGACAGTGTGACCATGCCGGTGTTGTGGATTTTTACCCGCTATTTTCAAATATATACAAAAAAACAAGTTTTAGTATATTTGGTATATTTTTTGTTAAAATATCATTTAAGTTTTTTGTTTTCTCTCAAAATGGGTTGCGGGTATTATACGGTCGAGCACTCTCGACTGTAGCTTTCTTACTTGTTATTATATACATTTATCACAAGGTCATAAACATAAGATTTCAAATTAATACAGGTATTTTCAGTATCTTGAAAATATTGTTTTCTCTTTTACCACTGACTGAATGTAAAAATTAGTCAATAAAACAGATAAATTAAAGTTTAATTAACATTTTTGCACTGAATTCGTATATGTTTGTTAGTAATTTTTTTTTTTAGAAAACATTGAAAATTAAATGAAATTGTAAAGCCGAAAGGGTTTTATTTTAAATATCCCAGCTAAAAATAACTAACAAGAAGAACGAAAACCCCATAAAACACTCTATACAATTTTTGATAATTATGTGTGTTCGTTCCCAGCAAGCATTTGGAAGATTGTTTTTGCAGTCGAAGCCGAGCTTTTGCAAGAGTTAGACGTGTTTCTTGTGCATCCATCAAGTAATTACTTAAAACCCCAGAGGTATCGAAAACATCCATCATTGTGTGGCAACCTCTACAGTTGTCTTGCTTATACTTACGCAAGTACCATCAAGTGAATCTGCAACAGCTTAAATTCACAAATGCTGGGCCCCAGCATTTAGCTGGTGGTCCACTGATCTCCACGAGGAGAACGGCTGTTAAAGCTTTAAGCTTTAATCCGGTTCGTGTCTGAGCTATCAGCAATTGCGCCATCCATCGGTGTGAAACGAAAACCAGTCTAGGCGGTTGTAAGACTTGCTTAGCAAATATATCTACTTTTAGTGAATTACTCAACTTTATTCAGTAAAGTTCAGCAAATTGATAAAAATGGATAACTCACTACTGAAAAAATCCATCGACTTTGAATCGATGAGAAAAACTGCTGGTGCGTCTGCTTCTGAACTTCGCACTAGTTTGCGAGCGAGTTTGCTAGACGGCTGCACAAGTTGCATCACAACTTGTACAGTGACGTCTTCCATTTCATCACCGTTGACCTTCACAACGAGTTTGAATGGCAGCGTGTGCACCGCTGCATCCAGTAAGAGGCATGATCTTGCATCAATCAGCGCATCTTCGTATCCCTCTACTTCAGGGTGGCAGGAAGTCACAACAAAGCCAAGAAAAGGAGCGGCGAAGAAGAGAGCAGGTGCCACACTCTCTCCAAAGGTGATTCACAAGAAGACAAATTCAGCACAATGTTCCGCTAACCGCTTTGTAACCCTAAGTGACGAAGACGAAATGGACAACGATTCAGAACCCTTCATATTAAAAGCCGCGATGAATCGCGACGCGAAGAAGCGTGAGGCTATTTTGCATCCGGCAACAGCAAACAAACAAGGCCAAGACCAGTTAGCTGCTCCACAAACAACTCGATCTCATAAAGTTCCAAGGATAATGGTTCCTGGTGTGATCAGCTACTCGGCTTTCTGCGCCAAATTGGATGGTCTCATTGGAGACTCATATTTAATTAAAGCACTTAACTCAGGTGTGTGCGCCATTCGGTGCAATTCATTGGACGCCTACAGGCTCGTGGCCAGGAACTTCCGCGAAAAAGGAACAATTTTTCATCACCATCAGTTGCCAGAAGATCGTCCTTTTCGCATGGTTATGAGAAACATCCACCTGACGTCCCTTCGAAGGACATTATTGAATGCTTGCAGGGTGAGGGTCACTGCGTTATGCGTTTATATACCCCACGAAACAAGGCAACTCAGCTCCCACTCAACATGAGATTTGTTGACCTTAAGAAGGCTGAAAATAACAAACTTCTGAAAAACATCTCTGCCGTCTGCAGACACAAAGTCACCTGGGAGAAGCCACGCAAGCAATCCGGTAATGTGCAATGCCACAGGTGTCAGGAATATGGCCACACAAAAGCATACTGCATACGGCATCATAATTGTAGAGAATGTGGAAAAAATCACCCCACACTGGAGTGCGAACTCGGGAAAGACGACCCTAGGTGCTGCTTCCACTGCGGCAACTCTCATGCGCAAACTTCAAAGGCTGCAGAAAATACCTGCAAGTTGCATTCAAGCAGAACCACCACATGAAGGACACCGAGCCCACAGTATCCACCACGAATCCTCTACCAAAACATACAGCATATAATCCTGGTAAGGAAACATTCGCAAGCGTTGCTAAAAGAAGCCAATCCAGCGCACAACGTAGCCTGCCCCGCAAAGCAACTGAAAATCGTTCAATCCCAACACACTCAAACGTTAATGCTTCGCTTGATGCTAAGCTGGAACAGCTTTTTACGAGGCTCGACTGGATGATGTCGCTTGTAGAAACACTAATGCAAGCTATTCTGCAAACGCGCTCTTCCTCTACTGCTCTTCACAATGGGTGCTCTTAAAATTGCAAGTTGGAATCCAAATTGGGCAAGCTCGAAAACAAACGAGATCACTGCTTTCATTGAGCTGCACGACATCGACATCCTTCTATTGTCACAAGCACACCTCTGTTCCCGATCCAACTTCAAGATCCCCGGCTTCACCCTACATAAAGCCATCCACCCAAACGACCAGCGGCCGTCTCCATAGAACTTTCTACAAGCAGAGGAAGATTCAACGTTGCTTCAGTCTACTGCCCTCCAGCCTTCAGGTGGACAGAAGCACACATCACACCATTCTTCTCCCAGCTCGGCGTCAAATTCCTTGCAGCAGGTGATTGGAATTCCAAACATGGGTGGTGGGGCAACTACAGAATGTATGCAAGAGGCCGGATTCTGAGCTCCGTCCTGGCCGATGAAAACATGGATGTCTCAAAGGGCTTCAGACAGCAACAGATCACGGTTAGGGTGTTGACTGAGCTGTCATCGGACCACCTGCCGTTGCTCTTTTTGTTGGAAGAAGAAGCTCAATTCTTCAAAGGAGTCCCCAAAATGTTGCCACCACATGCAAACATAGAGACTTTTAAGTCGTACATTGAAACGCACACAATGCTCAATTTCCCGATCATTTCGTGCAGCGATCTGGATGCGTACGTCGACTGCCTCACAACAACAATTGCAGAAGCTGCGCAGCAAGCTACGCCACCTCAGCGTCCATCTAGTTTACCAGCTAATAGAAGGGCGCCCATACTATCCTCGGAGGCAAGGACACTGCTGGACCAAAAAAGGCTTCTTAGAAGGCACTACATTGTGACTGGTGATCCTGCAACTAAGCAGCTTTTATCAAGCGTCACAAACAGACTGCGCAGAATGCTAGCAAAGACTCGCCAGAAGAACATTGATTCACTGTTGGAAGGAGCTGGCCCGGATAGTTGCATCGATTTTTCTATATGGAAGCTCACGAGAGGAATAAAGAGACAGCCGCTTTTCCAATCTCCAATACAGAGTCACAGTGGTCACTGACTCAAGTCAGATTGCGAGAAAGCAAATGCTTTTGCTGAGCACCAGGCTTCCACCTTCACGCCATTTCAACGTCCAGACGCTTTCCAGCGTCAAGAAGTTGCCAACTTTTTAAGCGCTCCTATGCAACCTGGCCGCCCCATTAGAGCTATAACGCCGCAAGAAGTCATGTTGCATCTTAAAGCGTTGAAACCTAAGAAGACTCTTGGACACGACGGCATAGAGCGCCAAAGTCTCTTCCACGCAAAGGAGTCCTAGCACTGGTAAAAACTTTCAACGCCATGCTAAGCTTGGGTCACTTTCCAAGGCAGTGGAAACGTGCTCGGATTGTCATGATCCCCAAAGCAGGCAAGACTCCAACGCAGGTCGACTCTTACCGCCCTATTAGTCTGCTAACCACCTTCTCCAAGATCTTCGAGCGGATTCTGCTTAGCCGACTGATGAAACTGCCCCAAGTAGTTTGCTGTTCAAAATAAAGGATCTTTTCCCAGCACCCTACTTCGCCATACTGAGCTCATTTATTGCTGATCGGACGTTTGAAGTAGCAGTAAGAGACTCACGCTCCAGCTTGGCAGAGATTCACGCAGGAGTGCCTCAAGGAAGTGTACTTGGTCCATTCACCTGCCTTTCTGCTGCTGGCCACTTACGCAGATGACACGGCCATGCTTGCGTCCCACTCATGTCAGCAGACAGCAGCGGCAGCAGTTCATACTGGCTGTATGCGATGGAGCGATGGACCAAGCAATGGAACATTGCAATTAACACGAGTAAGTCGGCATGCGTGACATTTTCACTCAGGCGTTTGATCGGTATAGATCTGACCTTCGATGGTGGCAACAGCGAAAACGTCACTTTGCATTGCTACCTGGGTGTCCACTTGGACCGCCGGCTGATATGGAATACCCACATCACGGCCATCAAATCAAAATGCCTTCGTAAGCTGCAAAAGATGGATTGGCTCTTGAAGTCCAAAAGTCTCCAGCTGTCGACGAAGGCTGTATTGCTCAAAGCGATCCTCACGCCAACTTGGACATATGGTATCCAAGTTTGGGGCACAGCTTCAAGGCACCAGCTGAACAGGCTAAGGGTGGTGCAGGCTCGTGCTGCTCGGCGGGCAACCGGACTTCCCTGGTATGTTACCAACCGGGCAATCGAAGCTGATCTTCGCCTTATTCCGGTGGGCGATCAAATTAACCAACATAGCAGCCGATATAGCAACAGGCTCATGGCGCACCCAAACCCACTGGCTAGCAGGCTTGTCAACCCGCAACCTCATCGAAGACTGAAGAGACTACACCCCAGTGACCTCGCTTCCCGGGTCATCCACTAACCCACTATTTGTAAATTTTGTAAATTTTGTAAATAATTGTAAATAATTGTATTTAGTTTAAATAGTAACATCTACTATATATGTATATATGCCCTCGTCTACATATGTCCGGTTATGTTCAAATGGCATTGAACGATTCCGGCAAAAATAAAATTAATAATATAAGATTGTTTTTGAATTAATCGCCTGGAGGAGTCTTTTTCGAGTCGTTGAAATGATTAAAAAAAGATTCATTTTATAAACGAATAGAAAAGGGCTCGAATATAACTCGAAACTGGCTCGCTAATGTTCTTCAAATACGATTCAATAAAATGCAAAAACAAAACAGTAAAACAATCGAAAATTGATCGTCCAGGCGATTGAAATGAGATAATGCGTCTTTTGCTTTGCACTCAAATTCGGTGAGAAAGCTGAATCGCGCGCTCTCGCTCTTACATGCACTCTGCCACCTGCCTTATCTCATTGATCTTTTCAAAACTGTACTTAACATGAGAACTTAAAGCTCTTGCTCTAACGTTTTGCATTTTTGAACATCAGTTTTAGTTAAAGAGTGAGCTTCCGTAGGTAAAGTGCAGTTTCAATTGAAAAGTTAAAATATTAGAAAATTGGCAAAAAAACAAGCAAAATTATTATTTGCTAAAGACGAAGTGCTGTCCTCATTAAGGAAAAACAAGTTTACCACTCGTGCCACCAGTAATAAAATAACTAATGAAAAATCATCAATTAATAATGAACATTTCAACGACTCAAGAGCGTCAAGTGACAGTAGATCCACTTTAAGTGATTGCGATAATGAGTAGAGTAGAAGTGCATATGAAAATATAAGCTTATCCGAAGAGCTTTCTAAGTGGGCAACTCAATTTGGAATAAGCTTTGCTGCAATAAATGCACTGCTTCTTATATTAAGAAAGTTCAGTGTAACTGTACCCAAAGACGCTAGAACAATTTTATAACTGAGATACATATTGGAGAAGGCACTTATGTACACTATGAAATAAAAAGCGGACTAACGGACTTTTTGACTGTACTTCGGAATAGATGGTCTTCCGTTATTTAAAAGCAGCTCCAAACAAGTCTGGCCAATACTGGCCAGACTAGTGTTGCAGACACAAACTATATTTTTCTTGTTGGCGTGTATGAAGGAACTTCAAAGCCAAGTTGTACCATTAATTTTTTAAAAGAATTTATTTCGGAGCTTAATGTTGTCATAAAAGATTTTTTAATATTTTTTTCCAAATTGTTGTGCGGTGTTTCGTTATGGATGCACCTGCAAAATCTTTTATTTTGGGAACCAAAGGACATAGTGAATATTATTCATGTGGACGATGTACACAAAAAGGAAAAATAGTTAAACAACGTCTGGGTTTTCTACCAGAATCAACGATTTTGCCTAGAACAAATCAATCATTTCGAAATAGATATCAACCCGAACATCATTTAATGGAGTCCCCATTAGAAATGCTTCACATTGATATTGTGTCGCAATGTTCATTAGATTACATGCATGTTATATGTTTAGGAGTAATACGGACATTGTTGATGTTCGATGTCTTCCTGGAAAATCGGATCTATTTCAAATGAATTGCATTTCAATAGAAACAATATAACGAGGGAGTTTAAACGAAAACCACGAACATTGAAAGATCTTGAGAGATGGAAGGCAACGGAGCTTAGACAATTTTTACTTTATACCGTACCTTTTATTTAAAAAAAAATTCTTACTGCAGAAAGATATTCGCATTTTTTAAAATTATCTTTGGGGCTAAGAATTCTTTTAGATAAATATGACTGCAAGCACAACAATTCATGTGCTGAAAAGCTTTTAAAATCTTTTGTGATCGACACAGAAAGAAAATTAAACGTAAAGTTAGAAAGGGAGATAGGGTAGCAGTTCAAATTTATAAAAGGCATGTAGAAAGTAGTTATAATTTAGAGAAAGACGTTGAAGATGAATTAACTTCTATATTTGGAAAGACTAAATAAGACTAAATGTAATGTTACTGTAAAGGGTGCTTTCTTCTCAGTGCGAGATCCCGATAATTCCACGAATCCTAGTCGTAGCTTGTGGATTGGTTGTACGAAATTGAATCAGTGCAAAACGACTCAAGGCTTGAAAAAATTACCGACATATTAGTCGAAATGCAAAAAGAAAATGTGTTGTTAAGAGCCCAAATGTCCGAAATGAAAAAAATGTAGGAGGAATTTAAGAATTCAATTACCAAATCGGCCGAGGAAGTAATATCGGTAAAATTAGAAAATAGAAAACTCCACAACAACAGAGGGGAGCTTTATGATGGTTTGGAAGATTTTAAGAATCTCCCTTTTGATTCTATTCATGAAATTGCGAATTTAGAGGAGGCGATTTTGGAAGACGGCGAAAAAATAAAACAATTTGTAAGTATAGCTGGAAGGGTACCAGCACAAAGCCAAGCGCTGAAAAAAGCTATATTGTAACAATAATAAAAAGTGAGAAATAATTTGTATTATATATTACATAAAAAAAATTTAAATTTTTCTTTCTTAGATATGTGCCACATAAAATATAATTCTTCAGACAAGGACATGAACATAGTGCTCCAACAATTTTTTGTGGTGGAGTAATTTTATATATTTTATATACTTTGCTAAATTTCAATTTATTACATTACATTTGTAAATAATCACTTACTACATATTACTTTAATTTACAACTATTACTATAATTAACTTAACACAATTTTGCTACTAGTCTTAACTTAACTTAATTTCCATAAACATTTTGCATTAGTATATAATTGTATTAATTTAATTTTATATCATCATAAATAAAGGAATATATTAATAAATATCTCTCATAGTTTCAATCACAAACAAGTAAGAAAGCTACAGTCGAGAGTGCTCGACCGTATGATACCCGCAACCCATTTCGAGAGAAAACAAAAAACTTAAATGATATTTTAACAAAAAATATACCAAATATACTAAAACTTGTTTTTTGTATATATTTGAAAATAACGGGTAAAAATCCACAACACCGACATGGTCACACTGTCAACTTAACAAACAAAGCGCGAGTAGCTGCAAGTGAATTTTGCATATAAAATTGATTCATTAATACCTTCCATGTTTTTCATTCGATCTCAACCACAGGAATCAATGAGTATATAATTATTATTATGCATACCAAAATTCAGTGCTCTAGGTCTATTATTACGGCTTTTCCAGTTTTTGGGGGCGGAAAGGGGCGTGGCAAAAATCTAAAACAAACTTGATCTGCGTAAGAGCTACATGAATACTGTCACCAAATTTGATATCTTTAGGTCATTCACACACTTAAAACGTCCATATGCATTGGGCACAACTATTTTGATAAATAATTTAACGAATAACTTTTGTTCTACTTATCCGATTTGTACTAAAACAAGTAAGAAAGCTACAGTGGAGAGTGCTCGACCGTATGATACCCGCAACCCATTTCGAGAGAAAATAAAAAACTTAAATGATATTTTAACAAAAAAATATACCAAATATACTAAAACTTGTTTTTTTTGTATATATTTGAAAATAGCGAATAAAAATCCACAACACCGTTATGGTCACACTGTCAACTAAACAAACAAAGCGCGGGCAGCTGCAAGTGAATTTTGCATACAAAATTGATTCTTTAATATCTTCCTTGTTTTTCATTCGATCTCAACCAAATTCACAGGAATCATAGAGAATATAATTATTATTGTGCACACTAAAATTAAATGCTCTAGGTCTATTATTACGGCTTTTACATGCGTACGTCGACTGCCTCACAACAACAATTGCAGAAGCTGCGCAGCAAGCTACGCCACCTCAGCGTCCATCTAGTTTACCAGCTAATAGAAGGGCGCCCATACTATCCTCGGAGGCAAGGACACTGCTGGACCAAAAAAGGCGTCTTAGAAGGCACTACATTGTGACTGGTGATCCTGCAACTAAGCAGCTTTTATCAAGCGTCACAAACAGACTGCGCAGAATGCTAGCAAAGACTCGCCAGAAGAACATTGATTCACTGTTGGAAGGAGCTGGCCCGGATAGTTGCATCGATTTTTCTATATGGAAGCTCACGAGAGGAATAAAGAGACAGCCGCTTTTCCAATCTCCAATACAGAGTCACAGTGGTCACTGACTCAAGTCAGATTGCGAGAAAGCAAATGCTTTTGCTGAGCACCAGGCTTCCACCTTCACGCCATTTCAACGTCCAGACGCTTTCCAGCGTCAAGAAGTTGCCAACTTTTTAAGCGCTCCTATGCAACCTGGCCGCCCCATTAGAGCTATAACGCCGCAAGAAGTCATGTTGCATCTTAAAGCGTTGAAACCTAAGAAGACTCTTGGACACGACGGCATAGAGCGCCAAAGTCTCTTCCACGCAAAGGAGTCCTAGCACTGGTAAAAACTTTCAACGCCATGCTAAGCTTGGGTCACTTTCCAAGGCAGTGGAAACGTGCTCGGATTGTCATGATCCCCAAAGCAGGCAAGACTCCAACGCAGGTCGACTCTTACCGCCCTATTAGTCTGCTAACCACCTTCTCCAAGATCTTCGAGCGGATTCTGCTTAGCCGACTGATGAAACTGCCCCAAGTAGTTTGCTGTTCAAAATGAAGGATCTTTTCCCAGCACCCTACTTCGCCATACTGAGCTCATTTATTGCTGATCGGACGTTTGAAGTAGCAGTAAGAGACTCACGCTCCAGCTTGGCAGAGATTCACGCAGGAGTGCCTCAAGGAAGTGTACTTGGTCCATTCACCTGCCTTTCTGCTGCTGGCCACTTACGCAGATGACACGGCCATGCTTGCGTCCCACTTATGTCAGCAGACAGCAGCGGCAGCAGTTCATACTGGCTGTATGCGATGGAGCGATGGACCAAGCAATGGAACATTGCAATTAACACGAGTAAGTCGGCATGCGTGACATTTTCACTCAGGCGTTTGATCGGTATAGATCTGACCTTCGATGGTGGCAACAGCGAAAACGTCACTTTGCATTGCTACCTGGGTGTCCACTTGGACCGCCGGCTGATATGGAATACCCACATCACGGCCATCAAATCAAAATGCCTTCGTAAGCTGCAAAAGATGGATTGGCTCTTGAAGTCCAAAAGTCTCCAGCTGTCGACGAAGGCTGTATTGCTCAAAGCGATCCTCACGCCAACTTGGACATATGGTATCCAAGTTTGGGGCACAGCTTCAAGGCACCAGCTGAACAGGCTAAGGGTGGTAACTGGCAACTGGACTTCCCTGGTATGTTACCAACCGGGCAATCGAAGCTGATCTTCGCCTTATTCCGGTGGGCGATCAAATTAACCAACATAGCAGCCGATATAGCAACAGGCTCATGGCGCACCCAAACCCACTGGCTAGCAGGCTTGTCAACCCGCAACCTCTTCGAAGACTGAAGAGACTACACCCCAGTGACCTCGCTTCCCGGGTCATCCACTAACCCACTATTTGTAAATTTTGTAAATTTTGTAAATAATTGTAAATAATTGTATTTAGTTTAAATAGTAACATCTACTATATATGTATATATGCCCTCGTCTACATATGTCCGGTTATGTTCAAATGGCATTGAACGATTCCGGCAAAAATAAAATTAATAATATAAGATTGTTTTTGAATTAATCGCCTGGAGGAGTCTTTTTCGAGTCGTTGAAATGATTAAAAAAAGATTCATTTTATAAACGAATAGAAAAGGGCTCGAATATAACTCGAAACTGGCTCGCTAATGTTCTTCAAATACGATTCAATAAAATGCAAAAACAAAACAGTAAAACAATCGAAAATTGATCGTCCAGGCGATTGAAATGAGATAATGCGTCTTTTGCTTTGCACTCAAATTCGGTGAGAAAGCTGAATCGCGCGCTCTCGCTCTTACATGCACTCTGCCACCTGCCTTATCTCATTGATCTTTTCAAAACTGTACTTAACATGAGAACTTAAAGCTCTTGCTCTAACGTTTTGCATTTTTGAACATCAGTTTTAGTTAAAGAGTGAGCTTCCGTAGGTAAAGTGCAGTTTCAATTGAAAAGTTAAAATATTAGAAAATTGGCAAAAAAACAAGCAAAATTATTATTTGCTAAAGACGAAGTGCTGTCCTCATTAAGGAAAAACAAGTTTACCACTCGTGCCACCAGTAATAAAATAACTAATGAAAAATCATCAATTAATAATGAACATTTCAACGACTCAAGAGCGTCAAGTGACAGTAGATCCACTTTAAGTGATTGCGATAATGAGTAGAGTAGAAGTGCATATGAAAATATAAGCTTATCCGAAGAGCTTTCTAAGTGGGCAACTCAATTTGGAATAAGCTTTGCTGCAATAAATGCACTGCTTCTTATATTAAGAAAGTTCAGTGTAACTGTACCCAAAGACGCTAGAACAATTTTATAACTGAGATACATATTGGAGAAGGCACTTATGTACACTATGAAATAAAAAGCGGACTAACGGACTTTTTGACTGTACTTCGGAATAGATGGTCTTCCGTTATTTAAAAGCAGCTCCAAACAAGTCTGGCCAATACTGGCCAGACTAGTGTTGCAGACACAAACTATATTTTTCTTGTTGGCGTGTATGAAGGAACTTCAAAGCCAAGTTGTACCATTAATTTTTTAAAAGAATTTATTTCGGAGCTTAATGTTGTCATAAAAGATTTTTTAATATTTTTTTCCAAATTGTTGTGCGGTGTTTCGTTATGGATGCACCTGCAAAATCTTTTATTTTGGGAACCAAAGGACATAGTGAATATTATTCATGTGGACGATGTACACAAAAAGGATAAATAGTTAAACAACGTCTGGGTTTTCTACCAGAATCAACGATTTTGCCTAGAACAAATCAATCATTTCGAAATAGATATCAACCCGAACATCATTTAATGGAGTCCCCATTAGAAATGCTTCACATTGATATTGTGTCGCAATGTTCATTAGATTACATGCATGTTATATGTTTAGGAGTAATACGGACATTGCTGATGTTCGATGTCTTCCTGGAAAATCGGATCTATTTCAAATGAATTGCATTTCAATAGAAACAATATAACGAGGGAGTTTAAACAAAAACCACGAACATTGAAAGATCTTGAGAGATGGAAGGCAACGGAGCTTAGACAATTTTTACTTTATACCGTACCTTTTATTTAAAAAAAAATTCTTACTGCAGAAAGATATTCGCATTTTTTAAAATTATCTTTGGGGCTAAGAATTCTTTTAGATAAATATGACTGCAAGCACAACAATTCATGTGCTGAAAAGCTTTTAAAATCTTTTGTGATCGACACAGAAAGAAAATTAAACGTAAAGTTAGAAAGGGAGATAGGGTAGCAGTTCAAATTTATAAAAGGCATGTAGAAAGTAGTTATAATTTAGAGAAAGACGTTGAAGATGAATTAACTTCTATATTTGGAAAGACTAAATAAGACTAAATGTAATGTTACTGTAAAGGGTGCTTTCTTCTCAGTGCGAGATCCCGATAATTCCACGAATCCTAGTCGTAGCTTGTGGATTGGTTGTACGAAATTGAATCAGTGCAAAACGACTCAAGGCTTGAAAAAATTACCGACATATTAGTCGAAATGCAAAAAGAAAATGTGTTGTTAAGAGCCCAAATGTCCGAAATGAAAAAAATGTAGGAGGAATTTAAGAATTCAATTACCAAATCGGCCGAGGAAGTAATATCGGTAAAATTAGAAAATAGAAAACTCCACAACAACAGAGGGGAGCTTTATGATGGTTTGGAAGATTTTAAGAATCTCCCTTTTGATTCTATTCATGAAATTGCGAATTTAGAGGAGGCGATTTTGGAAGACGGCGAAAAAATAAAACAATTTGTAAGTATAGCTGGAAGGGTACCAGCACAAAGCCAAGCGCTGAAAAAAGCTATATTGTAACAATAATAAAAAGTGAGAAATAATTTGTATTATATATTACATAAAAAAAATTTAAATTTTTCTTTCTTAGATATGTGCCACATAAAATATAATTCTTCAGACAAGGACATGAACATAGTGCTCCAACAATTTTTTGTGGTGGAGTAATTTTATATATTTTATATACTTTGCTAAATTTCAATTTATTACATTACATTTGTAAATAATCACTTACTACATATTACTTTAATTTACAACTATTACTATAATTAACTTAACACAATTTTGCTACTAGTCTTAACTTAACTTAATTTCCATAAACATTTTGCATTAGTATATAATTGTATTAATTTAATTTTATATCATCATAAATAAAGGAATATATTAATAAATATCTCTCATAGTTTCAATCACAAACAAGTAAGAAAGCTACAGTCGAGAGTGCTCGACCGTATGATACCCGCAACCCATTTCGAGAGAAAACAAAAAACTTAAATGATATTTTAACAAAAAATATACCAAATATACTAAAACTTGTTTTTTGTATATATTTGAAAATAACGGGTAAAAATCCACAACACCGACATGGTCACACTGTCAACTTAACAAACAAAGCGCGAGTAGCTGCAAGTGAATTTTGCATATAAAATTGATTCATTAATACCTTCCATGTTTTTCATTCGATCTCAACCACAGGAATCAATGAGTATATAATTATTATAATGCATACCAAAATTCAGTGCTCTAGGTCTATTATTACGGCTTTTCCAGTTTTTGGGGGCGGAAAGGGGCGTGGCAAAAATCTAAAACAAACTTGATCTGCGTAAGAGCTACATGAATACTGTCACCAAATTTGATATCTTTAGGTCATTCACACACTTAAAACGTCCATATGCATTGGGCACAACTATTTTGATAAATCATTTAACGAATAACTTTTGTTCTACTTATCCGATTTGTACTAAAACAAGTTAGAAAGCTACAGTGGAGAGTGCTCGACCGTATGATACCCGCAACCCATTTCGAGAGAAAATAAAAAACTTAAATGATATTTTAACAAAAAAATATACCAAATATACTAAAACTTGTTTTTTTTTGTATATATTTGAAAATAGCGAATAAAAATCCACAACACCGTTAAGGTCACACTGTCAACTAAACAAACAAGGCGCGGGCAGCTGCAAGTGAATTTTGCATATAAAATTAATTCTTTAATAACTTCCTTGTTTTTCATTCGATCTCAACCAATTCACAGAAATCATTAAGAATATAATTATTATTATGCATACCAAAATTCAATGCTCTAGGTCTTTTATTACGGCTTTTACTGGCTATTGGGGGCGGAAAGGGGCTTGGCATCCAAGTTTTGAAATAAACTTGATCTGCATAGGACCTATAGGAGTACTGTCCCCAAATTTGATAGCTCTAGCTCTTATAGTCTCTGAGATCTAGGTGTTCATACAGACGGACAGACGGACATGGCTATATCGTCTCGGCTGTTGACACTGATCAAGAATATATATAGTTTATGTGGTCGGAGATGCCTCCTTCTGCCTGTTACATACATTTTCTGATGGCACTAAGTTATAATACCCTTCTACCCTATGGGTAGCGGGTATAATTACAGGGTATATTCAGAGTGTCAAGCGCAGACGGGTTACCAAATTACACATTATTACACAAAGAACTTTTGGAGTTATATGCAATTTACATAAAAAAAACTTGACTTTTTCTAGATTAATGCTTATTGTGGGCGAAGGGGGCGTGTCATCCAACTTTTGTAATAAACTTGATCTGCGTAGGGTATGAAGGAACCTTTTTGCCAAATTTGGTGTCTCTATGTCTTATAGTTTCTGAGATCCAGGTGTTCATACAGACAGACAGACGGACAGACAGACAGACGGACATGGCTATATCGTCTCGGCTGTTGACGCTGATCAAGAATATATATACTTTATGGGGTCGGAGATGCCTCCTTCTGCCTGTTACATACATTTTCTGTTGGCACTAAGTCATAATACCCTTCTACCCTATGGGTAGCGGGTATAAAAAGAGAATCGAAAAAGACTAATTATTGCTAGAAATATTACTCAAAAAAGAGTCGTTTATTGATTGAAAAATTACTTAAAAACGAGCGAAGCTCGATTAAAATATGACTGAAAAAGACTCGCTTCTTGCGATGAAAAGGAGTCGAAAACGACTCTTCTTGAGGTGTCGATTACGACTCTTTAGAAAGTGTAGCGGCTAGGGTTCCATTTTCTCCCGAACAGAGTATCATTTTCGATCAGAAAACGAGCGCATTTATGCTTATTTTAATCTTCTGGGAGAGTCAAAAAAGACTAATTCGATCAGAAATTTCATAAAATGCTTGCTGGGATTCTACGCATAAAATATTCGCAAATGCTTGGATCGGCATCAATATATTTACAGATACATAAAATATCCGCTAACGATCTCCACTTGTGCATCAAATACCCACAGCAAATATTACGAGTATTCATTTCCACTCCATTTGCACATCATAAAAATAATGCGGTGTTTTTGGCACTCGCACTCGCAAAGCACGAGTGCCAAACTCTACCCACCCGTTAATACTTAATCTTGCCAGGCACTTGCTCGAAAATACTCAATCATATTTGCCACTCCTAACAAATATACTCGAATTGCAATACTCGTGAGTAACAAGTATAATTATTATACCCGCTACCCATAGGGTAGAAGGTTGATTTTTTTGGCATTTTTGGTTAGGCATAAAAATAACTATAGTAGTTATTATTATGCCAAACCAAAAATGTTAAAAATTCAAGGCTCTTGCCGGTTTGTATTTTCGATTTGAGGGGGCGAAAATGTGCGTAGAAAAATTTAAAAAACATCTGCGGGCAAGCAAAACTAGTGGTTTAAACAAATTTCGTAGCTCTAGCTCTTATACATAGTCTCTGAAATCTAGATGTTCATACAAACAGATTTACAGAAGGACATGACTATACCGTCTGGGCTATTGAAACTGATCAAAAATATATATATTTTATGTGGTCGGAGATGCCTCCTTCTATCTGTTACATGCATTTTCTGATACACAAGTTAAGTTAAATTATAAAAACCTTCTAACCTATGGGTAGCGGGCATAAAAAGGTATGTTTACAGGGAATTTTAGAGTCGAGCACACTTGATTGTAGCTTTCTTTCTAGATTGCGACGCCGCTCCCTAGCCCCCTACAAGCAACTTTTTTAACGTCTCCACCACACAAGGTTGTTAAAACCCATTAGCAAATGATGCCATAGCTTGCTTCAAGAGCTATGTGAGATCGATGGCATTATTTGAAAGATTTATACGGTGTATTACTAATCGCAACAAGAATATTGAGTTTGTATCTTCAGTCACCATCGCTCAGGAATTGGTAAATTCATTCCTAACTGTCGCATCAGACCAAATTGCTATAAATAATGCCCAAAGTCGATGTCGACTCGTCACTCTATCTGCAGCATTTACATAAGACCAATTGTCATGTGGCCACGAATCCTAGTCGTAGCTTGTGGATTGGTTGCATGAAATTGTATTCGAAACTTTCGGTACAAACCTCGATTGGCAGAACAAGTAATGGGTAATTATACCCGCTACCCATAGGGTAGAAGGGTATTATAACTTAGTGCCAACAGAAAATGTATGTAACAGGCAGAAGGAGGCATCTCCGACCCCATAAAGTATATATATTCTTGATCAGTGTCAACAGCCGAGACGATATAGCCTTGTCCGTCTGTCCGTCTGTCAGTCTGTCAGTCTGTATGAACATCTAGATCTCAGAGACTATAAGAGCTAGAGCTACCAAATTTGGGGACAGTACTCTTATAGGTCCTACGCAGATCAAGTTTATTTCAAAACTTGGATGCCAAGCCCCTTTCCGCCCCCAATAGCCAGTAAAAGCCGTAATAAAAGACCTAGAGCATTGAATTTTGGTATGCATAATAATAATTATATTCTTAATGATTTCTGTGAATTGGTTGAGATCGAATGAAAAACAAGGAAGTTATTAAAGAATTAATTTTATATGCAAAATTCACTTGCAGCTGCCCGCGCTTTGTTTTAGTTGACAATGTGACCATGTCGGTATGCTATTGATTTTTATACCCGCTATTTTCAAATATATACAAAAACCAGTTTCAGTATATTTGGTATATTTTTTGTTAAAATATCATATAAGTTTTTTGTTTTCTCTCGAAATGGGTTGCGGGTATCATACGGTCGAGCACTCTCCACTGTAGCTTTCTTACTTGTTTTAGTTGTTCTACTTATCCGATTTGTACCAAAATTACAGGGTATGTAAAGAGTGTCAAGCGCAGATGGGTTACCAAATTACACATCATTACACAAAGAACTTTTGGAGTTATTCGCGATTTACATAAAAAAACTTGACTTTCTCTAGATAAATGCTTATTGTGGGCGAAAAGGGCGTGGCATCCAACTTTTGAAATAAACTTGACCTGCGTTGGGTATGAAGGAACCTTTTTGCCAAATTTGGTGTCTCTATGTCTTATAGTCTCTGAGATCCAGGTGTTCATACGGACAGACAGACGGACAGACGGACAGACGGACATGGCTATATCGTCTCGGCTGTTGACGCTGATCAAGAATATATATACTTTATGGGGTCGGAGATGCCTCCTTCTGCCTGTTACATACATTTTCTGTTGGCACTAAGTCATAATACCCTTCTACCCTATGGGTAGCGGGTATAAAAATATATTCATTACACCCATTACACACTCCCCAAGAAACAGAGCTAAAATTATTTAAAATGCTATCACACAAATTGAACTCCAATCATTCCTCAACATCCACTCCGGGAAACGACAACATATGCCATTAAATACTAAAAAAAACTACCCGCCATAGCAATCAATAAACTTTAAGAACTATTCATTATAATACTGGACACTAGCATCATTCCACAGCAATGGAAAATTGCCTAAATAATCCCAATTAACAATATCACTGCTACCCTGCATATCCAATATACTAGAAAAAATAATATCAAAGAGAATCATGTGGATGTTAAGCCAAGAGAATCTCCTCTGTCACAACCAATACGCGTACAAACCAAACAAATGCACCATAGAACCCCTATTATTATTAGATAATTATATTTGCAACAAACTCTCTACTAGAATCCATATATCGGTATTGTCAATAGACATGGAAAAAGCCTTTGACAGAGTAGGAGCGCACTGCATCTTGCAACAACTGCGTGAATGGAAATTTGGGCCAAAAATTATAAACTACACATAAGAAGCTATCTCAACAATCAAAAAACTTAAACTTGTTAAAATAAACAACACTCTGTCAAACGAAATGCAACTATATAATGGCATCCCAAAGGGTTCACCATTATCAGTAACTTTGTTCCTTTTAGCTGCCTTATATTCGGCCCAAAACCTTGTTATGTTAATAAAAATAAATCAATGCTGCAATGTCACTGGAACAAAAATTTCAAATGTAAAATCATCCCATTTGCATATATGCAATAAACGCAGTTGTACAAACATAAAAAAAATAATAAATAACACTAGCATGCATAAAGTAAAGCAGCTTAAAATTTTAGGATTAATTTTTGACTCAAAACACTCTTGGAATGAACATATTAAAACTTTAATAAAATCACTAAACTCTAAACTATAGTAAATATACTAAAAAGTTTAAGTAGCAAAAATCTTAAGTGTAACAAAAACTCTCTTGTACAAATTTTAAAATCAATAATACTATCTAAAATCGACTACGGCCTCTGTATATATGGAAAAACAAACAAATCCAATATAAAAAAATTATCCACCCTCTATCACACATCCATCCTACTTTCTTTAGGTGCATTTAGAATCACACCTATCTATAACATGCTTACGGAAGCTGGACTTCCTGATCTAGCGACCAGATTCTAGGCTACACTAATAGCAGCTGAGCTGGCAATCACAACTAAGCGAAAGAAACACATCAGACTCGCTCTCCACTCTTCTCGCAATACGAAACGTAAACAACTATGAGCTCACAGTCCGAAAAATACGCGAAATTATTTTTTCAAACCACAAAATGTTAAAGCTGCTCTGGATACCAGGACATGCAGGAATAAGAGGAAATTAGTACACAACACTAAATACAAAATAGATATAAACAACCATTGCAACCATAACACAAATGATATTTTAAGCACCGTCTGTAACAATTACAATCACTTCTACAAAACAATAAACCCAAAAAGACAGGCAATTAACATACCAACAACAACAAACAGAATTGACGCAATAATGTTGATTAGATTCAAATTGACACACACAAATCTAACTCACGAACATCTTCTTAATCAACAACCGCCGCCAGTCTGCCCATATTGCAGCAAAACAGCACTCACAATCCAACACTTCTTAAGCCAATGCAAAAAAATATTTGCACATCCCTAAATAACCCTACACCTAATCAACTCCTTGTAGAGGCCAACCCCAAAAATATTAAAAACTTTGTAAAACTAATAACTAAATTAAACATAAGAGAATAGCATTAAAAACACAGCTTGAAAGCCTTTGTTGCTCTGGCTATACTTGCCTATAGAATTTAATTCTAAGCTTCAATAAAATAAATAAATAAATATTATTGTGATTTTAAAAAAATATTAGAATTTGTTTGTTGTAAATTTACAAAACTTTACGGCGGGCAGGCTTTTCTCTCTCTTGAATACAGATACTTCCAACTTAGAGGCCGACACTAGTTTCAATGCAAAACAAATAATAAATCTACAGTCGAGAGAGCTACAAAACCATTAAATGATATAAAAAATACACCAAACCAAAAAAAAAGAGCGTAATATAACGACATGGTCGCACTCTCAACTAAAAAAAAATAGCGAGCAGCTGCAAGTGAATTTTTCATATAAAATTGATTCTTAAATTATTTTCCTTGTTTTTTATTCGATCACAACCAAATTTACAGGTCTCATTAAAACTATAATTATTATTATGCATAACAAAATGCTATGCTCTATATATATTATTATGGCTTGTACTGTTGTTGGGGGAGAAAAGGGGCGTAGCAAAAATCTAAGAGAAACTTGATCTGCGTAAGACCTACACGAGGCTGGCAAAAATCCTCTGACTGAACCCTCCACGAGGGTGCCGGCTGGGCAATGGATACTGCATCGTCTCGGGTGACCGAGAGATGTCAGCATCACTTGCTCGCTCATGAGACTTTGCAGTTTCTAGCTAAGGGACTGGGCCCAAGCTTTTTAGATTCATTCTGGAAAGCTGAGGTCCAGGACCATGGTCAGAGGTACTTGGCATTAAGTATAAAATGCATCATAAATCCTCGGATTCAACGTGGAGACGAAGACTGATGATTCAACTCGGGCTGAGATGTCAGCCCAAACATCGGTGGGAAGTGTGACCGCTACCACCGGCGGGCACGGAAAAGAGAAAACCTCTCTGCGTGTCGCCAGTGGTCACTGCGGTGGAGTGGACAAACTCCATCGACAAGAGGGTGTGAACCTGGAACCAACTGCCACGAAGTCGGAGTTTGTGTTCACAGGCTCATCAATAACGGAGACCGAACTAGCGCTTGCGTTAGCGAGGATGCCGTTGGATAAGTCATCGAGCACGGACGAAGACGAAGTAACAGTAGTCTAAGGACCATCCAACAAGGAAGGCGCTAACCTCAAGCGCAAACGACGCTCAGGGTACAAGTGCTCTCCAAAGTTCCTAAAGGGACTGGAAGGCCGCAACCCAGAGTCGTTGAACGAGCGTGAGACGGAATTGCGAAAGAAACACGAATACAACGTGAGGCGGTACTTGAGGCTCGCTGGCCTGTCCGGCAACATTAAGTACACTGCACCGAGTGCGAGTGTACGGTGACCAGGGGATTCAGGGCGAATTCTCTCCGGTCGTCCTAGCATCTCCGCGCCCAGCGCCTCCAGGCAAGATTGCCCGAACGCAACCCATTCCCATCGTCAGCCGGCCTTGCTTATGAAGGATTTGGCTTTTGGACTCCGGATCAATACTGATCCAGAGATCCTTGCCATTTCCGTTGTCTCGGGCTAAACCTCTCTTGATGCAGTCCGCATTCTGGCTCTTGATCAGTATAAGGGTGGTTCGGTCCTCCCGGATGGGAGGTGGGATCCAGAACTTAATGATCGTTCGCTTCGGAATTTGGTCCACAGGGACGACGTCAATCATTGCTACTGACCACGGTGCTTCCAGCTTCAGCAGTGTGTCTTTGAGAAATCGCAGCGACTCCCTCTCCGTAAAAGATTGGCACGTATCCACGAAATTCTCCTTTTCGGATCATATCAGGATAGTGTTCGAAGTTGGATGATCCAGAGACGCAAAGGTGCCCTACAGGAATCCACGAAGGACAAACTGGGTCAAATACTCTAACCTTGTTAAGGAATCTATTCCTTACCACCCAGTGGGAAGGCTAGACAACCCTGACAAGTTGGGGGAATCGACCTAAAATATTACAGACTCTATGCAAGACATTCATCAAATCCTGCCCAATCAGCCGTCCACTAAGTCAAACCGCAACAAGTGGTGGACTCCGGAACTCTGCCAGATACGGAAAAAAATGAGAAGACTTTACAAAAGAGCTAAAGACGGAAACTGCCTACAATCACAGTTTCAAGACCTGCAAAAAGGAAATTGGACGGGCAAAATAAGATTCATGGACTACATTTTGCGAAGAGCTAACTAACACTACTGAAGCGTCCAGACTTCGAAGGTTGCTGGCGAAAGATCCAGCCACAACGGACTGCTCTGCAACCCGGATGACACATTCGCTAAAGACAGTCAAGAATCTCTACAACTCCTCATGAACGCACACTTTCCAGGCTGCTTACAATCTGAAAACGAGAATGGGATCCCCACCTCAGCCGGTGAAAAACGTGCTTCATGAGAGCCAAGCCCTAATCGACGAAGTTGTAAATAGAAAAAAGATAATCTTGGCAATCAAGTCATTCCACCCCTACAAATCAGCAGGATGACATCAGACCGGTCATGTTACAAACGGTATGCGTGCACCTGTCGCAATGGCTAGTAGAGATCTTCAGGGGATGTCTCCTTACGAGATTCATTTCAAAAAAGTGGAGAGAAGTGAGGGTGAGGGTGAGTTCATTCCCAAGGCAGAAAAGATAAACCACTGCACACCAAAAGATTATAGGCCCATAAGTCTCTCATCGTTTTTATTAAAAACACTAGAGAGACTTCTGGACCTTCATCTCAGAGGTAAGCTAATACCTCACACATTTAGCATGTCCCAACGCGCCTACCTCAAAGGTAGATCAGTTGAGACGGTTCTGCACGAGGTGGTTAACACAATTGAAAGCACATTGCAAAGGAAGGAGTTTACGTTAGCGGCATTTCTCGACATAGAGGGTGTCTTTAAAAATGTCAGGATCGAGTCTATAACGGCAGCACTTGGCGACTTACACCCGACAATCACTCGATGGCTTAGCAACATCCTTCGCCAAAGAATGATTAACGCCCAACTTTGCGCTTCGACTATCAGGAGAAGGGCAACCAAAGGCACCCGGCAAGGGTGTGTTTTATCCCCCTTGTTATGGAAAATTGTCCTAATTGACTTTGTTCTCAAACTGAAGAATAAGGGCAGCAGAGTGACTGCTTATGCGGACGACCTGGTTCTAATGGTAACTAGCAGATTCCTGCCAACAGTCAGTGAAGTACTAAATGGCGCATTCAGCCTAACCTTGCGATGGGCAGAGCTAATTCTGCTCACACGAAGATACAAGATACCGAGCTTCAAGCTTCCGACACTGGGAGAAACAGAGCTCAAGCTATCATAAGAGGCAAAATACATTGGTATATTCCTAGACTCCAAACTCTCCTGGAGGAGAAACTCGGAGAAAAGGATGAAGAAGGCGTTACAAGCTTTCTTTTTGTGCAAAAAGACTCTTGGTAAAGGATGGGGACTGCAACCGTACATCCTTTACTGGTTCTACACTGCAATTGTCAGTATGGGGCTCTTGTATGGTGGGAGGCGGGACACACCGACTCCTATCTAAACAATCTCCGCAAAGTTCAGAGACTAGCATGCTTGGAAATAACAGGATGTATTCGTTTTACCTCCCAAGCAGCGCTGGATGTAATGTTAAATCTGGAACCCATCCGAGTCTTCCTCAAGCACGTGGCAGCAAGGAGTCTAATCAGGCTGCATGCCCAGTGCCTCCTTAACCCAGGTGCAGGTCATAACTTTATTTTACGTACAGTAGAATTGACTGTGGCTGAGAACGACTACTGTGTACCAGAACATAAGGGGGATGACAGGTTTACAGCTGAATTCCCTGACAGATCCGATTGGCAACAGGAATCTCCTTTGAGGCAGAATGAGTTGTCAATCTACACAGACGGATCAAAGACGACAGAAGGCACCGGATCGGGGGTCTTCTCCGAAGACCTTGCAACCAAGCTTTCCTTTCGTCTTCATGACTGGTGTAGTGTGCTCCAAGCGGAGATCTACGCTGTTTGACAAGCGTCCAAGTTGATAAAGACTTTGGGGGAAGCCCGAGGGACGTCTACGTTGACAGCCAATCAGCGATAAAATCACTCTCATCGAACACCATTAAGAGTAAATAAACCAGAGATAGAGTGATCTCACTGAATTATTGTCAACCACACTCTATCAGACTTGTCTGGGTACCTGGGCACATGAGGGTACCTGGTAACGAGGCGGCTGATGAGTGTGCCCGACTAGAGTCAGCGTCATCAGCAAGTCTCACGGTGACCGATATTAAGAGATGAATTCAGCACGTCCTATCGGAACTTTATTGTTCCATGAGAATGATGGCTGAGAAACACTGGGCAGCATCATCGGGCTGCGAAGTGTCAAAAGCACTATGGCCAATATATAACCCTAAGCGAACAACCAAGCTCCTAAACTTCACAAAGAACAAGACGGGAGTCTTAGCGGGACACTGTTACATCGGACATATGGGACAACGGTACGGTAGATCCCGACAGTACTTCTGTCGCAGCTGCGAGTATGAAGAGGAAATCGAGAGTGTTCAGCATCTTCTCTGCGACTGCCCTGCACTTCCTAGAAAGAGGACTCAATTTCTGGGCAAGCCTTTCTTCGATGAACTGGGAATATTGCGAATATTCGGCTGGAGAACTTGGCGCTTTTGCTTGACTCTACCGGTTGGTTCCAGTAGCACACAGACAAAATAAAACAAGTAAGAAAGCTACAGTCGAGAGTGCTCGACCGTATGATACCCGCAACCCATTTCGAGAGAAAACAAAAAACTTAAATGATATTTTAACAACAAATATACCAAATATACTAAAACTTGTTTTTTTGTATATATTTGAAATAGCGAATAAAAATCCACAACACCGTTATGGTCACACTGTCAACTAAACAAACAAAGCGCGGGCAGCTGCAAATGAATTTTGCATATAAAATTGATTCTTTAATAACTTCCTTGTTTTTTATTTGATCTCAACCAAATTCACAGGAATCTTTGAGAGTATAATTATTATTATGCATACCAAATTTCTGGGTCTATTATTACGGCTTTTACAGACTTTTGGGGGCGGAAAGGGGCGTGGTATCCAACTTTTGAAATAAACTTAATCTGCGTTGGACCTATAAGAGTACTGTCCCCAAATTTGGTAGCTCTAGCTTTTATAGTCTCTGAGATCTAGGTGTTCATACAGACGGACAGACGGACAGACTGACAGACGGACAGACGGACAGACTGACAGACGGACATGGCTATATCGTCTCGGCTGTTGACACTGATCAAGAATATATATACTTTATGGGGTCGGAGATGGCTCCTTCTGCCTGTTACATACATTTTCTGTTGGCACTAAGTTATAATACCCTTCTACTTTATGGGTAGCGGGTATAATAACCAGAATTTCCCTCTAATATCCCAACAAATCCGTCCAATCCCTTCTATTCCTACAGTATATATCAGACATCACAATGAGCCATTTGGTCTCTGGGTGCTCTCGACTCCGGTCTAGCTGCCTGTTCTACGTAACCTAACCTAAGACCTACACGAGTACTGTCACCAAGTTTGATATCTCTAGGTCATGTACACACTTAAAACGTCAATTTGCATTGACTTTTGATGACTTTTGTTGCTCGTGTCATACACGCGTGCAACTCAGCGAACTTTTTACAAGGATTGTGTTGGCCCTTTGCATTAGATTGCGGGTAAGATCCCCAGTAAGTAAGATTGCCATTGTTTTTATTACTATTCTTTATAATATATATACTATTTTTTTATAAACTTTGTAATATTATCTGAGCAGTAGCTCTCTTTGAATTTATATCTTAAAAAATTTTAATTTTTATGTGATTCAAATGTTTAGATTTTATAATATCTAATAGTTAATTATGTTTCAAAACAATATTTTTTTTAATTCAATTTAATTTAATAGTGTATTAACTGCTTGTTTTGAATTTGTTGTACTAAATATTAGCATACATTTAAAATAATTTTTATTAAGAATACTTTTTAAAAACTTTAAAATATTGTGTTAATAACATGACAAAAATACATATAATTATTTCATAAAATGGAAATAAGATAATATTAATTATTGTTATTACAATTTATTTATCAGAGAAATGTAAAAAAAACTTATTAAAAAATACATACTAAATACTAATATGCCGATAAATATAGTACTTATATGTACATTGTAATAACAAATATTATTATTGCATAAATGGTGTTGTTAACAAATTTGTCTAATTTTCTTCAGAAATATTGTTTTTAAATTTAAGTTAATACGTGAGTTACTATTCAGTTACTAATAAACATTATTTAAAATGTATGCTAATATTAGGTTGTCAAAAAAGTCTTGTGGTATTTTCGCTAGTTGGCGCTGAAAGCGCGTAGTTCTAGTTTTATTCGTCGCATCGGGTCATGCCATACATTTTTGGAAAGCTCATTTCACGCGCTAACACGGTTTTGATTATTGTTAATTATTATTATTATTATTATTATAATTATTATTATTATTATTATTATTATTATTATTATTATTATTATTATTATTATTATTATTATTATTATTATTATTATTGTTACTATTATTATTATTATTATTATTATTATTATTATTATTATTATTATTATTATTATTATTATCATAATTAAAATTTGTTAAGATATAAATTCAAAATATTATATTTTTTAGTAGTATATCATATAAAATATATCTTCACCTTCAGACCAACACTCTACCATCAGAGCCAACACAATTCTTGTGAAAAGTTCGCTAAGTTGCAAGCTTGTATGACAAGAGCAACAAAAGTCATCTTCGGGTTTAAGACATTCGTACATTCGCGTACATAGAAACGAAAGCACAGCGCAACGAAATACACCCGTGCTCATCTTTCCGCCGTCGATCTGCGACTGAGGTAAATTCGATGCTGTTCGCTGTACACTGCTTACGATGTTCTGAATGGCGATTGTTGTCATCGCTAAGGGTGCCAATAATGCTGTTTTAAGTGAAATTAATTTTTTCGGCAATTTGACACATCTATTTGTTCTTTGATTAGTGGCCTGAGTTCGAATGCAAATTTTTTACATTTAATTTTTCTTTATTTTTTGTAGCAAACTTAACAAGTTGTTTAAATATTTTAAAAATAGTTTCGTGCTCTACAAAACTGGGCAGCGAGTATTTTACAGTTTTACTTGTTTTATATATTTGATTTGTTTTAGTTATTTTTCCATGTGGGTCTGCTGCGTTGAATCATTTAATTTACCGTATTTTCTTTCTTTTGTTTTTTTGAACTTCCAGGGCCGAAGTGTAGTTGTCCAAAAGCTCATACGTCTCTGATCGAAAAGTCAAAGTTTCGCTACCGGTTCCTACTGTCAAACTTGGACTTCGACCATCCACTTTATCCACACCTTCACAAAGCAAGATGACAAAAAGCACCTTACTCCTTCGGGTCATATAATCAAAGAGCGTCCGTCCGCAAGATCCGCCTCGTTGGCGCGTACTTCAACTATTTCGAATCAAGGCATCGAACGCGAAACTTTTCCAAAAGCAGCAACTGCTAAACGAAGTCCACTTCTGACAAGATCTGTTCAACAAAATCCGTTTGCATCTACATTGGCATTAAACAGCTTCATTGGCGTCTTGGACAAACTTAGCGTCGGGATAAAGGTCGTGCATCCGAAGACGACAATGTGCCTATGGGCCAACGTGGAGGCAGCATATGCGACGAGAGCAATGAAGGCGCAGCCGCCATGGAGGCAAAATTCGACAGCTGCTACTCTTTGCACCAACCAGGAGAAACTGTTCCAATTGAATTCGAAGTCTGCAGATAAGGGCAACGAAATCATCGCCAAATTCCCAATCACAAACGATGCTTTTTCATTTGCTTGGAACGTGCTTTTCAACTTGACGACCATTTCGCAAGAATCAGGGCGGCGATTAAGAGTCTACAAAGCAGTATTCTGCAGGGCACTCTGACATCGTCTCCTTTTACTGATTTCATTCTGGTATTCTTATATTCATCAAAGTTGCCTAAACTTACGCTATCCCTATGGAAACAACCCTTAACGATGAAATGCGAAATCCCAGCGTGGCCAGACACGCCGTTTAAACGCATTATTTTCGATAGATTTCGAGCTGAGCATCGTAACTTTTGGGGTGAACTGTGCTCCGTACCTGGCACTGCGAGTTCTCAAGCAACTCGCTCAAGAAACTTGCTTGCGGTATCCTCTTGCAAGCCAAGTCATTTTCGACTGCATGTACGTGGACGACGAGTTACTTGAAGGAGCCCACACTAATGACTGTGCTATTTGAACCATAGCCAAAGTGTGTGTAGCCCTGGACAGTGCTGGCTTTCCACTACGGAGGTGGACGTCCAACAAAAAGGGCGTTTTGAAGAGCATTCCTAAAGAGCATCTCATATGTGCCAATTCCCTAGAGCTGGAAGATTCTAGAACCGCGAACCAGGTTCTAGACTGGGACCAAACATTTCCTATGAATCTCCTCAGCCAATGGAAGTAGTACTTGGAAACTTATCCTGCTCTTCGAGAAATCCGCATTCCAAGGTGGTTGCAGCTCCAGCCCCGAGTCAAACTGCAGTACCACGGTTTGTGCGAAGATTCAGAACGTCAGTCCGGAACTTTCCACAGTGTTGGCTAAGATTGAAGCTTGCCTTAATTCAGAATATCCAACTTACTTATTGGTCTTAACTCCTCCAACAACAATTCTGCCTCCGCTGCACCATAGGCCCAAAAGCTCATTTTTGAGACTAAATCTTGGCAATTCTTTATTTTTCAAGATAGAGAATTGAAACTTGGTCAAGAGGCTCTGAATATATTAAACTTTTCAATTATAAATTTTAAAAAGATTATCGTTATATGCGAGATATAGATATTCGCAACCAAAGTTGAAAAATATTTTAGATTTATTTTTTAATGATTTAAAAAAAAACACTATTTGACCGACTTCGATCGACGTCATCAATCTATTATGTGTAATATGTTCTTACGGGGAAAAAAGTGTTTGACAATAAAACAGGTGATTCAAACATATAACAGGGTTAAGTGTCAATTACTGGAAAGCCTTTTAACAAATAAAGCTTAACAAAATTTTTTTTAGACTCAAATTTTATGGTTTTTGAAATATGAATAACAAAATTATAAACAAAAATATTTAAAAAATATAATTTTTTTGGAAAATAATATGCAACAAATTTTCAAAATTTCGATTTAGTATGTGAGTATTTTGTATAATAAATTCAATAATTTAAGTCGAAAATCAAAGCATATAACCCATTTTTACATAACAAGTTTTTTGACAGAATGTGAGAATGGTTTAGAAGTGGAAAAATATGCAAACAGAAACGAAAAAATAATTGAACAAGCTAAATATCAAAACTTAATCAACTCAACAAAACATAATCAAATAAAAAACTCTATATTTCATCCTCCGACAACTCAGGGTCCAAAGTTTCCAAATCGGAGTCATCATCACTAACATATCCCGTATTCCGGCATTACGGCAGTGTTTGCGAGCGTGATGAAACCAATCATTTTTGTAATACTTGTTTCGGCTTTCAAATGCTTATTTTGGTAGCACTCCCACGAAATTATATCACCGACATAAATTATTTTATGAAGGGCTGCAGACATGGGATACCAAGGTTAGAGTTTTACATAAAGCTAGGCAGTTTTATATGTATATGAGTTGAACTTCATAACATTAATGGATAAATGGGAATTTATAACAACTAATATTATTTTTAATTTGTATACTAAACTAGTGTTCAAACCTGTTAGCTGTATTCCCCGTTATTGCCATACCAACCGGCTTCGGCATACTTGCTCTAAAACCTAGTTTCTCCCAAAGTACTTTCTGAATAACTAGCTTACGCTCAGCATAGAAATTTTTTTCGTACTGTGTTCGTAATCGTTCTTAATGCTACACGATGCGTAGTCTATAAAATATTGGTAAGCAAAGTTAAATTAGTCTTATCCATGTGAAGTGGACTTTTTCCAAACAACAACGACTCTCTTACAGGTTTGAACACTTTACCCTTAATGTTATTGATAATTTTAAATTTTTTTTGGTTTTTTTGACACATTGGGCACGTTTGCATAGATTTTGTGTCTGTTAAAATGTTTAGGACCTTAAACCTTAATATATAACATCTCAATGCACATTTGAAATGGTTCCAAGCCAGAAATTTTAGTTCCATAACTACGGCTTTGTTTTGCTTAACAAAACTTAGTTTTTTGTGTCGACAAAATCGGGGGGATTGTGAAAATAGGTTATTCCATACGGGAGCTGAAGTACTATTTGTATCACTACCAGACCCTTTGCTGAATGATTGATTATACGCTGAATCCCCAGTGCTTCCGTCAAGCCCGTACGAACATATCAGCAAAATTTCAAGAGATTTAGTCAGATCACAAGCTTCCTGCAAAAGTATTTCTGACTGCATTTCTATAATTTTATTGGCGTATGAGCTAGTGAACCTTGCAATCCGATTTCCACACAGCTATCTGAGACCAACATTTCGTCTTCGGATAGAAGTTTTGCACGCTATTCTCATGGCTTGGTACTTTTGCTTAGACAACGAATAATTAAGCAAAAAAATCAAAGCCTATTTGCAAGTTTCTTAATATGTAATTCCTTGTCCTGCGTTTTACCGATAAAAACCATTATTTTTAGGACTTTCAGCATTTTCCACAAGCAGATCACTTTCTTGCTTCCTGTTGTTCTTGCCACAAAAGCGCTCATTTGTAACAGCTTCGAGGAATCATTCCCGGTTTCCTTGGTCTAACAAATAATTTCTCGACGCTGAGATACTTCACTTTTTATACCCGCTTCCCATGGTGTAGAAGGGAATTATAAATTAGTGCCAACAGAAAATGTATGTAACAGGCAGAAGGAGGCCGACCCCATAAAGTGTATATATATTCTTGATCAGTGTCAACAGCCGAGACGATATAGCCATGCCCGTCTGTCGATCCGTATGAACACTTAGATCTCAGAGACTTTCCTGCATTCAAGTTTATTTCAAAAGTTGGATGCCACGCCCCCTTCTCCTACAATATTCATAAATCTAGAACAAGTCCCTTTTTTTTATGTAAATCGCATATAAATAACTCCAAAAGTTCTTTGTGTAATGATGTGTAATTTGGTAAGCCATCAGTGCTTAATACTCTTAATATACCCTGTAATTGGTTAGAGTCTGATTAGTAGAACAAAAGTTATTTGTTAAATTATTTGTCAAAAAAGTTGTGCCCAATTGAAATGGACGTTTTAAGTGTGCGTATGACCTAGAGATATCAAATTTGGTGGCAATACTCGTGTAGGTCTTACGCAGATCAATCTTTTTTTTTAGATTTTTGCATTGAATATTGGAATGCATGTTTTTTTTTGGTATTCCCAAAATTGGTAAACAATAAATAGTAAAATTCTTTGGGTAGCAGACTTGGTATCGTTTGTTTCTCCTTTGGGATTTTATGAACTCAAGCTTGACCTATCGGCAAGAACTCTTGTTTTGTTTAACAGATTAGTCGAAAAAATTAAATAGGCCCATCTGCGCCAACGTTAAACAAAATTGATGTCATTCGCAATGCTCACGTGAAAAACTGTAAAGTCTACTATCATAAATATTGAAGTGCGTAGGTCTTAATGAGTGAAGGTATCAATACAATAAAGGGCATATAATAATAATAGCCAGCTATGCCCTCATCCCAGAAAACAAAAATAGCATAATTATTATCAATATGATTGTGTACTGTCGTTTTTTTTTGTGTACAATTTATATAAAATTATCGAGAAGAAAGGGACAAAGAATTTTATACATGTATGTTATATAGTAAACAAAAAAATTCATTTCCAAAACATTTTAACAAAGATTGGTTTTCATTTGGCTACAAAAAATGAAACACTTCAAATGAAGAGCTAAAAAAATGTGAGTAATTAGAGGTAGTCAAATTAGTTTAGTAAAAGTCTTCTTTTTAAAAACGACGTAATGTGGTTGCATAAGAAATTGTCGCATTGCTGAAAACGTATCACAGAATCTCTATAGGGACACTGATATTGGCCATCGGATGCAATTGACATTGAATTAATTATTTAAAACGTTTAAATTATTTAATTACTTTTTGAATATTTTTATATTTATAGACAATAAGGTCTGAACCAGAGATCGTCAACAAGCCACCGCAAAAATGTGTATACTCGAAACTCACGAGTATTTTTGGCATTCCAGTATATTTGTTACGAGTAGAAAAATGATTGAGTATTTACGGGTGCGAGTGCCAATGACATTCGTGCTTACAGAGTACGAGTGCCGATACCACTTGTGCTTACCGAGTACGAGTGTCGATACCACTTGTGCTTACCGAGTACGAGTGCCGATACCACTTGTGCTTAGCAAGTGTGAGTGCCAATGCCATTCGTGCTTAGCAAGTGCGAGTGCCAATGCCATTCGTGCTTACCGAGTGCGAGTGCCGAAACCACCGCATAATTTTTATGATCGGCAAAAGGGGTGGAAACGCATACTCGTAATATTTGCATACGTCCACCAATGAAACAGATTTTTGTTTCAAGGCTTGCCCCTGATCTCACGTCAGATGACGTAAAGGCTTTCATTATAGCCAAAATTAAAAATGCCAATCCAAAAGTGGAAAAATTTAAATTTGCTTATGATAGACAAATTGCATCTTTCAAGATCAATGTCCCACCTTCACTTTTTGAAACCATATGCTTACCAAGTTTTTGGTCAGAGCATTAGGTGGTAAAAGAGTTCAAAGCCAAAGTTAAAAATCGGACTCCGATTGGGCTCTTACCAAATGGACCTGTACAGTCTCAATCTCAATCTTCTTCTTCATCTTCAAAAAACTAATCTCATCATTTCTTATAACCTATCAAAATGTGCGTGGTTTGCGTAGTAAAATAAGTAAGCTATACGTCGACAGTTTCACTTTTTCTACTGATGTAGTTGCGTTTTCGGAAACCTGGTTAAGTTCGGATATTTCTGATTCCGAACTTTTTCCGTCAAAGTACACTATTTACAGGCAAGATCGTTCTTCCCGAAGAGGAAGCAGTAGACTCCAACTTCTCATCGGAGCCAATACATTATAATAATCCTAATAATATAGAGTTTCTATCAATAAAAGTAAATTTTCATGGTGTAAGTTTATTTCTTACTTGCTCATATATACCTCCGTAGTCCGATTTATCTGTATACCAGGATCACCTGGAAGCAATAAAATCTATTTTTGCCTTGTTATCTGACAAAGATCATGTTGTTGTTCTAGGAGACTTTAACCTTCCTGGAACAGCTTGGTATCCTTGTGATAACTTCTGTTTTCTTATTCCATCGAACCGACATGACTTTATTGATGGTTTACATGAATTATCTTTGGGTCAAATTAACAATATACGAAATTCTCTTTGCCGGCAATTAGATCTATGCTTTGTCTCTGAACCTACCAGCGTAGTTCTATCTAGATCGGAACCCCTTACATCTCCTGAAGACCCTTATCATCCAACTCTGGAGTTATGGATCGAACTTAGCAGATCTGTACTCGTAATTCTGTAATTCTGATATACCTGCCGATCGAGTTCGTTGCTTTCGAAAGGCAAACTTTCCCAAATTAATCCAACTTCTTAATGGAATTGATTGGTCTAATTTGTATTCCTGCACTGACATGAGTGCCGCCGTCAACTTATTCTATAATAAATTAAATCTTTGCTTTGATGCCTGTATTCCTTCTTATTTTCCGCATAGGTCTAATAAGCCTCCTTGGTTTTGTAAGCAACTTTCTAACCTTAAGAACCTGAAGTCTAGACTTTACAAAAAGTTTAAAATTTCAGGCTCTACCTTAACTTTTTCGCAATATATAATTGCTCGGTCTAATTTTATCGAGCTTAACGCTGTGTGTTATAAAAATTACTTAGCTCGCTGTCGGGTTAGCTTTTCTGAAAACCCAAGAAAGTTTTTTAGTTTTGTAAACACTAAGCGTAAGTCTTCCTCTTATCCTCCTTGTCTATCTTACGAAAATTCGAAAGCAAATTCAGGTCAGGCGATCGCTGATCTATTTGCTTCTTTTTTTCAAACTACTTATTCTTCTTCCTCCTACTCCAACGCGCCCTATCCTTACAGTCTGTCTCGGCCGAATTGTATCTTCAGTCCCTTAATGAGTGAGGAGTCTCTGACTCGATATCTTCAAATGGTTAAGCCGGTGTTTTCGCCCAGTCCGGATGGAGTTCCTGGCTGTGTACTTCGGTACGGAGCCGAGGCTTTATGCAGACCGTTGCTGAAATTATTTGATTTATCACTTGAGTCATCGACTTTTCCCTCTTTATGGAAGGAATCTTTCATTATTCCTCTCCATAAGAAGGGAAGTAAGTCTGACGCCAAAAACTATAGAGGGATATGTAAATTGTCTGCTATACCAAAAGTTTTTGAGAAGATATTAACAAGTCATTTACAACATTTATGTAGTTCCATTATTTCCCCCTACCAGCATGGGTTTGTGAAACATAGATCCACTATTACTAATCTTCTTGAGCTTTCTTCATTCGTTAACCAGGATTTCCTTAAAAACGAACAAACTGATGTCATCTATACCGATTTTAGTAAAGCCTTTGACTCAGTAAATCATTCTCTTTTGTTATATAAGCTTGACTTAATTGGATTTCCCAATAATTTGATTTGCTGGATTTCAAGCTATCTCAGCCAAAGAACGCAAAAAGTTTCTTTTAATAATTTCCTTTCTAATACATTCTGAGTTACCTCTGGAGTTCCCCAAGGTAGCCATCTCGGTCCCTTACTTTTCACATTGTTCATAAATGATCTACCTACTGTTTTGACACAATCTCGCGTACTAATGTATGCAGATGATGTTAAAATATGCCTGCAGTACAGGGATTGGCCATGCCATATCAAGTTGCAGAGAGATCTTGACTCTTTCCAGTCATGGTGCAAAGTGAACTTGTTAAATTTCAACATTTCTAAATGTGTTGTGATGTCCTTCTATAGAGTTAATCCACATTTGGCCTCTTACTTACTGAACGGAAACGATCTAAAAAGAATTACTGCTGTTGATGATCTAGGTATTCTCTTAGATCATTAACTTAAATTTTCAGACCACATTTCTAGAACGGTCAATAAAGCTATGTCTGTACTCGGTTTCATTAAGAGGTGGTCTTATATTACTAAGACCCTTTATACATCACTTGTTCGTCCGATTCTGGAATATGGTTCGTGCGTATGGTCTCCACAGTATTCTGTGCACCAAGATCGCATTGAATCTGTTCAAAAACAATTTCTCTTATTTGCTTTGCGTGGCTTGAACTGGAATGCTGAAGTGAGATTGCCGTCATATAGTAGTAGACTTCTTTTAATTAACCTACCTTCTTTAGCTAACCGTAGGACAATGATTGGCATTTTATTTATTTTTAATCTTATTAATGGTGATATTGACTCTTCGGAGTTAATATCGCGACTAACCTTTTCCGTTCCATCTAGACTAACCCGTAGTTACATCCCGCTTGCTCTCCCCCTATGTAGATCTAATTTTGCATTGCATGACCCTTTTAGAGTTTTATTTTATAACTATAATAGATTTTATCATGTATTTTCTAGCGCTAACAATACTTTTAATCTTAAAACTTTACTACTAACCTATTTAATTAATAATTAGACCGAATTTAGCTCATAGTAATAAATTAAAAATTTTTCATTCCACCCGTTTATTTCTTATGTCCGATCCTGTATTTCTATTTTATGCTATCCGTGTTTTTTTTTTTGCATGCCCGAATCTATCCTGTCCGAACGCGAATCGTGTCGTTCGTCCTGCGACAGCGCCTCTCGGTCGGTTGGGCGGGAGGAGGGTTTATTGGGATCCGCGCGTAACAAGCATTGGCTTGGTATCGCTTGGGCCACTTGAATGTGCATTCAATGTACGTCAACGTCCAACAAATAAGCGCGAGGTTCTGCATTGTGACATACGATCCGTTGCATGCGCGTGGGTTGCCCTATATGTTTGTGGTGCGAGCATGCGAGGGTAGTTCGATGTTTACTAGCGAGTGACGCTTGTTAACTACTCACCCCTCAAGCTCGTGGCCGTTCTCGGTACCATCAAGTTGGGCGATGGCTCTTTCTAGTTTTGGAATAAGTCAGTTATTAAAGAATCAAGTTTATATGCAAAATTCACTTGCAGCTGCTCGCGCTTTGTGTGTTTAGTTGACAGTGTGACCATGTCGGGAATGTTTTGGATTTTTATACCCGCTATTTTCAAATATATATAAAAAAAAAAAAAAAAATTTCAGTATATTCTTTGGTATATTTTTGTTAAAATATCATTTCAGTTTTTTGTTTTCTCTCGAAATGGGTTGCGGGTATCATACGGTCGAGCACTCTCGACTGTAGCTTTCTTACTTGTTAAATTCCTTTTTGATGGAATTTGGCACTACTATGTCATTCACATCTGTGAAGTTCACGCTGTCACAGTTGTGGTACTGAAGCTTTTCCGATGTATTCTTGTACTCTAGGGTGTTATTGCTTAAGTTCAATGTTACTCCTGCTTCCGTTAGGAGGTAGAAGCCTATGATGGCATCGCACGCACTAAGCGTGTCTAGTAAGAAAAATGGGTAAATTTTATGAAAAATGGACATCAAACATTTGTTTTTGATTTCACTGGAGCCGTGTATTGAGCTCACGGTGAAAGGCTTTACGGGCTTTACGTAATTCTTCGCCGCCCCGGTGTCTATTAGGATTTTTAGTTTTTTCCCAGCCATCTGCCGTTCGATGACGGGTAGCCGGGAGCTTCTACTAAAAAATTCAATGAGTCATTCTCGCAGGCTGGGTCGCTATCATCATCTATGTTACTAACTGCGTTCTCGGCTACATTCCTATAGTTCTCATCCGAGTCGGCATGGGCATTCTGAACTACCAGATTTACTCGCTGTCGCCTTTGGCCTGTCATTCGCTCAGACGAATTTTGCCTCTTCCCAGCTGGTGGGCTATTGTTTGCTTGCTGTTGTTTACCAAAGTTGGTGGGTTGCCTAAATTTAGAGGACGAATCTGTTTCCATAGGCTCAGGCGCTTTCCTATTCTGTTCGAAATTTGTGTTGTTATTCTGCCGCTTGGTGAAATGGGGGGCTTTCTCGTAGCCACGCTCATCTTTACTACCTTTTCCTTGTTTGGAATGGCCGCGGGACTTATTGGCTTCCGCCGCCTGGGCTTTTTCCTCTAGCGTTTTGGCATACGAAGATGAAAACATGCTTCTTTCTATGCTGGACTCTGCCTCTTTCGCTAGCGCTAGCGCAGACGGCAGGTCTTTGGGTTGGGTTGGATAAACAACGGCTTTTAATGGTTTCTTTAAACCGGAAATAAACGCGTGCAGTGCATCAGTCCTAACCTCTCTGTTCATTAAGTCAGCGCCTACTTGGTCGTGTGACATAATGATTTTGTTTGTTACTAGGGTCAGTTTCTTTTCGACCTCATCATAATAGTCAGGCTCAAATCGCCCTGACGGACCATCTCAAGCGCTAGACGCAAAGTACGCAATGATGTGCGATCTGCGTATGTGCAATCTAGTCTTGCTATAATTCCATCGAAATTAAGCACTGTGTTGTGTGAGACTAACAATGCCCGTGCGGACCCTCTGAGTTTGTTCCTAATTATAGTAACAGCTTGATAATGCGAACTGCTACCATTGTATGGCCTAAAGAGCTCGTAAGCGTCGTTGGCAGACTGACGCCATGCCACGTATTCGTCTTGGGCTCCGTTAAACTCTGGTAAAGACGTGTTAACTTATAAGTTAACAAGCTTCACTCGCTAGTAAACATCGAACTACCCTCGCATGCTCTCACCACAAACATATAGGGCAACCCACGCGCATGCAACGGATCGTATGTCGCAATGCAGAACCTCGCGCTTATGACGTATTTTGCTGAGCCAGCATTGACGGAACTATGGGAGGAGTCGCTTGCGAGTATTTTTCCACTGGCCACGCTTAGCTGTAACTGTAGTTCTTAGTGCTTCATATGTTCAGTTTTATATTTGAATCAAACGAGCAAAGTCTTGAAATATATTGCTCCGGCCGATTGCCGTAACACAACATCATCACCTTTTATTATTGCTTATGCCACAAGGCAAGCATATCAGCAACTAACAATTCCTCATCCTAATCACCATCTTCTCTGGATCACGAAGCTCTCTCTAGTAATCTGGAACTGGCGACGGTCTGGAAGACGAGATTTAATAACTGGCGCCCAACATAATTAAAAACCAAACGACCCAAAGAAAGAAAACATGTTAGTGAGCTCTTAGTGTTTCTTGACTTATAAATCAATCAATAAAGAGATAAATTTGCAAGTGCATTGTGGAACTAAGTTTTGAGTTTGTGCTAAAAAGAAAAACGAAGAAGTAAGAAGATTATCTTGTTTCTGACCGCTGAAACAATATCGTGTGTTAATAAGTGCTTACGTTTATGCCCATGATTTGGGCATATAGAGAAATTAAACGGGAAGTTGATAGTGACGATAGTGAAGAAGCAGGTTTCCGCCCTCAACAGTTACATAGTACCTATACAGAAATGGACGCCGAGCAATTGCAAGCATTTGTGAACGGCACAGTCAATGCCGCGTTGGCTGAACAAGAGCAACGTTTAAGGCGACAGTTTGACGAGCAGCAAAACGCAGTCAAATCGCAAATTGACGCGCTGCAGATAGGCGCTCCAAATATTGAAATTTTCGAAAAAGTAACTATAGACATAAATGTCAAGTGCGATGTGAGACTTGATATTGTATAGTCTGTACCAAATTTTGATGGCGTACAAAGCGATTATGTGTCTTGGAGGCAAGCTGCCTTAGACGCATATAATATATTCAGGCTATACAAAGGAAGCGAGGCGCATTATGAGGCCGTCGCTATCCTTCGCAACAAAGTATGCGGAACGGCCCTGACGTCCCATAATACTGTGCTAAATATCGATGCGATTATCGCACGATTGGATTGCACATACGCTGACAAAACGTCCCTGCGTGTACTCAGGCAGCAGCTAGAAATGGTTAGACAGGGAGGTTTAGGCTTGATGGAGTACTATGACGAGGTCGAGAGGAAGCTAACGTTGGTCACCAACAAAGTTGTGATGACACATGACGAGCAAGCGGCCACGATAACGAGGTTAGAAGCGATGCTTTGCACGCATTCATGTCGTGTCTGAAAAGATCATTGAAAGCGTTTGTGTTGCCTGCTCAGCCCAAGGACTTGCCATCGGCATTAGCCTTGGCCCGGGAAGCTGAGAATAGTATAAAAAGAAGCATGTTCGCTGCTTCTTATGCTAAAGCAATTGAAGACAAGCAGCATGTCAGCGAGAACAGTAGGCAGGCACAGTGTCAGCAACCAAAGCCTAACAAAGGCCAAGAAAGCTCAAAATAAGGCTCAAGAGAACCCCAAAGACAATCAGACAAGTCAGCCTCAGCCGTTCATCGAACGACAGTTGGCTGGCAGAAAACTAAAAATTTTGATAGATACCGGGGCAAAGAATTACGTGAGACCCGTAAAGGAGTTGAAAAACGTAAATATTGTCGATACCCCATTCACTGTGAACTCCATACATGGATCCAGTGAAATAAACAGGAAATGTTCAATGAAAATTCTTGGACGCAGTGCATCTCTCTTCATTTTGGATAACCTCGACGCATTCGATGCCATCATTGGTTTCGATCTGCTAACGCAGGCAGGGGCCACATTGAATCTGAAGAACAATTGTCTAAGCTACGAAAACAAGAGCGAGCCACTGAAATTCCACTTATGTGACAATGTAAATTTCACAAAAGTTGGTGACATAGTGTTTCCCGAAATCGTAAAAGATGAGTTCAGGCAGATGATAGTAAAAAGAATCAAGGCATTTTCGACCTCTAACGAGGCGTTGCCATTCAATACATCAGTTATTGCCACAATTCGTACCGAGGATAATGACCCGGTATATTCAAAGCTCTACTCATACCCAAATGGTGTGTCGGATTTCGTCAACAACGAAATCTCGCAACTATTGGAAGGTGGTATCATCAGACCATCAAGATCTGCGTACAACAGCCCAACCTGGGTTGTCGACAAAAAAGGATTTGATGCCGAAGGCAACAAAAACAAACGACTCGTAATTGACTTCAGAAAGTTGAACGATCGTACGGTTGCCGACCGCTATCCGATGCCAAGTATCCCAATGATTCTAGCGAATCTAGGTAAGGCAAAATTTTTCACAACTCTCGACTTAAAGAGCGGGTATCATCAGATATACTTAGCATAAAAGGACCGAGAAAAGACATCGTTCTCTGTGAACGGTGGCAAATATGAATTCTGCCGATTGCCATTTGGATTGAAGAATGCTGGAAGCAGTTTTCAAAGAGCAATTGATGACGTCCTTAGGGAACAGATAGGGAAATGTTGCTACGCCTTTGTTGATGACGTAATAATATTTTCAGAAAACGAACATGACCATGTTCGAAATATTGACATAATATTACATCGCCTACTCGAAGCCAACATGAGAGTAGCAAAAGAGAAAACCCAGTTTTTCAAAGATAGTGTTGAGTACCCCGGCGAACTTGTACTCGCTGAGATCATTTCTAGGCCTAGCTAGCTATTATAGAGCGTTCGTGAAAGACTTCGTCTCGGTAGCTAGACCATTAACTAACATATTGAAAGGCGAAAATGGGTCTGTTAGTAAACACATGTCGAGGAAGATTTCGATAGAGGTCGACGTCACACAGCGTGACACATTCGAACGACTAAGAAACATTTTGGCATCAGAAGATGTCATATTAATGTACCCTGATTTTAAAAAACCCTTTGACCTGACCACTGACGCTTCCGCAAGTGGTATTGGAGCGGTGCTATCCCAAGAAGGGAGGCCAATTACGATGATCTCACGCACGTTAAAACAGATTGAGACTCATTATGCTACCAATGAAAGGGAACTTCTAGCGATCGTGTGGGCACTCGGTAAATTGCAGAATTATCTGTATGGTACCAGAGAATTGCGCATATACACGGATCACCAGCCACTCACTTTTGCAGTGTCTGAAAAAACACTAACGCAAAAATCAAGAGATGGAAAGCATTTATAGAAGAACACAATGCCAAAATCTTCTATAAACCAGGGAAGACAACCTCGTAGCCGACGCATTGTCACGTCAGAACATAAACGCTTTGCATAACGAGCCCCAGTCTGACGTAGCTACGATACATTCAGACAATCGACCAACCTATAAATGGTTTTAGAAACCAGATGGTCCTAGAAGAAGCGCGCTATGCGTTACACCAAAAAATCATTATGTTTGGCAGCAAGATGGGCCACATAATACATTTTACGGACAAGTATCACCTAATCGACACGTTAAAAACTGCCGTCAACCCAGATGTTGTTAACGCAATTCCAGATGTTGTTAACCCTGAGCACACAGCGCTATATATATTTATATACCGGAAAATGTAAAACAGATTAAGAGGGATTATTACTTTCCAAAGATGACAAAATAGCCAACGAAGTAGTGCTAAACAGCAAAATATGCACCAAGGGTAAATATGATAGGCACCCAAGGAAGCAAGAACTTGGCAATACGCCCATCACAATTCGCGTAGGCGAAATTTTGCATATCGACATATTTTCAACCGACAAAAAATTGTTTCTGACTTGCATTGACAAGTTTTCAAAGTTCGCAGTTGTGCAGCCGGTGCTGTCCAGGGCAATAGCGGATGTAACCAGTCATATTCTACAAGCACTTAACGTTTTCCCAAACACGAAAACAATTTACTGCGACTATGAGGCGTCTTTCAATTTAGAGACAATCACCTCATTGCTAAAAAATCAATTCAACATTGATCTGGTCAATGCACCCCCGCTTCATAGCTGCTCTAACGGACAAGTGGAACAATTCCACAGTACTCTAATCGAGATTGCAAGATGTCTTAAAATCGATAAACTCAAGCAATTCTCAGAGCGGTTATTGAATATAACAGAAGCCTACATTCAGTGACCAAACAAAGGCCACTAGACGTTATTCATGCAGTCGCAGACGAATTGCACCAAACTATCAAAAATAAGTTAGTAAAAGCCAAGCAAGATCAGTTACGCAGATGTAACCCGGATAGGCAGAACAGGGTTTTCGATGTAGGCGAAACCGTCTATGTCAAAAACAATAAACAACTAGGTTATAAGCTGTCACCTTTATGCTCCGAAGAAAAGGTACAAGCTGATCTGGGAACAGCCATTCTTATTAGAGGGAGGGTGGTCCATAAGGACAACCTTAAGTAACTTCCAATCAGTAAACCTATAAAATCTAATACTTACAGGTCCATGATGGTGGTTCCGACCTGGTTAACATTGTTAACAGCGACACAAGCTCGGATTACCGACTTCTCGAATGCGAATTACATCCCCATTATCGACGGTAATATTCTTATATGGGAAGAGTTTAATTATGTAAGACACTCAAGTAGCTTAAGTAATTTCTTTAAGATAGTCCGAGTTATTCCCACAATCGCACATGCAAAAATTGTTAGAAATAGATATAGAACACATTGAAACACTTTTGTTCGCTCTAACAATTCACCACAGAATAGCCAGGAGTTTAGATTTCCTAGGCTCAGCGTTAAAAATTGTAGCCGGAACCCCAGACGCTGCCGACCTAGAGAGAATAAAGGTAACAGAGACACAATTGATAGATTCGAACAACAGACAAGTACTAATTAACACAGAAAAACTCAAAAGTAAATCAACAAACTCACGGGTGCCTATATGCATAAGACGCCTAGCAATCCTGCCTCTCCATTCCTCAATATCACTGGACATGAACAAATCCTCAGCCTCTCGTCACTACACCGGATGAACGAACAAAATATTAATTTCATCCAGCAACTAAGAGAAAGGGTCGGGTCAGGAGGATCGCCAAAAATCTGGTTCATTATTGGAGTTGGCGTCAGCATTGTTTTTTGCGGAGCAGTTGACATTCAACAACACTGCCACAGGAGACGTGCCTCTTTAAAACTAGAAAGAGCCATCGCCTTGATGGTACCGAGAACGGCCACGAACTTACCCACTAGTAACATCAAACTACCTTCGCACCACAAACAAATAGAGCATAGATATATAGACCCACGCGCATGCAACAGATCGTATGCCGCAATGCAGAACTTCGTGCTTATGACGTATTTTGCTGAGCGAGCATTAACGGAATTATTGGAGAGTCGCTGGTCAGTACTTTTCCACTGGCCACGCTTAGCTACGACGGTACTTCTTAGTGCTTCATAAGTTCAGTTTTACATTTGCATCAAACGAGCAAAGTCTTGAACATAGCGCTTGAACGATAAGCACAAAATAAATGTCTTACTCCGGCAGTTGCCGTAAATCATATATCTTTATTATTATTATTGTCTGAGCCCGAGGCCAGCAATAGGGGGTATAGTTTACTCTCCACCCTAATCGTCCACCAGTAGATTCAAGGAACTATGCGGGACAAATCTAGAAGTACTCAATTGGATACGAGGAGCTACGCTGGACGGATCCAGAGGACTTAATTTATACGTAAATGTATTGATGTTGTTGTAGGTTTTTTTGTACTTCATGCTAGTTATTTTTACCTAGTATATTTAAAAAAAAAAAAAATTGGCTTTAAAATTCAATTTTTATTTGGGATCTATACTAATACAAATAATAATAATAGCTAAATAAAAAATTTACTAACTCACATATACAAATTCAGTGAACAAAGGAAACCCAAATTTGAATTAAACTTCAATTTACCTGTTGTATTGACTAATTTTTAAATTCAGTCAGTGGTAAAAGAGAAAATCAATATTTTAAGGATACTGAAAATCTACCTTGTGGTAAATGTATATGTATAATAAAAAGGGTTTTTGCAGATATCTGTAATTTCCCGAAATTCCATAAAAAAGGTAGTGCAAGGCATGCAAAAGGCACTCATAATATAGTACCGCGAACAGCTGCGTCGCGACGCAAAATCATTTACGATCAATAAAGGAGGTGGGGTAAAAACACTCGAATACTTGCCCAACCATTCGAATCATTGTCGACATATTCGGGTGTTTTTCGAATTTTGTCACAAGTGCAAGAATGATCGGTTGCCGAAATCCAAGACACCCGTCAAGCACAAGTGTTTGAATCACGAGTAGCAAATTGATTCGGTCCCGGAAAGGCACACACAAGTTGGGACCGAGTGGCCGAAGCGCAAGAATTCGCAATACTCGCGACAATAATGTGTGTGTGTGTGTCTTGAATTTTGCTTAAGGGTGCGAGTAGCATCGCAACACAAAATTTCATGGGTGTGAGTAGTTGACCAAAAACAACCACCTTTGACGTTCTCTGGTCTGAACCAACTTTATTCTTAGAAGAACGTCTGATGGCGCAGAGGTTAAAGCGTACGTCGCACATGCTTCAGTCCCTGAGTTCGAGTTCACCTTGCAAAACTTTTTTTCATTTACAAAAAGTTTATTTTTTTTAGTAGACTTTAAAGATTCTTCAAAATTGAGAAGCGGGTATTTTACAGTCGAGCACATTCGACTGTAGCTTTCTTACTTGTTTGATCATGTATTTTTTAATTACCTGCCAATATATCCGGCTTGAGCCATCATTCCATTCCTATCATCCATTACTCGTTGTGGTTGATTGTTGACAACCTTTCCGTCATCATTTCCCTTCCACGTCCCATCGTCTTCTTTAAACGACTGGCTTCTAAGAAATTATATTAAAGTGTTCTGTCAATATTTTCTGTTTTAAAAATCTGTTTACCAAAACATTGATATCGATATTTTAACTTAACATTACATCTCTATTCAAAAAATTAAAAAAATGCCAATTCATTGTATTTTTAAATAGTAATTAAAGATAGTTAGAGTCATAATTTCGCCAAACCGGTCCTTAGTGGGCAACTTGAGGTTAATTTGCATAGCAATGCCTTGTGTTGAAGCATCGTAACTAATACCGTTTGGGCTATGCGTTGATTGTACATTTGCTAGTTCAGTGTTCACGAACTACTTGATATACAAAAAAAAATAAATTATGAATTAATAAACTATTACTTATTGCAGGGTAAAACACAAATGCCGCAACATTTCTCCATCCCACTCAAGTTTTTTTCAGCTTCCCGCATATCTGCATTGATCTGGTCCATTCCTTCCTCGATTCGGTCAAGTTGCTCTAAAAATATTTAAAAAAAAATGTTGAATTATAATGATAGAAGGCAAGTTATGATACACGTCGTCAACAATTATCATATGTTAATTGATTGTTGAAAATTCATGAATATATACTTTATTGACTGCAATATGGGCAGAGCCTTAAAATGTGTTGATTTTTATACCCGCTACCCATAGGGTAGAAGGGTATTATGACTTAGTGCCAACAGAAAATGTATGTAACAGGCAGAAGGAGGCATCTTCGACCACATAAACTATATATATTCTTGATCAGTGTCAACAGCCGAGACGAAATAGCCATGTCCGTCTGTCCGTCTGTATGAACACCTAGATCTCAGAGACTATAAGAGCTAGAGCTACCAAATTTGACAGTACTCCTATAGGTCCTACGCAGATCAAGTTTATTTCAAAAGTTGGATGCCACGCCCCTTTCCGCCCCCAAAAGTCTGTAAAAGCCGTAATAATAGACCTAGAGCATTGAATTTTGGTATGCATAATAATAATTATATTATTAATGATTCCTGTGAATTTGGTTGAGATCGAATGAAAAACAAGGAAGTTATTAAAGAATCAATTTTATATGCAAAATTCACTTGCAGCTGCCCGCGCTTTGTTTGTTTAGTTGACAGTGTGACCATAACGGTGTTGTGGATTTTTACCCGCTATTTTCATATATACAAGTTTTAGTATATTTGGTATATTTTTTGTTAAAATATCATTTAAGTTTTTTGTTTTTCTCGAAATGGGTTGCGGGTATCATACGGTCGAGCACTCTCGACTGTAGCTTTCTTACTTGTTTTACGCCTAGGATTGTTACAAATCTAATCCCAAATTGTTACATAAACAGAATGTTTTGTATTGCAAAGCAAAAAACCCATCTTAAATACCTAGTTTCGTTTTGGAGTTATTAACTCTGCCCGCAAAAAGTAGTCAAATTTCCAATAGTGCGCTGTTCATGGTTCTGCAACAATTTTATAATCGGAAGAACAGCATCCATTTCGCGGGCAGTTTATTTAAAAATTAGTGATAACTTAGCAGATCATTGTGCTGAAAACATGAAATAGGTAATCTCATAAATTCCTGATGGACTTTAAAAGTTCTTAGATACAGTGTCCTGAAAATAAGTTTTTAAGACACCAGCCAGATTTACACGCAGCTTCGCCCGCGAAGAACTTTAAAATATATTGCTTGTTGTTCCTCCTACAGTAGCCTCTCGCTGTTTTCAGAAATAATTTCGTTTCCATTTAAAATTAAATTCTGTCTTAGGTCGAACTTACGACCACAGCATCAGCATTCAGGCGCTCTAACCCCTGCACGACAGACTTGATAAAGTGAGTACCAAAAGCAAAATTATTTCACTAAGTTATGTTTTATGTAAAACTAAATAAATTGAATTGTTGCCTACACAACACACATATTTGGTATGCCTGTACATATGTTAGCAGCATTTTTACATTTCTTCAAAAGTCTGAAATTGAAACATATATAGTGTATAATGTCAAAATTTAAAAATTAAATCGTTATCCTCCAATACGGCCTCCAACTGCAGCCACTCGCTGCACCCCTCGGTTCTTACATGAATATTATTTTTTTGCTTTTCACTAAGGGCTCAAAAGCTTATTTTTGAGGCTAAACCTCGACAATTCTTTATTTTTCAAGATAGAGGATTGAAGCTTGGCCAAGTTGCTCTAAATATATTAAACTTTACCATAATTAATTTTAAAAAATTTATCGTTATCTACGAGACATAAATATTCGCAACCAAAGTTGAAAAATATTTTCGATTTTTTTTTTATGATTAAAAAAAAAAACTATTTGACCGACTTCGATCGAACTTCATCAATCTATTATGTGTAATATGTTCTTACGGAAAAAATTTGTTGACAAAAGAACGGGTGATTTATTAGTAAATCGCTTAAACATATTACAGGGTTAAATGTAAATTACTGGAGTCTTTTTATACCCGCTACCCATAGGGTAGAAGGGTATTATAACTTAGTGCCAACAGAAAATGTATGTAACAGGCAGAAGGAGGCATCTCCGACCACATAAACTATATATATTCTTGATCAGTGTCAACAGCCGAGACGATATAGCCATGTCCGTCTGTCCGCCTGTCCGTCTGACCGTCTGTCCGTCTGTATGAACACCTAGATCTCAGAGACTATAAGAGCTAGAGCTACCAAATTTAGGGACAGTACTCCTATAGGTCCTACGCAGATCATGTTTATTTCAAAAGTTGGATGCCACGCAACTTTCCGCCCCCAAAAGTCTGTAAAAGCCGTAATAATAGACCTAAGCTACAGTCGAGATTGCTGGACCGTATGATACCCGCAACCCATTTCGAGAGAAAATAAAAAACTTAAATGATATTTTAACAAAAAATATACCAAATATACTAAAACTAGTTTTTTCGTATATATTTCAAAATAGCGGGTAAAAATCCGCAACACCGACATGGTCACACTGTCAACTAAACAAACAAAGCGCGAGCATCTGCAAGTGAATTTTGCATATAAATTGATTCTTCCTTGTTTTTCATTCGATCTCAACCAAATTCACAGAAATCATTGAAAATATAATTATTATTATGCATACCAAAATTCAATGCTCTAGGTTTTTTATAACGTCTTTTACAGGCTTTTGGGGCGGAATGGGGCGTGGCATCCAACTTTTGAAATAAACTTGATCTGCGTAGGACCTATAGGAGTACTGTCCCCAAATTTGGTAGCTCTAGCTCTTATAGTGTCTGAGATCTAGGTGTTCATACAGACGGACAGACGGACATGGCTTTATCGTCTCGGCTGTTGACACTGATCAAGAATATATATACTTTATGGGGTCGGAGATGCCTCCTTCTGCCTGTTACATACATTTTCTGTTGGCACTAAGTTATAATACCCTTCTACCCTATGGGTAGCGGGTATAAAAACGTGACTTCTTCTAGATTTATGAATATTGTGGGTGAATGGGCGTGGCATCCAACTTTTGAAATAAACTTGATCTGCGTAAGGAATGCAGAAGCTTATGTACCAAATTTGGTGTCTCTATGTCTTACAGTCTCTGAGATCCAGGTGTTCATACAGACAGACTGACGTGCAGACTGACAGACGGACATGGCTATATCTTCTCGGCTGTTGACCCCGTTCAAGAATATATATACTTTATGGGGCCGGAGGTGGCTCCTCCTGCCTGTTACATAAATTTTCTGTTGGCAGTAAGTTATAATACCCCTCTACCCTATGGGTAGCGGGTATAAAAACTAGGGTTTTTATTAAAGGGGTTTCAAAAGTTGTTCCAGAATTCAACGGCATCTCGATTCCAGTGCAACATGGTCGGTGCATAATTTCAACAAAAATTCAGATACCAAAAATATGTAAATGAATGAATAAATAATTGCAAATCCGAAATAACGAGCAGTTGGACATATTAATGATAAGTCTATAATAAGCTTCGTGATTCGTGACGATTTGAATTTACTAACGACTATATAGCCGGGTTAGCCCTAGCGCGAGGGGGTTAGGGTGCGAGGAAAGCTTGCTGTGATACTTCTTTTTCTGTTCAGCTATTACATCTCTGACTGGTTGAATATTGAAGTCTTTATGTATGTTTTCGTTGCGAACGTACCAGAGTGCCCCGGTGATGTTTCTCAGGATTTTTGATTGATCTCGCTGGACAACATTATAATTGCTACTACTAGCGTTCCCCCATAACTGGGAGCCAACGGTACAGTTAGGTTTATGCATGGAAGTGTAGAGCAGGACCTTATATTCTAGTCTAAGAGATGACCGAGCGTTGATAAGCCAATACAGACTATTGGCTTTTAGTTTTAATTGTGTTCTAATGACTTCGATGTGCCTTCGCAAAGTGAGTCCGCTGTCGAAGTGTACTCCTAAATACGTAACGTCGTTCGCTTGCGGAAGTGCGGAATTGTTCAGCCTGAGCGGTGGGCAACTTTGAATGTTTAGGGTAAACATAACATGCTTGCATTTTTGTTGGTTTACTTTTATTCGCCAGTCATAATATGCTTGCATTTTTTTATTCGCCAGTCAGATTGGCTATTTTCCACTTCGACTAGATGTTAGTCGTCTGCTTATTGGGATGTCTGCTGTGTAGACAACGTATAGCGTTGGCTCCAGCACGCTACCTTGGGGGACTCCAGCTCTAATGGTGTAAACGTCAGACATAGCAGAATTGCATCTCATTGCGAATTACCTGTCGAATAGGTAAGATTCTAAAAGTGTATGTTTATTAATAAGATGCGTTGCTCCGATCTTATGCATTAGACGTTCTAACCAAACTCTATCGAATGCTTGGGCTAAAAATATTGCAGTGCAATATTTCCGATTTTCGAATACGCCTCGTATTTCAGAGGTTATGCGATTGACCTGCTCGATATGGGATGGGATTTTCATTATGAATTCTTAGAAATGAATTTATCCGAGTCAGCACGCATATAATAATATTAACGCGATAATAAGCTTATGGGTCTGTACGAAGAGGCAATTGTGTGATCTTTGCCAGGTTTCGGTATTATTATTATCATTAATTTTTAAGAGCTGGGTGCAAACTCCACAATATGTGAGCTCAATAATCATTTTTGACGTTATTTAGTCGGAGACTGGTGATTTTTTCGGATCCAGTTGATGATAAGACCGATTTCGTTTGGATGAAATTCCATTGGCTCACGTTGAAGCGGTATGTCATTTATTACAGGCGTAGTGCAAATGGATTTGTGACAGGATTTGGCTGGAACAAATTTTCAAGGTGCTGTGCAAATGTTCTGGCTTTGTTTTCATCACTGCGGGCCCAGCCGCCCACTGTGTTTCTTATAGGAGCCACAGTTTCTGTCGGTGACCATAGGGTTGGATGGGCTGGCTCCCCAAAGAAAGAGCTTTTTGGAAGGTGTTGATGATTGCTCTATATAGCGGCGTTGGGAATTTCCTTCTTGTTGCTTTAACGCTTTGGTGTGGTTGCGGGAGGCGACCAATGATGCGCTTTCGAGTACGAACTGCTCGATTTGTTGATTTGTCTTCTTTTGCATGTGAGGCGGTTATGTAGTTTGAAGAGTTGAAATACAAGCAGCGCTGACTATACGGACTCCATTGTGTTGATGTCAAGGACAAGGATCAATATGTGAGCTTAAATATTTCCTATAACAGATCCAATTGGTTTTGTAAAGTCAATTAAATCGGCATTTTTTTTGAGTCTGTGGGCCAATATGTTGGTAAAGGCTATATCTACAAAAACCTCGGAAACATCGATATCTGCATATATCTGCATATGTTCCTACTTGCAACTCTATTTTCATTTGTATTGACTAATTAGAATGAAAGCTAAGAGCATTTATTTTTGAGGAAGTGGATAAGTAATTTTTACGTAAACATCACAAGGCGGCAGCGTGGGTTTTCAGCGGGAGGCGAAGCTGCGCGGCCATACGGCAATTATTTTAAATAAACTGGAAAAAAATAATATTCATGTACTTTTACATGAAAACAACTCGGTGAAATAATTTGGTTACTGAAATTCTTTTCATCCCAGTTTGTTGTGTTTGGGGTTAGATCGTCTAAATACGGTTGCTCTGGTCGTACGTTCGATCCAAGATAGGATCCGTAGTTCTTTTTAATTAGGCGACGGACAAATGTTTTTTTTATTTAAAATATAAATGAAATAAGCGAGAGGCTACAGCGGGAGCAAAAAAAACAAATTATGTTAAAATCTGGCTAGTTGCATTATAAAGTTGCTTTCCTTCACAAGTCACGAGGCGAGATCCACAGTGTGTGCTTGACATTGCAGTTTTTTTCTTATTGATGTGGCGCGGTTTCTAATTAAGATATTTGTCCCACCGTGTGCTTTACCATCGGAATGGTTTGCTGCGTAGAAGGAATTGAGAATCAAGTTTTTGCTGTGAGAAGCCATTAGCATTCCACGTGGATATACGTAGGGAAGTCACTAATTATTTGGATTGATGTGATACCAACATTTGTATCAATAGGTTATGATTACGCATAAGATCTTGCATAGTAGAGGAGAGCTCATTGAAAATGAAGAAGAGGAAGAAGTTTGAGATTGAGACTGTACATTTGGTAAAAGCACAATCCGAGTCAGATTTTTAACTTTGGCTTAGAACTTTTTTACCACAAAATACTCTGGCCAAAAAGCGAGCATATGGTTTCAAAAAGTTTAGGTGCGAAATTGATCTTGAACGATGAAATTTGTCTATCACAAGCAAATTTAAATTTTTCCATTTTTCGATTGGGATTTTTATACCCGCTACCCATAGGTTAGAAGGGTATTATAACTTAGTGCCAACAGAAAATGGATGTAACAGGCAGAAGGAGGCATCTCCGACCCCATAAAGTATATATATTCTTGATCAGTGTCAACAGCCGAGACGATATAGCCATGTCCGTCTGTCCGTCTGTATGAACACCTAGATCTCAGAGACTATAAGAGCTAGAGCTACCAAATTTGGTGACAGTACTCCTATGGGTCCGACGCAGATCAAGTTTATTTCAAATTTTTGCCACGCCCCTTTCCGCCCCCAAAAGCCTGTAAATGTCGTAATACAAGACCTAAAGCATTGAATTTTATTAAGCATAATAATAATTGTATTCTCAATGATTCTTGTGAATTTGGTTGAGATCGAATAAAAAACATGGAAGTTATTAAAAAATCAAATTTATATGCAAAATTCACTTGCAGCTGCCCGCGCTTTGTTTGTTTAGTTGACAGTGTGACCATGTCGGTGTTGCGGATTTTTACACGCTATTTTCAAATATATACAAAAAACAAGTTTTAGTATATTTGGTATATTTATTGTTAAAATATCAAAAAAGTTTTTTGTTTTCTCTCGAAATGGGTTGCGGGTATCATACGGTCGAGCACTTTCGACTGTAGCTTTCTTACTTGTTAATTTTGGCTATAATGAAAGCTGCTATGCAGCTTCTATTTTTCCTAAATCCGAATTGTTTGTGATGTATAAGTTTATTGTCATGTAGACAGAAATTGGACGGAATCCTTACTATTTGACTTGGGTATAGGGATGATTTTTGCTTCCTTCCAATTATAAGGGCAAATGGTAAAAGTATTTTAATAAATTTAGGGTTGATGTCGTCAATACCAGTTGATTTCGACTTTATTTTCGAAATACACTTAAATACATCATCATGGGCTAACACACATAAAACTAAAGCTATTATCACAGTATCTATAAGGTCAACAATTGAAGAAAATATTTTATGTGAGTTCAGGTTCATCTAATTGCAAAAATCACAAAAATTCCACTTCGTCACTAACTTCTGGCTTATGTAACATGCAGAAGGAGGCATCTCCGACCCCAGAAAGCATATATATTCTTGATTAGTGTCAACAGCCGAGACGATATAGGCATATCCGTCTGTCCGTCTGTATGAACCCTCAGAGATCACCTATAAGACATAGAGACACTAAATTTGGTTCATAGGTTCCTGCATTGTGTACGCAGATCAAGTTTATTTCGACCCCTTCGCCCACAATTTGCATAAATCTAGAACAAATCACGTTTAACTCCAAAAGTTCTTTGTGTAATGATCTGTTATTCGGTAAGCCGTCTGTGCCATGTCCGCCTGTCCGTCTGTCCGTCTGTCCGACTGTCCGTCTGTCCGTCTGTCTGTCCGTATGAACACCTGGATCTCAGAGACTATAAGACATAGAGACACCAAATTTGGCAAAATTGTTCCTTTATACCCTACGCAGATCAAGTTTATTTCAAAAGTACTATCAACTTACAGCCCAAACCGTAAAAGCTACGAAGCTGCAATTTTCACACAACCTATATATGGATATCTAAGCGCCCACTAAGAAGCGATTTTCCGAAATAATTTCTCGCACTATCTTTGATTACTGTTTGCAAAAAGAATTAATTAGCCCATTTTGGTTTTTGGGATTGAGATGTTATTTTTAGGCAAAAATATCGATATCGCTCTTGATTGATGGTTTCCAAATAAAATATCGATGTTGGGTTAAAGCTTTGATGCATTGATGATGAGTAAGGTTTTAGACTCAAATAAATTTTCTAATACAAAACATCAAGTTTGTTTTAGATTTTCGCCATGCCCCTTTAAGCCCCCAAAAACTGAAAAAGCCGTAATAATGGACCTAGAGCAATGAGTTTTGGTATGCATAATAATAATTATAGTTCTAATGACTTTTGTGAATTTGGTTAAGATCGAATGAAAAACAAGGTTTTATTAAAGAATCAATTTTATATGCAAAATTCACTTGCAGCTGCCCGCGCTTTGTTTGTTTAGTTGACAGTGTGATCATGTCGGTATGTTATGGATTTTTATACCCGCTATTTTCAAATATATATAAAAAAACAAATTTCAGTTTATTCTTTGGTATATTTTTTGTTAAAATATCATTTCAGTTCTTTGTTTTCTCTCGAAATGGGTTGCGGGTATCATACGGTCGAGCACTCTCGACTGTAGCTTTCTTTGTTTTTATTATTATTATTATTATTATATTATATTATTTCATTGATTCCTTTGTATTCATTGCTTTTTGGAATTTCTTCGCATAACAGGTGCATTTTTTTGAATTTTCAAGGAAGTACATTTCTTTAAAACTCTAAATATTCGAAAATGGACATCAGTTTTGTGCCGCTTTCATTTCTTTTGAGCAACATTTCGTTTTAAGATTGACTTTTTAATATAATGATTAAAGCCCGGGTTCCCAATTATTTGATTTTCTTTGAACAGAGGTATAGGGCTTTTACGTAAGTAATTAATATTACTCCGAAGTACTTCAAGTTGGCAATTAACTGACGAAATGAAGTAAATATCACTTCAATTTAGAATATTATAGTCTGAAAAGAGTTTTTGATAGTCAAGATTGTTGTAGTCTGTCATTGTAAGAAAAAGTCATATGTCATAAATATCAGGTCATGCTTAGAGAACAACGGTACAGATAGTTGATTATACATTAGGACTCTGCTACTGAAGTTTACAAAGAATAAATCTAAGAGCGTGCTTATAGTATTTGTAAAATATGTCGCAATTATCGTGTTTACAACTTATAAGTCAAGCGATACCATACTGTCGATAAGATATTTTTCTTTTAAAATTTCGCTATTAAACTCTCTCGTCAAGATTATATCTGTGTATGTCAATGCATGAGTCGAGATAAGATTCGCCAAGTCTAAGTAATTTTTATTTCGGTTGGGTCGATGTATGCAGCCTATTAGCATTTTTTTTGCTGTTCTCATATGGCCGCAAAGCCGTGGTCTTGAACGTTTTGGTAAGATCTCAAAATGTATGCAAGTCCCGAGGGGTAGTGATTAAATTGTGCCATGCCATGCCATCCCAGTGTGAAGACCATCAAACAAGGGATATTTATTTTTTTGTAAATACTTTGCTTTTATTTATTGGATCTTCTTTTAAGTTAAGACTAACAATAAGTTATCAAATTTTAAAACAAAACATAAATTAACAATTCACATTGAATTGTTTTTGTGTTGCACATCTCTAGATTCTACCGAGTAGGCAGTATACTGCAGCTAGAGTAAGTTGGTTACCACTTATTGAAGTTGCACGTATTGAAGTTGCTTGAATATAGGTTGTTGCTAAGTCCTTGTAGCGGTGGTGCTTAATTCGGTTTATTATCAAGATACCAGCTCCACCGTCTGCTTTACCATCGGGATGGTTAGTTTGCATAGAAGTTAAAGTTATATTTACTTGTAAGATGTGTTTCTGAGAGCAACATTACGTCGATATGTTTGTCGAGCAAGAATTTAGATAACTCAAGTTTATACTGTGAGACGCCACATTCCACATGGATATACGTAGGGAATTCGTTGATTATTTGGATTGATGTGATACCAACATTTGTATTAATAGGTTTTGATTACGCATTGGTTCTTGCATAGTAGTCCGCATGAAAGACATGAACTCCATTAAGCTTTGCTGTAGGTTAGAGAACAGGGCCTCAAAGTTGTTTTGTGGCTGCTCCATAGGTTGATAATGTTTTGTTGTGTTTGGCTCTGGTTGGGGTAGTTTAAAGTGCGATGTATTTGAGGAAGGAAGCTCCAATCCTGATTTGAAATGTCATATTTTTCCTTATGGATGACTCGGAGTCAAAGTCAAATGACGATCCAGTTGCGTTCAAAAAGAATACAAGTGGGTTTGATTTAGATGGTATCAACGCGTTTGCAGAGCGTAGTCACTTGCTAATGGATTCTACTTTTTTTATCCTTACTTACTGGGCAACCTCTGTAATTATTGGTGTGATTACCACCGCAGTTACCGCAGAACTGGCGGCAGAATCTCCTTTGTTCGATGGACAGTGTGCGGGGACGTTCTACACACACTGGGCGCTGTGTGGAGTATGACCGTGTACGACCAAATTTTTGACAATTCGTACATTGTACAGGTCCTTTGCGTTTGTGTGGTTCTTCTACTGTGATTCTACAATGTAGTAGATACTGAAGTTTGTATATAGAGTGCACTGCGTTTTTCTAAAGAGAACTCTTATCTGGTTCAAGTTCTACCTTGGAAAGCGGTTGGGGCTTCCTTTCCTTGTTTAAAATGTTAAAGACTGATTTGGCGTTAAATCCCTTATCTTCTAACGCCTTACTTATTTCTGCTGGTGCTACATCAGACTCTATGCCATTTAGTACTACTTGTAGGCCCTTGCTGCTTTTCAGTTGGTACGTGTAGTAGTTCATTTTATTGTCGGTTAAATGCTTTGATAAAACTCTATAATTATCTTCCGACTTCATTTGAACTTTTGTTTCATGGATTTTACCCCGTCCGAAAGGTCTGCTAGAATTTCATACCTATTGGTATTGTTGAGCTTTTCGCTTGAAGATGCGCTGGAACGATTAGTGATAATTTTTGCCTTCGAGTTTAAAGGGCTTAACTTCCGTTTAATTTGTATGTAACGATCCATTCCAGTCTGCACAAGCGGGTTAGTACTTACGTTTTTTGCTTTTTGTTTTATTGGCAACACAGCAGTCGTGGAATTTGTTTTAGTTTGGTTTGTTTTGATCGGTGATTCATAAAGCGCTTTTGCTGTTGTCATCGATGACACAAAATAAGCTTTTGTTAATGACGATGGGATCAAGCGGGCAGCCGATACCGTTACAGTTGATGTTGTTGTTGCAGTTGCAGTAATCAGAGAGACTGTTGTGGTAGTCTCCGTAGGTGAGAGCAGGTCTCTCAGTTCACTACTTGCTTGTTTAGCAGTGCGCTTTGCAATCTGAAACGGTAAAGCTGGAGAGCATGAACGAGGTCGCTCACTTGCTAAATCCAAGTCTTCGTTCGCCGGGTTGGGGGTAATTGACCGCTGCGTTTTTGCGTACGCAGAATTTTGTGTTGGTTCGGGTACAAAAAAGAAATACGTGTTGTTTCGTTGCAAAGAGCCGACGCTCGTCTTGCTCACGCTGCATTTGCTTACGAATATCGCTTTGACTCATTTTCTTAACCGCGGTTATTGAATTTTATTGGATATAAGTAAATATTAATTAATCAATTGGTAAATAATCAATTCATTAAATATTTTGAGCGACTTCATCGCACTAAGCGTCTTTTCGCGTTGTAACTTATTAATACGTCTCTCACTACGCTATAAACTTGTGTAATTTTTTTTTTTTCAAGAAGCTCAGTAATAAACGTCTGCATGCGGAAACAGTTGATTGACAACATGACAACATGACAACATGAACAATGAAAATATGTAGGTAACAACGCATATGCTTTATGCTTTTCTGGGACAGACGAGAATGCACAGGATCATGATACAATAAGACAAGGTAGTCTCGTCGGCTGTCAAAACGTTCGGGTTTTCGTCAGTACGTGTTCGTTTTTTGACGCAAGAGGTTGTCTGCGGACAAAATTTTCTCGATATTAACCCTTATATAAAATGAGTTTTTGGCATGTGTGCCGGCGACATGTGGATGGTGTTAAATTTATTAAGGCACCAAAATTAGAATATATTTTAGAATTAAGAACCTTAACATAAGATTGTCATTACAAAAACAGAAGCAACGACTAATTTCAAATTCAAAATTATTAAAAATTAAATTATGAAAACAAATATACATAACTCGTTTTATTATTAAAGGAAAATTAAAACCCCTCGAACCATCTAAGGGTTAATCCACACATTCTATTGCCGGTTCGCTCGCACTTACTAGGCTGCGCCCCTTTCACTCGTACTCATTGTTATGATTGTAGAGGGACCAGATTTTGCCGACGAGACTACCTTGTCTTATTGTATCATGCACAGGATGACCCAATGAAAAGTGTGGTAATAATATAATGGTCGTACATGCATCCCTGTGTGACAACGCTGCACTATCCATTACCATTAGAGATGATAATTAGCGAAGAAGTTGAGAGTTGTCATCGCACACAAATAGAACTGTCAAAGAAGTGACATTATCAACTAATTTTATTATTTTGTCCATTAAATATTATTTCAACAAACATTATTACGTACTAGCCAGATTTAAACGCAGCTTCGTTCGCGAAGAACTTTATAATAATTTATTTGTTGTTCCTTCCGCTGTAGCCTCTTGCTCATTTAATTTCCATTTAAAATAAAAAAAAAACATTCGTCCGTCGCGGAATTAATAAGAGGTACGGATTCTTTCTTGGATCGAACCGCCAGAGACAAACTTGGATGAAATAAATTCCAAAAACAAAATTGTCTCACCGAGCTATTTTCATGTTAAACTAAATAAATTGAAATTTTGCTTACACAACATACATATTTGCTATTTTGTTAGGTACATTTTGTAATTTTCTGCAAGATTCTTTAATTGAAAGATACATACATATGAATGTATGTAATGTCAATATATAAAAAAATAAAAACTTCATCCTCCAATAAAGTCTCCGTCTGTAGCCCCTCACTGCAGCCATGCGGTTCTTACAGGAACACCATTTTTTTTTCGATTATTTAAAGTAATGGCCAGCTGACCCGCCAGCTTCGCTTCCCACTGCAAACCCACTAAGCAGCCTTTTGATGTTTACGTAAAAATTACTTCTCCATCTTCCCAAATTAGTCAATACAAATGAAAATAGAGTTGCAAGTATTAATGTGCGTAAATGCGTCGAACATCGATTTCTTTTGGCGATATGTGCCGATATCGATGTTTCCGAGATATATGTAGATATTGCCGTTACCAACGCATACATAAAAACAAACTAAGAAAAATGTTTTGTATTAGAAAATTTATTTGAGTCTAAAACCTTACTCATCATCAATGCATCAAAGCTTTAACCCAACATCGATATTTTATTTGGAAACCATCAATCAAGAGCGAAATCGATATTTTTGCCTAAAAATAACATCTCAATCCCAAAAACCAAAATGGGCTAATTAATTCTATTTGCAAACAGTAATCAAAGATAGTGCGAGAAATTATTTCGGAAAATCGCTTCTTAGTGGGCGCTTAGATATCCATATATAGGTTGTGTGAAAATTGCAGCTTCGTAGCTTTTACGGTTTGGGCTGTGAGTTGATAGTACTCTAGCTCTGTCAGTGTCTACGAACTAATTTAAATATACATATATTATAGATATGTACTCGTAAGATATTACCCAGCTCACCAAAATTATTAACACTATAAACTATTTTAATTCCAATTGACGACTTTGGTAATATTTCATATTAGAAGTAAACAATAGCCAGCTTCAACGTAGCAATGCGACAACAGATTTTAATTAGCTTCTTCATAACATAGCAGGCTTGAAAGATAAAATTATTATGTTGGAATTTCGGATGCAGAGTAATCTAAAGCACTTTTACTCCTACAATCATATATTTATATTGTTTTTTTTTTAATTTATGAAACACGTGTTGAGCTAATCGATCTGTGAATAGGACGATAAATAGTGAATAGTCCTCAAACTAGAAATCTTTATATCTTAGTGTTTTGTCATATACATATACGAATATGGATCACAAGTAATAGTTCAAATTGGATTACTTTTTGTTAGATAGCCTCCTCGCCGTAGACTGTTATTTCTAAACCTTCCTTTTCGTTACAAATCTAAAAAATGGTTAAAATAACTACCTCTTAAATGTAATTTGTTATAAAAACTCTCTTCCCAAACTTAATACTTTTATCTTCCAACATCTTGAATTTAATTATTATTATGTTGTTTGATAGGCGAAATGCCATCAAAATACACACTAAACGGTAGCAGAAAACGTTTACCAATACACATACAAACACAAGTAAAAAAGCTACATTTGACAGTACTCGACAGTGAAATAACCGCTTCTCATTTTGCGTACGAAAATTCTGTGCTCTAGCTTTTTAACGAGGATAGTTTTTGTTCGGTTTTAAGGGGCGGAAAGGGGCGGGGCCAAAATCTAAAACAAACTTGATCTGCATACGACATGCACTGTTACCAACTTCGATGTCTCTAAGATCTACGTGTTCATACAGACAGACGGACATGTATGCATGCTGATGCCTCCTTCTTCTTCGTACAAACAGACGGACATGGATATATCGTCTCAGCTGTTGGCACTGATCAAGAATATATACTTTATGGGGTCGGAGATGCCTCCTACTGCCTGTTACATACATTTTCTGTAGGCACTAAGTTATAATACCCTTCTTCAACCCTATGGGAAGCGGGTATAATTAGTCAATAAAGCAAGTAAATTGAAGTTTAATTCTCATTTTGGTTTTCCCTTTGTTCACTGATTTTGTATATGTGTGTTAGTAATTTTGTAGAGACAATATAATTTTTGCCTCGAATTAAGTGTGTCCCTTTGTACGCATTCAATTTCCGCTAGTGCTAATTGCCGTTCTCTGGTGTATTAATGTGAAATTTGGTACGCTCTTTAGTCTTAATATGCAGTGTTATTTTGCAGGAGAAAAAATATTTGTTAAACTATTTCTCATAACCAAAACATAGATTTAGAGTACATGTGTATAAACATGTCCTGACTTCAAACTAATTGGAGCAGGGTATCTCATAGTCGAGCACTCTCGACAAAAGAGTTCTTAATTGTGTTTCCTTAAAATAACAACAAAAATAGAGATCCCAGCTACAAACCAACGAAACAACAAGTCATCTCATTGAGACCTAATAAACTCACCGTTTGTTCAAGACGCAGACATAAACAACATAGTGCTAGGAATTTACAGTTTCCCTTACCATTAATGCCTTACCTCCTTGCTCGTCCAACATAACGATGCTTCGCATCCCAACTTCCGCGCTCTAAATAGAAATACATGTTCATTTATTAATTAAATGGGAGATTTTCTAGAAAGTTTTGTATAAAATATTATTAGTTAACAAATTGGGACACTATTTATCCCAAAATACGGTTTTTATACAGTTGGTTAAACCTCGTTAATTTAAATTAGTATCCATTTAATAATTGCGTTATAAAAAATATTGAAATTCCTATACCCTATTTTAGCACGTCATTACTAGTTTTCGCAGAACGGTCTAAAGGAACGTATGAATAAAATAAATTGGGATACTTCGTTGGTAATGTTTGAAGAGTAAAAAGGAAATCAAGAAGGTATGTCCAGGGGAAATCCTGGCCAGCTTAAGTACAAGACGGAGCTACAGGTGGCTATAATCCATAGATGGGAAGCTCACTAGCGATAACTGGCTCATGCTGGAAGTGTTTATCGACTAGGGGATTGCTGATGCCATCACTCGACAGCAGAATTCATTCGTGGCGGAGTTTGACGGCATCAACTGGGACAAGGAAGTCAAAATGGTGGCATGTGCCAAGGAGGAATCCCAGCGATTATTCAAAGACACTCTGCTGAAACTGGTCACACCTTAACCGGGAGCAAAGATTGACGTCGCCTCTGTGGACCAAATTCCTGAGCGAACGATAATTAAGGTCTGGATCCCACCTCTCATTCGGAAGGACTATACTGACCAAGAGCCAGAATGCCGACTGCAACACAGGAGACTGGACGATTAAAAAAGGTCTAGCCCGAGACAAAGGAAAGGAAAGGCGCTGGGCGCAGAGATGTTAGGTCGACCAGAGAATATTTGGGTAGCGCAGATTACTACTCAAGGATTCCTTCCTTAGACCTTCCACGGTGGATGGACAAGGGGAGGGTGAATGTGGCTCTCATCCAAGAACCCCGAATCGTAGGTGAAAGGGTTTGTGGTTTAAATGCCCGCGGATACCCTCTCCTTGTCCCGACAACTGTGGGTAAGTCCAGCACCTGTACATTGGTAAGAACCGGACTTAATGTGCTCTTCTCTTCCAGTTACAGCAACAGGGACTTGACGGTAGCGTTATGCGAGCAAAGGAACGGTCCCAAACTGTACCTCCCGTATAAAGAGAAGGATCCACCGTCGGAAAGTATCCGAGCCCTTATTAAGCATGCGCAGAAAGGGGGCATGGATCTAGTCCTTGGGTGTGATGCTAATGCTCACAATACTTTTTGGGGAGCAAAAACGATAGAGGGGGTCGCTGCTTGAATTCGCAATCTTAATGTGTGTAACCGGTGTAGCAACCCCACCTTCGAAACAAGAACCGAGCAGAGGTTACAGATTTAACCCTAGCAACTAACAGCAACTCCCTCTTCGTAGAAGACTGACACGTATCCACGGAATGCTCTTATTCGGATCATTACAGGATATTGTTCGAAGTTAGATGGTCCATAGAGGACTCCCTTCAGGAGTCCACGAAGGACAAACTGGGTCAAATTCTCACAACTTGTCAGGAAACCCATTAGGCTCAGTGCGAAGGCTCAAGTCGAAGGCTCAACTCAAACTATTACAGTGACTGTATGTAAGGCCTTAAGCAAATCCCTTATAATCCAGCGTTCTCCTAAGTAAATCCGCAACAAGATGGGGATTCCGGAACTCGGCCAGACACGGAAGGAAACGAGAAAACTTTACAATAGAGCTAAACATGAAAACTGACAGGTAGACTGGAATGCCTACTATTACAGTTATCTCCTATTATCTCCTTACGAGATATATTAAAAAAATCCTGAAAGAAGTGAGGGTGGCATTCACTCCCAAGGCAAGGGAAAAATAAACCACTGCTCACTAAAAGATTATAGGCCCATCAGTCTTTCATTGGTTTTAGTAAAAAACACTGGAGAGACTTCTGGACCTTCATCTTAGAAGTAAGCTAACAACTCACACATTAAACAAGTTCAACACGCCATCCTTAAAAGTAGATGCGTTGAGACGGCTCTGCACGAATTGGTTAGCACAATTGAGCACATTGAATAGCAAGGAGTTTACGTTGCCGGCATTTCTTGACTTAGAGGGTCCCTTTAAAAATGTCAGGATAGAATGATTAACGCCCAACTTTGCGCTTCGACCATTAGGAGTAGGGCGACCAGGGGCACCTCTCAAGGAGGAGTCATTTGTTATGGAATCTTGTCCTAAATGACCTTCTTCTCAAACTGAAGTATAAGGGCTGCATAGTGACTGCTTATGCGGACGACCTGGTTCTAATGGTAACTGGCAGATTCCTGCCAACAGTCAGTGAAGTACGAAATGGCGCATTGAGCCTAACCCCACGAAGGGCACAAAACAACGGTCTTGAGGCCAACCCACAAAAGACTGAACTGATTTTGTTCACACAAAGATATAAGATACCGAGCTTTAAACTTCCGACACTGGGAGGAACTGAGCTCAAGCTATCAAAACAGGCAAAATAGGTTGGTGCAATCCTAAACTCGAATGAAGAAGGTATTACAATCCTTTTTTGTCTACAAAAAGACATTTGGTAAAGGATGGGGATTGCAACCGTGCATGATTAATTGGTTTTTCACTGCAATTGTCAGACCTGTAATAACTTATGGGGCGCAAGTATGGTGGGAGGCGGGACTCACCAACTCCTATCTAAACAATCTCCGTAAAGTTCAGAGACTAGCATGCCTGGGGGTAACAGGACGTATTCGTTCTACCCCCCAAGCAGCGCTTAATGTGATGTTAGATCTCGAACCCATTGGAGACTTTCTCACGCACGTGGCAGCAAGGACTGCGGTTAGGCTGCATGCCTAACTCTCAGTAGAATTGACTGTGGCTGTTGAAAACAACTACTGGGTACCAGAAGTTAAGTGGGATGATAAGTTTACAACTGAATTCCCTGACAGATTCGCCAATTGGAAACTAGAATCTCCGTTGAGGCAGAAAGAGTTCTCAATATACACAGACGGATTAAAGATGAAGAAAGGTGCCGGATGGGGCGTCTTCTCCGAAGACCTTGCGACTCTGCTCTCCTTTCGTCTTCCTGACTGGTGTAGTGTGTTGCCCGATGGACGTTTCGATTTACTCTTATAAGACTTGTCACATGGGTGCACATACGTGTATCAGTTAACGAGACGGCTGATGAGTGTACTAAACTAGGCTAAGCGTCATCAGCTAGTCACGCGGTGATCGATATTAAGAGACCAATTCAGCACGTCTTATCGGAACTTAATTGCTCCCTGAGAACAGCAGCTACCAGACATTGGACAGCAGTTCAATGACATCCGGCTGCGAAGTGTCAAAAGCAAGATACAACCCAAAGCGAACTCGAACTCTTACACTTCACATTGAACAAGACTGATAGGAATCTTATCGGGACACTGTTACATCAGCCGCATGGTCTAACGGAGATACAGGAGATCCCAACAGGACTTTTGTCACAGCTGCGAGAATGAGAAAGAAATCTAGAGTGTCCAACATCTTCTCTATGACTGCCCCGCACTTCTTAGACAGAGAACTCAATTTCTGGGAAAGCCTTTCTTCGATGAACTGGGTAGTCTTGCGAATTATCGCCTGGATAACTTAGCATTATTTCTGGACTCTACTGGTTGGTTCCAAGGGCTACCGCAGCCTAACAGGACTGGCCAGTAGCATACAAATAAAAGAACCACAACATTCCTCCGCTATCATAGCAACCCCTTCCAATACTAACTATTCCTCCTGTTTTTTAATCAGACATCACTGCCGACCATTTGGTCTCTAGGTGCTCTCTACTCCGGTCGAGCAGTCTGTACTACCTAACCTAACCTAACCGTAATTTTTATACCCGCTACCCATAGCTACCCATGGATTGCGCTAGCCGCTTGTCGCGCAGTTGCTAAACTTCAAGTGCTCATGTTAACTAATATGCGCAAGCATGTACGTACTCATACGCGTACATAGAAACGTAAGCAATATACCCGTGCTCATCTTTCCGCATTTGATCTGCGACTGAACTGAGTGTGTGCGCTCACCACGCGCTTCATTCTATGAGTTGACATATCCATGTATTGTATGGTTAATGCCCATACAATAAGTTAAGTGAACTTTATTCTTGTTAGAATGCTTCACACAAAGTCGTTTGGTCGCGAAGTGGTTAGAGCGCATGTATGCGTGTCGCAATGTGCGTCGATGCCTGAGTTCGAATCCGGCTTGTAAAATTTTACATTTATTTTTCTTTTTTTTTTTTCAAATTAAACTAGTTTTCTAAATATTTCAAAAGCTATTTTGGTGCTCTACAAAACTTGGTATCGGGTATTTTGCATTCGAGCACACTCGCTTGAGACTTTCTTACTTATTTTTTACATGAGAATGTATAAATGCTCAAAATAATATCGTATGCCAAATTTAACGATACTGCTATTTATAACTCCAAAAGTTCTTTGTGTAATGATCTGTAATTTGGTAAGCCATCTGTGCTTAATATTATTATTATACCCTGTATTTTTGGTGAAAATCGGATAAGTAGAACAAAAGTTATTTGTTAAATTATTTATCAAAATAAATGTGCCTAATGCATATGGACGTTTTAAGTGTGTGAATGACCTAGAGATATCAAATTTGGTGACAGTAATCGTGTAGGTCTGACGCAGATCAAGTTTGTTTTAGATTTTTTTGTTTTCTCTCGAAATGGGTTGCGGGTATCATACGGTCGAGCACTCTCGACTGTAGCTTTCTTACTTGTTTATAATCACATAATTTATATAAACTTGTTTGAATAAATTAAGAAGCCCATAACATCGTTTATGTTAATTACTTTTATTCACAGATTGCCAATCATCCTCAATTAGGATAGAAAAAAGAAAAATATAATTTTCGGTACATTTTTTCCCCGTTTTTTTGTTAAACTTTCCAAAAATGTTGAAGCAATTATTTGTAAAATAGACTTAAGTTAAGACTGTATGGTCAGTGTAGCTCAAAATTATATAAATTTTTCTCAATTTCAGCCTCTGATGAAGGATCCCATTTATTTTGCTCCTTGAGCAAACGCGGCCGCCATTTTCCAATCATCGCTTTTATACCCAAATAATTAATAAAAAAAATTTTAACTCATTCATATGAGATGCCTACTGCGTCGATCCAACAATTTTACAACATTTGAATTTGTGTGATAAATATGTCGGAGACGGATTGATTATTTGAATTGCGCGCCCAGGCGAAGTAGCTAGTGTCGGAAAAGGTGATATCCTTTTGAGTTATATAACACTAAAAAGAGTGGGACGAAAACATACGTTGTCGTCAGTGTTGCCCAGTGTTAGGTTGAGTGTGTTGGAAAAATCCCAGAACTGCCACGTGGGGCAGCGGATCAATTCATTGTATCTTGACGCACACACTGGGACTCGCTCCGCTCCGTTTTTATTAAGAAAATGACTGAGAACATTAATCCCGAAGAGTCGATTCCGTACGATATGGAGACTCTTCGACATCAGAAGTGGGATCTGACTCCCGGCCTTCAGTTCTTCCGGAGCAGTTTCGCGTCTTATTGGAACAGCAAAACCAGAACATTTTGGAGTTGGCAAAAGCGTTGCAGTTGTCGTCAGGAGTGTCTCAACAAAATGGCGGCTTGGTGTTGCCAAAATTTAACTCAGACATAGCTGGAGCTGATGCTATGCAATGGTGTGCGACAGTGGACATAATTGTGGGCGAGAAACCGTTGGAAGGCAGTGCATTAATTTTGGCCTTAACGAAGTCTCTAGAAGGAAGTGCGTCACAGTGGCTTTCGCAGGTCTGTTACCCTGGCATCACGTGGAAGGAATTTAGGCAACTGTTTGAACAGCGGTTTGACAATACGGAGACACCGGCGGCTACAATTCTAAATTTGCTAAACACCCATCCAAATGCTGGAGAGAACCTTGGCGTGTATGCAAGCCGAAAAATGACGTCACTCATCACAAAATGGCGTCATCTGGACAAAGAAGAAATTGCAGCGTCCGTGGTACTTGGGCATCTGGCGAATCAAGACCGTCGATTGCAGCGAGTTGGCTACAGTGCAACTGTTAAAACCAGACTTGATATGCAGTCTGAGTTGCAAGTCTTTTCGCTGGACAAAAAGAGATCCGATTTCTCAAATGAGGAGCCGAGTGCCAAGCGTGCAAAGTCTTCTGACGTAACGTGCCACAATTGCGGTCAATTTGGGCACAAAAAGGCGGAATGCAAAAAAAGGCAGCAGTCATTCACTAATGAGAAACGTCAACCAGATCAAAAGTGGTCTCAGGGTGCCAAGACCACCATCACGTGCTACCGTTGTCATGAACCGGGGCATATCTCTACTCAATGCCCCAAGAATGCTGCCGATGGAAAATCTGGATCTCGCACGCATAAGCGATTTGAGTTGTGTGAAGTGGAGGAACCGAAAGCGATCATGATGCAACGAGGTGAGAAGTTTCCAATTGCTATCGATTCTGGAGCAGAGTGCTCTTTAGTTAAAGAGAGTGCATCGCTTAAGCTGACTGGGAAGAGAGTTAACAACGTCGTATCATTAAGTGGTATATGCAACGCTAACATTGTTAGTACCTTACAGATTTCGAGTAATGTTGTGATTGACGGAAATGGTATTGAAGTAATGTTCCACGTAGTTAATGACGACTGCATGAAAAACGATATTGTAATTGGACGAGAAATCTTGGCCCAGGGATATTCTGCAGTAATATCAAGTAAGGGAATAGAGTTAGTTAAAGACAAAACAATTAGCGTTTGTGCCGTATCAGACAGTGAATATAATTTTGATCAACTAGAAACCGTATTGTATGGAGCAGAGAAACAACAATTAATACAGTTATTGAAAGAGTACTCTAAGTCGTTTATTCGGGGAACTCCTTTAACTCGCGTAAGCACCGGAGAAATGATTATTCGTCTAAGCGAGCCGACAAAGACTGTTCAGAGACGTCCATACCGTTTCAGTCCCAGTGAAAGGGAATTGTTAAGAGCAAAAGTTCAAGAGCTGATTGAACATAACGTAATTAGACCTAGCTGTTCACCGTATGCCAGTCCCGCACTCTTAGTGAAAAAGAAGAATGGATCTGCTAGACTCTGTGTGGATTATCGCGAATTAAATAGAAACACTGTTGCAGACAAGTTTCCATTACCTTTAATATCGGATCAGATAGCTAGATTGCGAGGAGCCAAATACTTTAGTTGTTTAGCTATGTGGGTATCATCAAGTGCCAGTTCATACCGACTCTATTGAATACAAGGCTTTTGTGACTCCGGATGGTCAGTTTGAGTATCTGGCGATGCCGTTTGGGTTAAAAAATGCTCCTTCGGTTTTTCAAAGAGCCGTGATGAAAGCACTAGGTGAATTAGCGTATTCTTACGTTATCGTTTACATGGACGATATAATGATCGTGGCATCCACTAAGGAAGATGCACTTGAGAGATTGGAAATCGTTTTAAATATTTTGACAGAAGCTGGCTTTTCGTTCAATGTGGAAAAATGTTCCTTCTTAAGGGATTCTGTACAGTATTTGGGGTACGAAGTACACGCTGGCGAAATCCAACCCAATTTGCGTAAGATCGAAGCATTATGTGCGTTACCACCACCTAGGACCATTACTACGTTACGTCAATTCATAGGATTAGCTTCATATTTTCGACAGTTCGTTCCAGGGTTTTCTCAGCTGATGAAGTCCCTGTATTCTCTTACATCTGAGAAAATAAATTTTGTTTGGAATAATGAGCATGAGGTAATCCCTAAACGAATCGTCAATATTCTCACAAGCAAACCAGTTTTGACAATATTCGATCCACAATACCCTATAGAGTTGCATACGGATGCGAGTGCCATTGGTTATGGTGCCATACTCTTGCATCGCATCGAAAGTAAACCCTATGTAGTGGAGTATTTCAGTAAAGCTACTAGTCCTTGTGAGTCAAAGTACACATCATATGAGTTGGAAACTCTTGCGGTTGTTAATGCTGTTAAACATTTTAGACACTTTTTACATGGTAGAAGGTTTGTTCTTTTTACTGACTGTAATTCGCTGAAAGCGTCCAGAAAAAAAAATTGAATTATCATCTAGAGTATACCGTTGGTGGGCATTTCTACAGGCCTTTGATTTTGACATAGAGTACCGAGAGGGAAAGCGTATGGCCCATGTAGATTTTTTGTCAAGAAATCCTTTGCCTGACAAGAGTAAACAAATACAGAACAAGGTTATTGAAAAGCGTGTAGAACTTATGAGTATTACTAAAAGTTGGATTCAAGCAGAACAGCAGCGCGATCAGGACATTTTAAGTACAATTAGCAAACTGAATGACGGTGAATTATCGGAAGATTTGGCTACAACCTACGAGATGAGGGCAAATGTGTTATACAGGAAAATTCAAAGACATTGTAGAACTCGTTGTCTGCCAGTTATACCTCGAGCTTTCAGGTGGTCAATTATCAACCAGGTTCATGAGTCTATTTTGCACTTAGGCTGGGAAAAGATACTTGACAAGGTGTATGAGCATTATTGGTTTGCAGGAATGTCATAGTACGTTCGAAAATTTGTTGAGAACTGTATTACCTGCAGAGTGACGAAATCGGTGTCGGGAAAAGTTCAAGCAGAATTACATTCAATCCCAAAAATCAGTATACCGTGGCACACGTTGCATATTGACATCACAGGAAAATTAAGTGGCAAAAATGATCGTAAGGAGTACATCATAGTTCAGATAGAGGGCTTTACTGAATATGTTCACCTGTTTCATACTTTCAAATTAGATGCAAGCAGTTGCATAGACGCTTTAAAATCTTCAATAGCGATGTTCGGTGTCCCTAATCGTCTAGTGGCTGATCAGGGCAGAAGAAGAAGACAATGATTCGAATGGTTGGGCAAGTATTCGAGTGTTTTTATCCCTCCTCCTTTCTTGTTCGTAAATGATTTTGCGTCGCGACGCAGCTGTTCGCGGTACTATTTTATGAGTGCCTTTGCATGCCTTGCACTGACTTTTTTATGGAATTTCCGGAAATTACAGATATCTGCAAAAACCCTTTTCATTATACATTTACATTTACCACAAGGTCATAAACATACAATTTAATCAATTTAAAATTAATACAGGTAGATTTTCAGTATCCTTAAAATATTGATTTTCTCTTTAACCGCCGACTGAATTTAAAAACAAGTAAGAAAGCTACAGTCGAGAGTGCTCGACCGTATGATACCCTCAACCCATTTCGAGAGAAAACAAAAAACTTTTTTGATATTTTAACAATAAATATACCAAATATACTAAAACTTGTTTTTTGTATATATTTGAAAATAGGGGGTAAAAATCCGCAACACCGACATGGTCACACTGTCAACTAAACAAACAAAGCGCGGGCAGCTGCAAGTGAATTTTGCGCATAAATTTGATTTTTTAATAACTTCCATGTTTTTTATTCGATCTCAACCAAATTCACAGAGAATACAATTATTATTATGCATACCAAAATTCAATGCTCTAGGTCTATTATTACGGCTTTTACAGGCTTTTGGGGGCGGAAAGGGGCGAGGCAAAAATTTGAAATAAACTTGATCTGCGTAGGACCTATAGGAGTACTGTCAAATTTGGCAGCTCTAGCTCTTATAGTCTCTGAGATCTAGATGTTCATACAGACGGACAGACGGACATGGCTATATCGTCTCGGCTGTTGACACTGATCAAGAATATATATACTTTATGGGGTCGGAGATGCCTCCTTTTGCCTGTTACATACATTTTCTGTTAGCACTAAGTTATAATACCCTTCTACTTTATGGGTAGCGGGTATAATTAGTCAATACAACATGTAAATTGAAGTTTAATTCAAATTTGGTATGTGAATTTGTGTATGTGTGTTAGTAATTTTTTTAGCTATTATTATTATATGTATTAGTATAGATCCCAAATAAAAATTAAATTATAAAGCCAAAAGTGTGTTTTTTTTTTTTAAGTATACCAGGTAAAAATAACTAGCATGAAGCACAAAAAACCCAACAACAACATCAATACATTTAAGTAAACACAAAATATCCGCTCACAATCTTCACTTGCGCATCAAATACCCACAGCAAATATTACGAGTATGCATTTCCACCCCTTTTGCCGATCATAAAAATGATGCGGTGGATTCGGCACTCGCACTCGTAAATACTCAATCATTTTTTCTACTCTTAACAAATATACTCGAATGGCAAACATACTCATGAGTTACGAGTATACACATTTTTGCGGTGGCTTGTTGACGATCTCTGGTACGGATGAAAAAGGCCGTGAAGACTAGTGTGGCACTAGCAACGAGTAATGCGGGTGAAACAGACGGTTCAAGTCCAGTGTGGCACTGGCAAATGAATAAAACAGTTGAAATAGACTGTAGTGACTAGTGTGGCACTAGCGTGTGGTGAAACCAGTGTGGCACTGGTGAGTCGTAATGTCGATGCTAAGTGGCGGTACCTGGCCCGGAGGATAAGAAAACTTTTGTAAGTACAAAGATGTAAGAAATGAGGAAGTATTATATTTCGTAATAATAGAACTAAAAACTGTAACTAAGAGTAAGCAAATTTTGTTAAATAAATTTAAGAAAAACAAAAAGTTCGTTAACGTTCCTCTTTTGAATTACACGAGGACGTGAAAGTTGTCAGTATGGCCGTAGTGGAGAAAGACTTTTTATACCCGCAACCCATAGGGTAGAAGGGTATTATAACTTAGTGCCAACAGAAAATGTATGTAACAGGCAGAAGGAGGCATCTCCGACCACATAAACTATATATATTCTTGATCAGTGTCAACAGCCGAGACGATATAGCCATGTCCGTCTGTCCGTCTGTATGAACACCTAGATCTCAGAGACTATAAGAGCTAGAGCTACCAAATTTGACAGTACTCCTATAGGTCCTACGCAGATCAAGTTTATTTCAAAAGTTGGATGCCACGCCCCTTTCCGCCCCCAAAAGCCTGTAAAAGCCGTAATAATAGACCTAGAGTATTGAATTTTGGTATGCATAATAATAAGTTGTCAGTATGGCCGTGTCGGAGATGGATTGATTATTTGAATTGCGAGCCCAGGCGAAGTAGCTAGTGTCGAAAAAGGTGATATCATTTTGAGTTATATAACACTAAAAAGAGTGGGACGAAAACATACGTTGTCGTCAGTGTTGCCCAGTGTTAGGTTGAGTGTGTTGGAAAAATCCCAGAACTGCCACGTGGGGCAGCGGATCAATTCATTGTATCTTGACGCACACACTGGGACTCGCTCCGCTCCGTTTTTATTAAGAAAATGACTGAGAACATTAATCCCGAAGAGTCGATTCCGTACGATATGGAGACTCTTCGACATCAGAAGTGGGATCTGACTCCCGGCCTTCAGTTCTTCCGGAGCAGTTTCGCGTCTTATTGGAACAGCAAAACCAGAACTTTTTGCAGTTGGCAAAAGCGTTGCAGTTGTCGTCAGGAGTGTCTCAACAAAATGGCGGCTTGGTGTTGCCAAAATTTAACTCACGACATAGCTGGAGCTGATGCTATGCGATGGTGTGCGACAGTGGACATAATTGTGGGCGAGAAACCGTTGGAAGGCAGTGCATTAATTTTGGCCTTAACGAAGTCTCTAGAAGGAAGTGCGTCACAGTGGCTTTCGCAGGTCTGTTACCCTGGCATCACGTGGAAGGAATTTAGGCAACTGTTTGAGCAGCGGTTTGACAATACCGAGACACCGGCGGCTACAATTCTAAACTTGCTAAACACCCATCCAAATACTGGAGAGAGCCTTGGCGTGTATGCAAGCCGAAAAATGACAAACCTCCAAAAGTTGTTGTACTATATGTATTCAAAAAAAAAAAATTTTAAACTTAGGCTGATCACTTATCAGTCCACCCTCAAAGGGTGCCTTTATGAAACTAATACTCAATCCGGCACGTTTATAAATACAAAATATTAAAAAGACATTTCGGGTTTTAAATTTGTGAAGCGGTGGATACATTCACATCGTTTTCCAGTAGAAGATCTTTCACACCGTCATCAAGAGATAGATTTTTTAATATTTTATTATTGTGTTTGTATATTTCAGATATAAATGGACCTGATGACAAGTATAACTGATTTATCAAATCCACCATTAAATTTTATCTTGACATTTTGCTTCGAATTACAGCTGCAGCGGAGTACAGTCAGAACTTTCAATCCACGGAAGCGCACAAAAAACATATTTTCTCAGAATTCAACACAAGGGACAGTACACAAATGTAAATAAATTAAAGTGAAATGAATAAACCTATTTATGCATGTTAATAAATAATAATTTTAACTATTATATACATATGTTTTTTTATTGCCGAAATATTTTAGCATGAGTGCCTTCATGATAAAAGTACACGAGATCTTGCAATATCGATATGTTCAGGGATGTAAATAAAAGAAATAAAATTGATTTCCTCTAAATTGCTGTCAATCTTTGTACCAAACAGACGTGTTTTTTTTGTGCGCCCCGCAATTTTCTCTTTTGTTTATTCAACAATCTAAATTACTTTAACCGTTTGCTACATCGCGTCTTTATTCTATGATAGTGCATGATATTAGTTTCTTATCACATAATAGTGGATTACATTTGTGCTTATTTGAGCTCTGTTTATTTCAATATAAACTGAGTTCAAAGTTTTGTTGTTGTGATAAGCATTAGATTTTGCGTGTCTTCTCTTTGTGCTTTCCTTCCCGCTCGCAATGTGACGGTTTCTCTCTCAACAACTCTCAGTTGACAGTATCCCGTTAGTGGCGCTCTCTGCTCTCACTGCTTGCTCTACTATTTTATTAGTGTTTACATATTTCTATTCTGAGTCTGTACAGTGGGCATACATACTATTTTAAAGTAAATTACCTGATTTTTTAATTTTTTAATTTTATAATGGAATGCAAAATTGTAAATTGAAAAGTTGTCAGAAGCAGATCACGGCTTCGCAACCCAGTATGGCCTGCTGACTCTGTGATAACGTAGTACACGTAAAGTGTGTAGGTTATTCAGGGCTAGTTGCAGATGCCATTGCCAAGAGAACTGGGCTTAACTGGTGTTGTGAGTCATGTCGAGAAGTTGAGTGTGAAATGCGGATGTTTATGAGACAGACAAGAGTTTGTTTAAATAATCTGATTGGTGGCTTTCATAAGTTAAACGATCAGTTTAGTGCTTTGAATTCTCAGTTCAATAGTTTGAAACTTATGGCTGAGTCTCCAAAGCGAAAAAATGAACTTCTTGAGACTTACAATTATCCAAATTTTTACCTCTACCATCGACTGACCCACCCACTACTCCGTTGGTTCCGCAGTTAATCTCATTTGCTACCCCAGTAGCAACAACCGCTGCGAAAAGCATTCCCATTAGGGAACCTGCTCCACCGATATTAGCTAACGCGCCCTATCCTTACAGCCTGTCTCGGTCGAATTGTGTCTTCAGTCCCTTAATGAGTGAGGAGTCTCTGATTCTATATCTTCAAATGGTTAAGCCAGTGTTTTCGCCCGGTCCGGATGGAGTTCCTGGCTGTGTACTTCGGTACGGAGCCGAGGCATTATGCAGACCGTTGCTGAACTTATTTGATTTATCGCTTGAGTCATCGACTTTTTCCTCTTTATGGAAAGAGTCTTTCATTATTCCTCTCAATAAGAAATGAAGTAAGTCTGAGGCCAAAAACTATAGAGGGTTATGTAAATTGTCTGCTATACCAAAAGTTTTTGAGAAGATATTAACAAGTCACTACATTTGTGTAGTTCTATCATTTCCCCCTACCAGCACGGATTTGTGAAACATAGATCCACTGTTACTAATCTTCTTGAGCTTTGTTCGTTCGTTAACCACGGTTTCCTTACAAACGAACAAACTGATGTCATCTATACCGATTTTAGTAAAGCCTTTGACTCAGTAAATCTTTCTCTTTTGTTATATAAGCTTGACTTAATTGGAGATCCCAATAATTTGATTTGCTGGATATCAAGCTATCTCAGCCAAAGAACCCAAAAGGTTTCTTTTAATAATTTTCTTTCTAATACTTTCCGAGTTACCTCTGGAGTTCCGCAAGGTAGCCATCTCGGTCCCTTACTTTTCACATTGTTGTTAAATGATCTACTTTCTCTTTTGACACAATCTCGCGAACTAATGTATGCAGATGATGTTAAAATATGCCTGCAGTACAGGGATTGGCCATGCCATATCAAGTTGCAGAGAGATCTTGACTCTTTCCAGTCATGGTGCAAAGTGAACTTGTTAAATTTCAACTTTTCTAAATGTGTTGTGATGTCCTTCTATAGAGTTAATCCACATTTGGCCTCTTACTTACTGAACGGAAACGATCTAAAAAGAATTACTGCTGTTGATGATCTAGGTATTCTCTTAGATCATTAACTTAAATTTTCAGACCACATTTCTAGAACGGTCAATAAAGCTATGTCTGTTCTCGGTTTCATCTATAAGAGGCAGTCAAAGGAATTTTATGACCCTTATATTACTAAGACCCTTTATACCTCACTTGTTCGTCCGATCCTGGATTATGGTTCGTGCGTATGTTCTCTACAGTATTCTGTGCACCAGTATCGCATTGAATCTGTTCAAAAGCATTTTCTCTTATTTGCTTTGCGTGGCTTGAACTGCCATGCTGAAGTGAGATTGCCGTCATATAGTAGTAGACTTCTCTTAATAAACCTACCTTCTTTAGCTAACCGTAGAATAATGCTTGGCATTTTATTTATTTTTAATCTTATTAATGGTGATATTGATTCTTCAGAATTAATATCGCGACTAAGCTTTTTCGATCCATCTAGACTAACCCGTAGTTACATTTCGCTTGCTCTCCCCCTATGTAGATCTAATTTTGCATTGCATGACCCTTTTAGAGTTTTATGTTATAGTATAGTAGATTTTGTCATGTATTTTTTAGCGCTAATACTGCTATTAATCTTAAAACTTTACTACTAACCTACTTAACTAGTAATTAGACTGAATTTAGCTTATAATAAACTAAAAAATTTTCATTCCACCCGTTTCTTTTTTATGTCCGATCCTGTTTTTCTATTTTATGCTATCCGCGTTTTAAATTATATTTGAACACAAATTATTCCAAACAAATATACTGAAATAATATACCGACATCTAAACAAACAAAACGCGAGCAGCTGCAAGTGAATTTTGAACTTTAAAATTTATTTTTCAAGAACTTCCATGTTTTTCGTTCGATGGCAGCCAAATTCACGGGAGTCATTGAGACTTTAATTATTATATTTTATTGGCCCGAGTCTGGGTCTATTATTACGGATTTCCCGGTTTTAATGAGGCGGAAAGGGGCGTGGCAAAAATCTAAATCAAACTTGCTCTGCGATACACCTACACGAGGACTGTCATCAAATTTGATATTTCTAGGTCATTCAAACTTTTTTGAAAAATAATTTAGCAATTGACTTTTGTTCTACTTAACAGATTTTCAGTAATTTCAACAAATTACAGGGCAAATTAAGAGTATTAAGGAGAGATAGCCTACCAAATTGCACATCTTTACACTTAGAACTTCTCAAGATATAAGCGATTTACATAGAAAAAAAACGTGACTTGTTCTATGTTATGAATATTGTGGCAGAAGGGGGCGTGTCATCAAACTTTTCAAATAAACTTGATCTGCAGACAGACAGATGGACAGTCGGACATGGCTATATCGTCTCGGTTTGCACTGATCAAGAATATATATACTTTATGGGGTCGGAGATTCCTCCTTCTGCCTATTACATACATTTTCTGTTGGCACTAAGTTATAATACCCTTGGCTAACAAGTATAAAAACAATAATTAATAAAACAGAATTTGATAAAATTAAACCAAAACCTTCCATATAAATACGAGAACATTTGCAGTTATTGGAAAAGAAAACTTTTACATAATTTTCCTTTGTAAGCTTTAATTTATGAAACGAAGGCTTAGACGAATAAACCAATCATTTAAACGATAATAATAACTTTTAAATGTACCAACTGAAACGCAGCAGAGGCTTTCAAGTCGTTCTACAGGGTATTCAAGAAAAAATAATTTAACGCCAAAACAGTATTCGACATAGTAAACAAGGATAGGAAGACACAGCATTGCAAACACAACTTCTCTCTAAAGAAACACGAGTTGAACCCAATTTCCAAACTTCAATTCCTAATGCACCGAAAACTCAATGTAGAATAACCAAATAAACCTAACGGCCCAGTATAATATATGAATATGGCCATGCAAAGCCGTATACAGCGGCAAGTGTGTTGTTTGTGGACAGTTTTTAAACTTCACTCACCACAAAAAGGTGCAGAGGTGGTAACCACATACATAGCTAATTACAAAGACTGCCCAATTGTAAAAGCTTTAACATCTAAATTAGTGTCGCCTGCCTTCAATAAACGGTAGTCAAAATCTCCACATTACGAAATGAAAACGCCAAAATAACTGTGAGGCAAAATTCTCTAACCTGGAGCAAATCCTCATAGAGCTCATATCCTTTATGCGAACAACCATGAGAAATTTAATGAGTAATCGAAAGCTTCTAATACGAATGCTGGTGTAACCACATTCCAAGTTGTCAATAGCTTCCCTTCCTACATCGACGTGGAATGCTATAGGCGTTTTACAGCATAATCTTGAGATATCTCAATTTCAACTCGACAAATACATTGACGTTGTGCTACTTTCCAAAAATACGCATTACAAAAAAAATATCTATGTATTGTATATAGGAGCCAACTTATTCCACAGTACGAATCATTTCGATTGGAAGGTTGTAAGAAAGCTTTCTAAAATATTGTTCCTTGTGTTCAGATATTACTTCTTTGACTGGTTAAATAATTAAATGTTGTTGTATGTTTTATTTTCAAATGTACCACGGTGCCCCGGTGATGGTTGTCAAGATCTTAGACTAAGCTATTTGCACAACATCAATATTGCTATTGCTAGCATTCCCCATAACTTGGAGGCACATGTCCAGACTGAATTTGTAGAGTAGGGTGAAAAATTAAAAGTTTTAATAAATGCTAATTTAACCGACAAACGATTATGCGTTGGACAGTTGTTTGTGTTGTTGCTGAAAAGTAAAAGTGACGAAACTATAAGACCGCTGGACTCTTAATTTTAAAGTGAAGTTTATATTATTTATTGTTATTTATTTAGACGTTGATGTGCTAATGAACAGTACCATCAAGTGCCCCAACGACACCAAGCAAGGGCTTATTAGCGCGCGGGCCCTAAGGGGCGCACTACGTAGCGTGTGGCAATGTACAATCCCGAACATATAGCTAAAATATATATAAATTAAATTAAAAATAACGACGTTACACACTAGACAAATAACTGAATATCAAAGAGTAGAAAACGAAGAAGCATTATTTATTATAAAATAGTAATCGTTATAGTTAGAACATAAACTACGGAAAGGGTTATGTAAAGCATAGTTTTCACTACAGAGTGGAAGGGAAAGAGGTAAACCTTGATATTGATTATGCTAATCAATTCAGAAGAATCGATCTCACCGCTTAAAGGCTCCTGCAAAAAAATTACACCGAGTATGCTTGTGCGGTCAGAAAGAGTTTGAAGATTTATAAGTAAGAATCTAATGGAAGGTAATGGAGCTAAGACCCCGAAGGGAAAACAGTAGAAATTGTTTTTGTACGGACTATTCCATCCTGATGAACCTTATATTGGGGACAAGACAAGTATAAAGAATTTTAGTGATTAGGGATCATTAAATCCTTTCGATCAACGCTTAATAAAATCCTACCCAGAGCTTGTCAAACTAAAGTTTGGGATCAGGAATGATAAATATATACATATACTATATATTATATTATTATTAGATATATATATATATAAATTGAGCCTAGAATTATATATATATATATATATATATATGCCCGGTCAAAGAAAAACGAAAAGACACCAGTGCAGCTGCTTGCTTGCAGTAGTATATGTATCTTTGTCTGAACGTATGTACATACACACATACGCTTAGCTAGCTGAATACTTAAATTTACAGCGGCTGCGAGTTAATTGACCAAAGGGGAGCCGACGAAAACGAACACCGCGATTGAACGAACAGAACTTCAAATAATAGGCCATTCTGCTGCCAAACTTAATGCACTGAAAATAAATTAACTTTTTCCCTTGGAAACAAATTTCTAATAGTTTAAAGTTTAAAGTTCAAGGTGCACGATTAGTGCTACTGTTCACTTTACTGTTGTTAGTAATGTTTTTGACAACCTAATATTAATCTACTATTGCGTTTGTGCCAAGAATGAAAAATTTGTTTCATTTAAACTTTCAATTTTTATGACAATACCTCGGATTGACACTCTGCGCTTATGATCCATGCCTACACTTTCCTGGTGCAATTGCGGGGAATCCCTCGATGATCCAGATGACAGCAAAAGGGTTGGGAAGAACACCAACACAGAGCAGCGACACAACAGCAGCAAAAACAGTTACAGTTAATATATATAAATAAATTCATCTTATAATTTGTCTTTAGACAAGATGTCCTCCAAGGTAGTGCGGTGGGGTTGAGGGTAAACGTTACGTTCTTGCATTTTTGTTCATTTACTTTTATTCTCCAGTCAAATAGTCATTTTTCTATTTTGACCAAATGAATACCTAACTGTGCTGATGCTTGAATTCGGAATTTAAAGCGACTGCAAATAGCCGTGTCGTCGCAAAGGTTGATGTAGTAAGTCGACTGCTTATTGGGATGTCTGCTGTAAAGATGACATAGAGTATCTGACTGCATATTTTATCTGACTGAAAACTTTGTTTTGATCCTTTGGAAGCATTGTTTTGATCTCATGCATTAGGTATTCGAGTCTGACTCTATTGAAAGCTTAAAAGAATTCAAAAAATATTGCGATGCAGAATTCTCTATTTTCGAATTTCTGATATAATGCGACCTGTTCAATGGTTCCATGTTTTGCAATAATTTATAGGCATCTCAGTTTATATTGGTGATCTCAGAATTGTGAGTGTTTTGTCCAGATTGTTATTAACTAATGAAATTTTCTTCCTCTTTCTTTAACGCTTTGGTGAGTTTACGGGAAATTGCAATTCTCGGCATCACTGTCGTTTTTCGAGGACAAGCTGCTCTTTTTAAAGATTTGTCTTCCAACAAGTATTAAGTGCTTGTGCAGCTTGCGGTGTAAAATTTCAAGCTGCGGTGACAAAGACGGCGTTGAAAGTGGGACTAAACACAATGAGTGTGCTGCGTATTTTCTGTATCCGAGCCAATTGGTCTTATGTGTCGATAATCTATCTGGCTTCTCTTTGGTTGCTGGATGTTCGAGTAAATTGATTAATCGTCTGTTCACATGAGGGGTTAGTCCGCTTCCACGTCCAAAATATGACAAACGCGCGTTCGCTCCGATACAAAAGCATAGTCAGCTGGCGTGGGGTGAGAGGGAGCGGAGAGAGTATACCAACGTCCATTTTGCACGCGTGTGCTACCAACTCATTTAAAGTATATTAATGTAGTATATACCGATTTTCTAAAAATTGTTGTCAGTTTATTAATTTGATTTACCGGAATATTGAAAAAAGAAATTAAAGAAGAAGACAATGAAATGGAAGGAAAAGTATTATTGTTTTAAATTTGAAATGCAAACAAATGGACAATGATCCAATATTCTGATTACGGCCCAAGGGTGTAACACGCAACAACAATTTGTTTTTTTGTTGGTATAGCTAAACCAAAAAAAAGGTGTATTTGTTTATCAATCATGGCAGCAAAGCAACAAAATCATCAAAATTATGCTTATTTAACTTACAAAAGCCCAAGGTCTACACGTCGAATTTAAACTCAACACATCTAATATAGCTTTTGAAATTTCATTTTGATGATCGTAATTTTATTTAAGACCATTTTGAGTAAACGCGGGCTGGCAAATATTCTCTGACCGAACACTCCACGAGGGTGCCGTCTGGGCAATGGATACTGCATCGACTCGGGCGACCGAGAGATGTCAGCATCACTTGCTCGCTCATGAGACTTTTCAGTTTCTAGCTAAGGGACTGGGCCCAAGCCTTTTAGATTTATTCTGGAATGCTAAAGGCCCAGGACCATGGTCAGAGGTACTTGGCAGCAATTATAAAATGCGTCATGAATGCTCGGATTCAAACATGGAGGTGAAGACTGATGTCAGCCCAAACGTCGGTGGAAAGTGTGACCGCTACCACCGGCGGACACGGGGAGGAGAAATCCTCTCTGCGTGTCGCCAGTGGACGCCAGTGGACGGTGGAGTGGACAAACTCCATCGACAAGAGGGTGTGGACCTGGAACCAATTTCCACGGAGTCGGAGTTTGTGTTTACAGGAGTCCGTGTCCGATGACGGAGTCCGAGATAGCGTTTGCGTTAGCGAGGAGCTAACCTCAAGCGCAAACAACGCCAGGGTACAATAGCTCTCTAAAGTTCCTTAAGGGACTGGAAAGCCGCAACCCAGAGTCGTTGACACACGAACACATCGTGAGGCGGTACTTTAGGCTCGCTGGCCTGTCCGGCAACACTCAGTACACTGCACCGAGTGGGAGTGTACGGTGCCAAGGTGACCAGGGGATTCAGGCAGTAGCCGTAGCCAACCCGACGGAGGAAGTCAAACCTTCCACGTCAAAGTTGGTGGAACCAACGAACCCCAAGTCACCTTCAAAAAGGAAAAAAGTGTGCACCCGGTAAGCTTGCAACAGCCACATCTCCTCGAAAGGAGAGAACGGTGAGCAAGCAACCGAAAAAGGCCAACCCACCTGTCAGCAAGAGGCAGAGGTCGGACGACTCGGCGAAGGTTTCGGAGAGCAAGCGGTTATGTCCAGGGCACATTCAGGCCAGCTTAAGCACGAAACCCGCGCTACAGGTAGCCATAATTGACAGAAGCAACCCGGATGGGAAGCTCTCTATCGATAACTGGCTTATCCTGGAAGTGTTAATCGACCAGGGGATTGCTGCCTACCTACTACGGTGGATGACAAGAAGAGGGTGAATGTGGCTCTCATCCAAGAACCCTGGATCGTAGGTGAAAAGGTTTGTGGATTGGGTGCCCGCGGATACCATCTCCTTGTCCCGAAAACTGTGGGTAAGTCCAGAAAGTATCCGAGCTCTTATGCGAGAGATGCGCAGAAATAGGGCATCGATCTATTCCTTGGGTGTGATGCTAATGCCCACAACACTTTTTGGGGGAGCAAAGACACCAACGGAAGAGGGGAGTCGCTGCTTCAATTCGTGATGCTCACTAATCTTAATGTGTGTAATCGGGGTAGCCACCCCATCTTCCGCAATAAGAGCCGAGCAGAGGTTATAGATTTAACCCTAGCGACTAACAGCGACTCCCTCTCCTTAGAAGACTGGCACGTATCCACGAAATGCTCTTTTTTGGATCATTACAGGATAGTGTTCGAAGTTGGATGGTCCAGAGAGACAAAGCCCTTAAGCAATCCACGGAGGACAAACTGGGTCGAATACTCAAAACTTGTTAGGGAATCTATTCCCCACCACCCAGTGGGAAGGCTAGACAACCCAGACAAGTTGGAGGAATCGACCCAAAATGTCACAAAAATCACACAAATGTCCAATCAGCCGTCCACCTAAGTCAAACCGCAATAAGTGGTGAACTCCAGAACTCGGCCAGATACGGAAAGAAACTGCTAGGTAGACTAGAATGCCTAACATTACAGTTCCTTCACGACGGAAATTATTTACAGATGGTATGCGTACACCTATCGCAATGGCTATTAGAGATCTTCAGGGGAAGTCTCCTTACGGGATACATTCCAAAAACCTGAAGAGAAGTGAGGGTGGCATTCAGGCAGGAAAGATAAACCACTGCACACCAAAAGATTATAGGCCCATAAGTCACTCATCTAGAGAGACTTCTGGACCTTCATTTCAGAAGTAAGCTAACACCTCACACATTTAGCAAGTCTCAACAGGCCTACCTCAAAGGTAGATCAGTAGAGACGGCTTTGCACAAGGTGGTTAGCACAATTGAAGGCACACTGCAAAGGAAGGAGTTTACCTTAGCGGCATTTCTCGACATAGAGGGTGTCTTTAATAATGTCAGGATCGAGTCTATAACGGCAGCACTTGTCAACATAGGCTCACACCCTACAATCACTCGATGGCTTAGCAACATGCTTTGCCAAAGAATGATTAACGCCCAACTTTGCGCTTCGACCATCAGGAGAAGGGCAACCAGGGGCACCCCGCAAGGAGGCTTGATATCCCCCTTGTTATGGAACATTGTCCTAAATGACCTTCTTCTCAAACTGAAGAATAAAGACTGAAAAGTATAAGATACCGAGATTCAAGCTTCCGACACTGGGAGGAACAGAGCTCAAGCTATCAAAGGAGGAAAAATACCTCCTGGATTCCAAACTCTCCTGAAGGAGAAACTTGGAGGAAAGGATGAAGAAGGCGTTACAAGCCTTCTTTGTGTGCAAAAGACTTTTGGTAAAGGATGGGGATTGGAACCGTATATCCTTCAATGGTTCTACACTGCAATTGTCAGACCTATACCGACGTATAGGGCTCTTGTGTGGTGGGAGGCGGGACATACCGACTCCTATCTAAACAATTTCCGCAAAGTCCAAAGACTAGCATGCTTGGGAATAACAGGATGTATTCGATCCACCCCCCAAGCAGTGCTGGATGTAATGTTAAATCTAGAACCCATCGGAGTCTTCCTCAAGCACGTGGCACCAAGGAGTGCGGTCAGGCTTCATGCCGGCGGATGAGAAATACTGGGCAGCATCATCGGGCTGCGAAGTGTCAAAAGCACTATGGCCAAGATACAACCCTAAGCGAACAACTGAGCTCTCAAACTTCACAAAGAACAAAATAAGGGTACTGACAAGAGTCTTAACGGGAAACTGTTACATCGACCGTATGGCCCAACGGTACGGTGGATCCCAACAGGACTTCTGTCGCAGCTGCGGGGATGAAGAGGAACTCGAGAGTGTCCAGCATCTTCTCTGCAACTGCCCTGCAGTTCTTAGAAAGAGGACTCAATTTCTGGACAAGCCTTTCTTCGTTGAACTGGGCAGTCTTGGGAATATTCGGCTAGAGAGCTTGGCGCTTTTTCTTGACTCTACCAGTTGGTTCCAGGGGCTACCGCAGCCCAGCAGGAATGGCCAGTAGCACACGGACAGAATAAAATAATCAGAACTTTTCTCCACTATCCCAACAAACCCTCCCAATCCCTTCTATGCCTACAGTTTATACATATGAGACATTACAATGGATCTTTTGGTCTCTGGGTGCTCTCGACTCTGGTCGAGCCGTCTGCTGAACCTAACCTAACCTTGAGTAAACGCATGGAAATAAGTCAACAATGGGATTTGGACGTGGAAGCTAACTCTGAACGTCCAAACGGGTTTTAGGATTATTACCTCTAACGCGACGCTAAAAGAAATACTATCGTGGATACGGTATAAAAGAGGAAAGTGGTGTGCTGAAAGGTCCGAAACACATTCGGCGCTGATCAGGTCATATAAAAAGTTATGCTTATAGATGTGGACAGTAGGTAGTTCTCGACAAACTCCATGTAATGGTGATGTTGGATACGTTTTCTTGTCAGGATACCAGTACCACCATTCGCCTTGCTTAAAATGATTAGCCTCTCAAATCAAAATTATTTTTGTTTGTCAGATGTGCTTCCGAAAGTAGCATCACATAAATAGGCTTGTCGAATAAAAATTAAAATACCTCAAGTTAATGGCAGTAGGAGGCATCTCCGACCCATAAAATATATATATTCTTGATCAGGGTCAACAGTCGAGACAAAATATCCATCTGTTTGTCTGTCTGTCTGTATGAACACCTAGATCTCAAAGACTATAAGTTTGCTTTAAATTTTTACCACGTCCCTTTTCGACCCCTCAAATTGAAAACAAATATACCACTTCATCCTGAGCTGAATTTTGGTATACAAAAACCTATATTTATACCCGCTACCCATAGGGTAGAAGGGTATTATGACTTAGTGCCATCAGAAAATGTATGTAACAGGCAGAAGGAGGCATCTCCGACCCCATAAAGTATATTTTCAAATATATACAAAAAATCAAGTTTTAGTATATTTGGTATATTTTTTGTTAAAATATCATTTAAGTTTTTTGTTTTCTCTCGAAATGGGTTGCGGGTATCATACGGTCGAGCACTCTCGACTGTAGCTTTCTTACTTGTTTTAATGATTCCTTAGAATTCGGTTGTGATCGGATGGAAAACAAAGTTATATAAAGAACTTTATTGGCCATAAATCAGATACAGCTACACACCCTTTGTTTTGCTTAGATGACAGTGGGACCATGTACGGTATTTTATGGTTTCCTTTCAAATATATCCACAAAAAGCACTTTCCGGTGTATTATGTTGGTATATTTTTTGTTAAAAAATCATATAAGTGCTTTGTATTCTCTCCAAATGTGTAATTTTATTGTCTTGACTGCAGCTTTCTTACTTGTTTTTTGCAGATCCTGTGGCAGATAATGTTTACAACTCAGACGGTTGTAAAATTAGTATTTTAATTGAGATTTTAAAACATTTGCAAATGTCACGCTTTTGTGAAGAGTTCGGGTCAAACGAGGATCTGGCTGTAGTGAAAAAAATAACATCTGTTTTTGAATTTCCGTGTCCGGTGGTCGTGTGCCGTAGTTCCAGGCAAAGCGGACGATGGACACTTTGGAAATTTCGGTCGAAAGTAAAGACGGTGTCCAACACTTAATGCATTTCTTATGAGGCGATCATCAGTTATAACTTCATAATTTATAGCCAAATATGGTTCCTTCATTTGGTAAAAATCTAACTAGCAAAACAACAAACTTGTTCCCAATGCAAATATACATGTATAAAGTGTGTGAGGTTATTGTTGCCTCTCAAAATGGCAAGTAAAGGCCAATGAAGACCCCATTGTCAGCTATGTTTGTCAGGATATAAAAGGATACCTAGAAAGTTAAGACCAATGAACTCAATTCGTTCAAGAGGTTTTGCATGTAGAGCTTAATTATATTTTACAATTTTGAACCAGTCGTAGATGAAATAGATGAAAACAAAATACATATATATAACAAGGTGGTTGTGCAGCCGTCTGTGTCGTAATGACCTACCGCCCCTGCCATTGACTCTATTGGCGCACAATCCAAAAGAGCTGTTATTTAATGTTTATTTATAATATAATATCGCGCCAAAATGAAATAAGTTTATAAGCAAAATTTTCGGCTTCAAGACGAGGAGGCTTCGAAGAATTCGGAAGGATACACCTGATCCAAGAAGAGCGTATTGTTGGGAGGAAGTCCTCAACAATAAAGACACTGGTAACAAAAACACCTTCCATGGCTTAGAGGATTCAATTCTCTGGTCCATGGCTGAAGCTAAGCGTTTTTTTATCAGAATAATATTGTAAGGAGAAAATTACGCACCGACTTAAACATTAAAATATTACATTTATTAAACGTAGTATTGCCATTTAGTTAACTTCGCGCGGTTAGGTTTTCATGTAAGTACGAACGAACAATGCAAAGAACTGCAGAGGTTGAACAGTCTGAATACAACGAAATGCATAAGCTTATGGATGTCAAGTGGCTTGGATCTGCGAATCTTCGCTGAAGCCAAGAACGGCAGAACAGATTTGGGTGAAAATTGGTAGGTAGGTAGCTTAGAGCCAGGAGACGGATAAGATTCTTTTTATCCCGTTCGACAGCATTCGCGTGTGACATGAAACGTCAGTCACTATAAAACGTGGTATAACAAAAAAGAATCAGACTTGGAATAACAAAATGCAAATGACAGCTATGTAATTGACGTATAATGACAGCTATGTAATGACGTATATTTGACAATTTGATATCAATATTCAAACTATTTCTTTTAAATAAATAATTAACAATTTTAATGTAATGATAGTGGCATTCCCCATTGGTATAAATAGTGAAGTGAACTATAAAACTCGGTATGGTTGAAAATTTGAGTTTTGAAATAAATTTTTAGGTGAATTGAAGTGAAGTGAAGTTTAATTAATAATGTCGCGAGCAAGACGATAGAATCTTTCCCGACAAAGCCGTAATGCAAAAAGAATACGCAATACTGCAAATGAAAGGATTAAAGAAGAACAAAAAATTGCACGTGAACAGCGCCGCGATAGTATGGCTCGACTTCGTGCTTCTCAATCACTAGAGCAAAGTAAAACAGCCCGTGAAACAGCTCGGTTGGCAATGCAGAATTGTCGAGCGAACAACAGAGGTCAACAAATACAGTGGCTCACACCTTATTTCGTGCAGAGGAAATGCCAACTTTCAAAGTCGAATATCTTTTGAACCAGGAGGAATTTGATAAAAATTTAAATGCAGTTTTGTTTAGCAGATATTTATTATATATGTAGGTACTTCATTGTTTTTCCTTTTTTCTAAATAACACTTAAAACTAAAAAAAGCATAAAATATTTGCATATTTAAAGTCACAGCTTATTTCGTGCAAGGGACTTGCTATTAAAATGTTATACTAAAACTAAAAAATTAAAACCTAGTGTGACCTCCTTTCTGTTTAATGACGTCTTTTAAACGTGATTCCATCGATGAAACTAATTTTTTAGTTGTCTCAATAGGGATTTTGTTCCATTCTTCTATAATCGCTTTTTTAAGGTCATTTTTATTAGATATGGACCTCTTGCGAATGGCATGATCGAGAATGGCCCATAAATTCTCAATAACATTGAGGTCAGGTGACTGGGCTGGTGGAATAATAACGTGCGGACAATTCCAGATCAACCAGGACTGCACAATAGCCGATTTGTGTTTTGGGTCATTATCCTGGTAATATCTCAACCGCCCTTCCAAGCCCAGATTGCCCGCACTTTGAATGAGATTATCTTTCAATATTTGAAGATACATCATTTTGTCCATGTTCCCATCGATGAAATCTAAATTTCCAACTCCTGAAGCCGCCATCCAAGCCCAAACCATCACACTCCCACCTCCGTGTTTTACCGTTGGTCTTAAATGTTTGTTTTGGAGCTCTGTATTCGGTTGTCTCCAAACATACTGCATCCCATCCGTCCCAAATATATTAAATTTGGACTCATCTGCAAAAATAACTTCGTTCCAGTAGTTCATAGGACGAGTTACGTAATCCTTGGCGAATTTAAGTCTGCATAGCTGGTTTTTCTTATTTATAAATGGCTTCTTTCGAGTTACTCGACCATTAAAGTTCTGATCCCGAAGTATACGGCGGACAGTTTCTACAGAACATTTCTTCCCCATTTTATTCTCCACCAAGGATGCCAATTTTGGAGCCGATAATTTGGGGTTGACTTTAGTTTTGCGGACGATTCGTCTTTCCTCGGTCTCATTGAAGATTTTATTCGGAGCGTTTCGGCCCTTATCTGCCACCCGATTTTCCCGGACAAAACGTTGAATGATATACTACACTGTACTGAGGCTTAATTCAACCATCCTAGCTATTTCGCGCTGAGTGCTCCCATTTTTAAAATGATTTAGGACTAATTCCCGCTTTTCAATTGTGGTACCTGGTTCAATTTGCAAAATTTCAAATATTATGTATTTGTAGTGTGACCAGCTATAATTAAATATCAGAATAAATTGACAAACAATATAAACAATAGTATTCATTAAGAAATTTCCATTTTTAAACCCCAATTCCAAAAATAAATTGCATCCAAAAATCTTGCACGAAATAAGCTGTGACTTTAAATATGCAAATATTTTATGATTTTTTTAGTTTCAAGTGTTATTTAGAAAAAAGGAAAAACAATGAAGTACCTACATATATAATAAATATCTGCTAAACAAAACTGCATTTAAATTTTTATCAAATTCCTCCTGGTTCAAAAGATATTCGACTTTGAAAGTTGGCATTTCCTCTGCACGAAATAAGGTGTGAGCCACTGTAGATAATTTGCGACGCAGAACAAGATATTTATCAAGTGCTGATTTGAATCGAGCGAATTACGTACGATTGCAGCAAAGTTAATAAAGATTAATTTATTTACTTAAATTAACTATACTTTAGTTATTTTCAATGCTTTTGTACATCCCCGCACACTTATACTAAATAATAATTATTTTCATTGAACTAAAAAAATGTTTTCTATAATTACATATATTAATGCAATTCAACGTTTACAAGCAGCGAAGCGCGAAGGTCTCCTAGAATATTTAAAAATTCGACTCAAAAAATAAAAAAATTGTGAAAATAAACAAATCAAAAATAGCTTTTGCACTTGGTTGCATTTAACATAACATACATTTATTGTCATTTTTTGATCTGTTAAGTTTCGGAATATTTAGAAAACAGAACTGTTTTATGTTTGAGAACTTAGGCTCTTTAATTTTACAACTTAACCAAGTAGCTTTTTTTAAAAATTAACAATAAGTTTACAAATACCAAATAAACACATTGTCAACAAAAGGTTGGTTGTTCGATCTCTACTTAATGCAATAACAAACGAATAGATTTGTCTGTCGGTTTTTTTAAATATGTTGCTGTTATGAATCTTGTTGCTCGGTATAGCTTTAAAAGCTCATAAAGGCACAACGCTAAAAAAAACAAAATTTCATTCACAGATGCTTGCAACACGTTCAGGACGACAAATAGATGGAAATAAAAGGGCGATTTATTGAGATATCCCTCATCACGTAATTTTACCAATACTCATTGTATTTGAAATGCTGTTTCTAGTATACAAAATGGTATTCAATTGTATCGCTTAAATATCTCAATTTTGAAGAAATTATGCTTTCCTTGATAACTCCAGATTCATAGAACGAACATTGACAACATTCAATGTAGTTGCCATTTTATAATTTTCGGGTATTTCAGATGCGTTCATTCTAGACTCAATTGTTCATTTACCCGTATCTACATTTGTAATTTTGTACGTAATCATATTTGTTTCAATATTTATGGTGTGAATTGATTAATGTTGTGCTGTAAATTAATCTAATTTAAAAAAATGTTTCATATGTTATAAGGTATGTATATGTCTTAAAAAAAAGTGATATATTTTTGTGTTAATAGTGGACTCACCTCCTTGATCATCAAGGGCTACAAGTGTACGTATTCCTGCCTCCTTGCTCTGGTGTGCAGCAAATTGGAATGTAAATAGTTTGTAAAAGTGTTTAAACGGTGTTAATATTGTAATTGAAAAAGTAAATTTGGATGTTGTAATTTGTTTATTGTTTATGGTCATTAATAAAAATTATTAAGAAACTCTTTAGTCGATTTAATCAACCACGAGAGTGACTGAATATTTCTGTGACAAATATATAACAAATGTAAAGTCTAAGAAATCACCGATACTAACACATCACAAATTGCGACACTCACATGCATTGCGTATATTAAAAGATTTCTATAGATATTGCCCCAGTTCGCCAACAAGTGAATCTTAATCGAGAATATCTCTTAAAACATATAAAATAAACTGAAAAACGAACACGACTAAGCCATCGATAGCTGAATTCAACAATTTTTAATTAGAGGACAGAGAACGAAAAAATATGGATATATAGAGAAAATGTTTACGACAGCTAAAACGAACCTAAAGGGAAGGAATCGTTAACGTCAAGCATTTTTTTTTTTTTTTATTTAATTGTAGCTTAGATTCAATAGTACAATATAATAGCCAGAGCAACAAAGGCCTTCACGATGCTCAAGCAATTGATAAAGTTTCAACAATGACAATTTCTAAAAAAAAACATAATTCGACGTGTTTTTTATACCCGCATCCATTAGAAGGGTATTATAACTTAGAGTCAACAGAAAATGTATGTGACAGGCAGAAGGAGGCATCTCCGACCCTATAAAGTATATATATTCTTGATCAGTATCAACAGCCGAGACAATGTAGACATGTTCGTCTGTCTGTCTCTATGAACACATAAATCTCAAAGACTTAAAGACCTAAAGATATCAAACATGGTGACAGTACTCGTGTAACTGATATATCAATATCAATTTTGTTTTTGATTTCAGACATGCCTCTTCGCAATAATAAAGTTAATATTAACAATAGTTATTTTATATTCGTGAAAATTTGTATCTTTCTTTTTTTTTGTTTACTTTAGCATTCGGGTATTTGTTGATTGGCACAGTATTCTTAATTTTGTTTGTACAGCTTCCAATGTACAGTCATAAATAATATAAATAAAGTGTCAGGACTAATTTCTTGCGAAACACTTACTCAAAACAAAGAATCAGAGTTCACTGTCAGTCAGGGTTAGAGACTAAAGTCATTGCAAGCAGTACTGGACACAAATAGTTTGGTGACTAATGCAGTTGAGAGTTAAATGCGGAAATGCGGTGATAAATCAATACTTACTGCTTTTTTCAATGGGTTTTGTATGTTGTAATTTGAAATAAAATACACACACACTATTCACGTTAAAATATTACAGAGTCTGTATTCTATACCACAGTGTTGCTATTTAAAATCATAGCCTGCATTTTATGATTTTCGATAAGATTAAATGGCGGCGCAGTCTAGTATTTCGGTTGAATAAGTAGTAAAACCAATATTGAAGCGAAAGCGAGAGAGAGAAGAGAGAGTAAAGCATTAATTTCTCGCTCTGCTCGAATTTAACTCATTTAGATATGGTGAATTAAAATCACTTGAGAGTCCAGCGGTATCATTCGTCATCGATCCCCTTCGATACCGCGCATTGAGAAGTTCAATCTTTCCATTTCACGTCTCTCTTGGATTAGTGAGAGGTGGGTCACATATCTGAAGTGGACAACGTCCATCCAAGTAGTCCACATTAAATAAATTCGATTCAATGTGTCTTACGACCCCAAATCACTTCGTCAAAGCTTAGCGTCGCATTCGATGGTTCGTGTCGAACTTCACCACTTACTCCCTTAATCATAAAAGATAAGATACTGCTTCAAGGGTCCTGGCGTCAAAAGTTGGAGAGGGATGAAACCATTCCGTTAAGTCTCGATACATCGTGGCAGCAACTAAAAACAACTTGGGCTTTGACTACATGCATTCGCCGATACTTCGATATATTGTATATTATTGTGCAAAAGGTTGCCACATTTCTTTGTTAACCTCCATATCGAAAGTAAGTCTCCTCAAGGCTAAGACGTATCCTTTCTCTAGCCACATTTGTGTCGAAGCGAGTGGTCGAGATTCAACAGTTGTCAGCGGGTATGGAATGGCGTCATGTTCCCACTAAGCAGAACACTGCATACATTGAATCGAAAGGCTGCTGTTATGCACCTCGGTATGCATGGCCAGTTAACAACCAGTTCATCTGGAACAAGTAGTTGCTGGAACTAGTTCATACAGATGAATTCACTTGGCGGATCCAGAGCAGAGGTATATAAATATGTCATTTACTGCGTAATCGTGCGCTTGAATAACATGACGACTATTTACTGGAAAGAAGCCAAGTGTAAACCATTTAATAGTTGTTGATTCCATTTCAGGAGCACTTACCAAGGGCCACAATAGCAAGTTCGCAACGAAGGGCAAGGACTATCGCATAGAAGTATGCAGGCTAAGCTTTATCCGCAATCAAACAAAACTGGTCGAGAACCGAGATCTCGTCTTTGGCGAATATCGTGGCCTAGAGCAGACAACGTTGCAGAGTTTTACATACAACAAATGAAGGCGTTGAAAATTATAACGAAGTGAAATCACACGACGATGTGATAACAAGGGAGGGGTGTAACAACACTGCATTTGAAGCTACTGATGAGTGTAGCATCAACGCGACTTTTGCTAAAAGATCCAGCCGAACGAATTGGGCCTAGAAGACCAAAACTTCTGAGAACGCGCAGAGCAGGATGTCCAAAAAAGGTGTATGATATACTCAAAGCTTTGGTAACAGACAAAGTAACTATTCCATTATTAGATGAGGAGGCGATCAAACAACAAATCCGCTGCGTATTGGCACGATGCTATTCATAAGAAACACAAGGCTGTGATGGCGAATGAAACCTGGCAGCTTTCAGAATTACCAATGAACCAGCTGGCAATTGGCTGCAAGTGGGCCAGTCTGAAGTTTTTGCAACAGAGTTGCAAGAGCATTTGCTTCAAATAAACGGCATACCTGAATAGCGATCTCACAGACACAGGGTACATGAAACAACCTCAGAGTTATGTATCAAGGAAATTCTCAAGAGGGTGCTGGATGACGTGTGGCGTTAACTAGACTTTGTTTCTTGCGACAACGACCCTTGCTTGTATAAACAAGAGAAAGGATATAGTCCTTCAATTTTGACCTTCTTATAGCCCATCTGCTACGTAGCTAGCCGGAGAAACAACTTCAGCAGGTAATTCGGATCAGAAATTATAATACCGGATCACTACTTTTTGCATTCAGCAGAAAGTTTTCGAAATATGTTAAAAAAAAACATTTAAGTTAAAGTCTCCATTCGTTGAGAATAAATTATTTTCGAGGGTTTACACTGCGTAATTGTTGATTAAAACAATTAAATTGTTTATTACAATTACTTTTATGCAACATTGAGTTTTCATAAAATTTACCAAAAATCGAAGATAATAACTATAAACACTGAAAAGAGAAAGCCACTGCTAAAAAAAATTTAAAATTCAAAATAATTTAAACAACTACATTTTGTAAAATTGTCTAAATAAAAAAATTTTAAACTTTTGTTTTGTTTATCTGACCAAACGAACGTAACCCTATTTTTAGTGTTCGATTTGAATATATTTTAATTTTAACGTTCAAATCAATTTTTCAAAGAAATGTGTAAAATGTTCTATGAGGGCCTGGCCTTTGAATTATGTATATGGCTCAGCTCAGAGTGAACAATCAGAAGAATGAAGGCATATATTCAATCTACATACATTTCCGATCTGCTACTGCTGGCGTGCCGCCTGGTTCTCTTCCATCCAAGTTTTACCTCTTTAATTCTGTTGCTACATGCCGACGTGTATTACTGAGCTCCGGGAAACAAAATAAATTACACAAGTTTATAGCGTGTTGAGAGACGTATTAATAAGTGTACAACGTAAAAAGACACTTAGTGCTATGAAGTGGCACCAAATATTCAAGTGATTATTTATCAACTGGTTAATTGATATTTACTTGTATACAATAAAATTCGATAAACTATAAACTAAACCGCGGTTAAGAAGATGAGTCAAAGCGACATTCGTAAGCAAATGCAGCGTAAGCCAGACGAGCGCCGGCTCTCTTTGCAACGAAACAACGCCTATTTCTCTTTTGTACCTTGATGCGACCTCGATCATGCTCTCCAGCGTTACCGTCTCAGATTGCAGAGCGCACTGCTAATCAAGCATGTAATGAAATGAGAGACCTGCTCTTACCTACGGAGACTACCACAACAGTTTCTATAACTACTGCAACTGCAACAACAACATCAACTGCTCGCTCGATCCCATCGTCCTCAACAAATGCTCTTTTTGTGTCATCGATGACAACAACAAAAGCGCTTTACGAATCACCGATTAAAATAACCCCAACTAAAACAAATTCTACGTCTGCTGCGTTGCCAATAAAACAAAAAGCAAAAAACGTAAGTACTGACCCACTTGTGCAGACTGGAATGGATCGTTACATACAAATTAAACGGAAGTTAAGCCCTTTAAACTCGAATGCAAAAATTATCACTAGTCGTTCCAGCGCATCTTCAAGCGAAAAGCTCAACAACTCCAATAGGTTTGAAATTCTAGCAGACCTTTCGGACGAACCCGAGGTAGATGTGAAAAGAAGCCAAAGCCACCACCAATATCATACGTGAGAAAAGCTCCAATGCACTTGTTAACAAAATTGTAGAGCTTATTGGAAAGGACAACTTTCATATAATTCCCCTTGTACCGGGAAATATCCATGCAACTAAAGTTCAAATTAAGTCCCAAAGATAATTATAGAGTTTTATCGAAGCATCTAACCGACAATAAAATGAACTTCTACAGGTACAAGTAGGACTAAAGGGCATAGAGTCTGATCTAGCCCCAGCAGAAATAAGTTAGGCATTAGATGATAAGGGATTTACTACTGCTCCCAATATTATTGTTAATACTAACACCCCCTTATTTTCTGTTGTGGCTCCGAGAAAGCAGATATTCATTTCTCGATTATCTGCTGATACTTCGTGCGAGTCCATCTCCGCTTATATCGCCACAAAATCCACGGCGTCGGTAACCATACAAAAATTCAATTTCTCAACTCCTCGGGAAATTGCATCATTTAAATTAACTGTTCCTTCCGACTCATTTTCGTTATTGTGTGACCCGAGTTTCTGGCCACCTCATATGGTGGTACATGAGTTCAGGCCAAAGAACATCATCCCAGTACATTTTCAACCTAATATCACCTTAGCTCAAGCTCCTACTGTTAATAAAACTAACACTAATGCTTCAATTTGTCGCCATTAAGACAACGTTTGGTCAAACTTCAGCCTATATCACTTGTTCGTACATCCCACCTCAATCTGATATTTCTGTTTATTTTCAACACTTATCTATTTTAAAGTCTATATCCTCCAAACTACTAGATAGCGAATCTTTGTTTGTGCTTGGTGATTTTAATTTACCAAATATATCTTGGTCTGCTGAAAATAATACTCTAGTTCCTTCTTTTCCGCATGAATTTCTAAATGGCCTTCTTGATCTTTCTCTATCACAAATTAACCAAATTTTTAACTGCAATAACCGTCTTCTTGACTTAGTATTTGTATCAGATCCTGTCTATGCCTCCGTACGTAGAATTGACCCTCTTGTAGTTCCTGAAGATTCTTATCATCCAACTTTAGAGTTGCCAATTGAACTACCGGTTTCTGAGCACATTGACATACCTAAGCCAGTAAATAGACCACTGTGTTTTAAAAAGGCAAATTTTTATAAATTAAATGACCTCATCTTAAATTATGATTGGTCTCTTTTTCATGATTCCATAAATCTAGAATGTGCTTTGACTATTTTTTATAATACTTTACAAAATTTGTTTGTCCAGTGTGTTCCTCGTAGATATCCATTGAAGTCTAATAGGCCACTTTGGTTTTCTCGGGAATTAAGTGGGTTAAAAAACCTAAAGTCTCGATATTTCAAAAAATATCAACGCACAGGAAATTCTTCTGATTTCGCGCGATATGCTATTGCTAAATCGAATTTCGTTTCACTTAACACCCAACTTTACAATATTTATCTGCGTCGGTGTCGGTTACAGTTTGCTCAGAATCCTAGACTGTTCTATAGTTTTGTTAACTCTAAACGAAAATGTTCTTCACTACCTTCCTCAATTTCATTTCAAAATAAGACTGCATGCAGTGATCAGGCCGCTGCCGATCTGTTTGCAGACTTCTTTCAATCTACTTACTCAATTGACAGCTATTCACCCCATATATCTTATCCCTATAAATTGCAAAAGTCTAACTTTATTCCTGAACCGGTGATCACTGAATGCTCCGTTTTAAGCGAACTCAATCAAATAAAACCTGTATTTTCACCCGGTCCAGATGGTATTCCAGGCTGTGTCCTTAGGTATTGTGCGGAATCATTGCATTTACTTTTACATAAATTATTTATTATGTCTGTTGAGTCTGCCTCTTTCCCGGCTATATGGAAGGATTCATTCATAATCCCCTTGCATAAAAATGGTTCGAAACATAACGTTAATAATTATAGAGGTATTTCCAAATTGTCCGCTATACCGAAACTTTTTGAGAAAATTATTACATCTCAACTTAGTCATTTTTGTAGATCTATTGTCTCTCCCTTCCAGCATGGTTTTGTTAAACAGAGATCTACGACTACCAATCTATTAGAGTTTTCTTCTCTAGTGATCAAAGGTTTTCAGAATAAGTTGCAGACTGATGTTATTTATACTGACTTTAGTAAAGCTTTTGACTCTGTTACACACAAATGCAAAGGACCAGTACAATGCATGAATTGTCAAGAATATGGCCATACACGGTTATACTCACACTGCGCCCAGTATAGTATGTGTAGCTTACGCAGAGCTCCGCGCACAGTTCATTGAATAAACGCGACTCTACCACCAAAAGGTGCAACCGATGTTGCCCAATATAAAAGAAGTTAAAAAGTAGAATCCATCAGCTAGTGACTATGCCCCGCTCTGCAAATACACGGTCTACACCATCTAAATCAAACCCAGACGTTATCTTTTCGAACGCAGCTAGAACGTCATTTGACTTTGAGTCAGAGTCCTCCATAAGGAAAACTGTGAGATTTCAAATCAGGATTGGAGCTTCCTTCCTCAAATACGTCGCCCTTTAAACAACCCAAACCAGAGCCAAACACAACAAAACATTGTCAGCCTATGGAGCAGCCACAAAACAACTTTGAGGCCATGTTCTCTATCCCACAGCAAAGCTTAATGGAGTTCATGTCTTTCATGCGGACGAGTATGCAAGATGCGTAATCAAAAACTATTGATTCAAATGTTGGTATCACATCAATCAAAATAATCAATGAATTCCCTACGTATATCCACGTGGAATGCAAATGGCGGCTCACAGCATAAACTTGAGTTATCTTAATTCTTGCTCGACAAACATATCGACGTAATGTTGCTCTCAGAAACACATCTTACAAATAAATATAACTTTAACTTCTATGCAAACTAACCATCCCGATGGTAAAGCAGACGGTGGAGCTGGTATCTTGATAATAAACCGAATTAAGCACCACCGCTACAAGGATCTAGCAACTACCTATATTCAAGCAACTTCGATAAGAATAAAACTGGATAGTGGTAACCAACTTACTCTAGCTGCAGTATACTGCCCCCTCGTTTCACTGTAACTGAAACTGAGTTAATGCAGTTCTTTAACTCATTAGGCGAGCACTTCATAGCAGCAGAAGACTACAATGCCAAGCACACACATTGGGGATCTCGCCACGTGACTCCTAAAGGAAGGCAGCTTTATAATGCAATTGTAAAAGCCAGCAACAAGCTTGACCAACATATTGGCCAACAGACCCAAAAAAAAATGCCCTATTTAATTGTCTTCGCAATCAATAACAAAATTTTAAGGAACCTGATTAGCACCGAAAGTCTTTTGGATCTTTCATCTGATCACTCGCCTGTTCTATAGTAATTAATCTACTTCGTCATCCAATACCCGTAGATCAATCAATTGGATTGACTTCACACAAAACCAATTGGATCTCTTATAGGAAATATTTAATCTCGCATATTGATCTAAATCCTGTATCAAAGGTTTTCAGAATAAGTTGCAGACTGATGTTATTTATACTGACTTTAGTAAAGCTTTTGACTCTGTTAACCATTTCCTTTTAGTTAAAAAATTAAACTTGATTGGATTTCCATACAATTTCCTGTTATGGGTATCTGACTATCTTAATAATAGAACTCAAACAGTAATATTTAAATCCGCAACTTCTAAACCTGTCTTTGTAACCTCAGGTGTTCCTCAGGGTAGTCATCTCGGTCCTCTTCTTTTTAACCTTTTCATTAACGATCTTCCCAATGTTATTTTAAAGTCTAATATCTTAATGTATGCTGATGATGTCAAGATTTGCCTAACTTATAATAATATAGCTTCTAACTCTCTATTGCAAGCTGATCTTGATCGTTTTTATTCCTGGTGTGAAAGTAATTATCTACTACTAAATTGTTCGAAATGTAAAGTTATGTCGTTTTACAGAAACTCTGCTAATATCTGTAATTATACTCTTAATATGGTACCTCTGATTAGAGTAGACGATGTGAATGATTTAGGAGTTCTTCTAGATCATAGGCTAAAGTTTGACAAACACATTTCAATTACTGTCAACAAAGCGACTCAAGTTCTTGGGTTCATCAAGCGATGGGCAAAGGAATTTGATGACCCTTATACGACAAAGCTTCTTTTTGTTTCGCTTGTCCGTCCCATTCTGGAATACGGTTCTTGTATTTGGTCACCACAATACTCAAATCATATAAATCTTATCGAGTCTGTACAAAAGAAATTTCTGCTTTTTGCGTTGAGAGGCTTTAACTGGGTTCCAGGTATTGACTTACCCTCTTATTATAGTAGACTTCTTTTACTTAATCTTCCCTCATTAACTAATCGTCGTAGCATGCTTGGGGTTATGTTTATAGTCAAACTACTTAAGGGTGAAATTGATTCTCCCTACCTGCTTAGGCATATAATCCTTTCTGTCCCAGTTAGACATACACGTAACTTCATACCTTTATCGCTTAACCTATGTACAACTAACTATTCTAAGCATGAACCTTTTCGAGTTCTCTGTGCTGACTACAACAGACTCTACTGTGTTTTCAACGCCGATGCATCTCTTATAAATATTAAAAATTGTATTCTATCATTCTTAGCTAACAATAATTAATAACTAACATGGTGTTGGAAATTAAAACAAAAATTTAATACTAGCTAACTAACCTACCATCTGACCTGATTGGGTTTTTTCTGGGTTTTCCCCAATCCATGCAGCGAATGCTGGGTTAGATTAATATTGCTTAAACACCCCCAGAGATTTCAAATTTTAATTTTAACTGAATTATTTTTTTCTATTTTAAATTATAAAAATATGTTTAATCATAATGTTACTCTTTTAGCCATAATTATTTTAATTTCTTCAATGTCGACTGTTCATAGTCGACTTTAAATAAATAAATAAATACATTTAACGCCAAATCAGTCTTTAACATTTCAAACAAGGAAAGGAAGCCCCAACCGCTTTTTAAGGTTGAACTTGAACCGGAGAACAGTTCTGTTAAGAAAAACGAAGTGCACCCTATATACAAACTTCAGTTTCTACTATATCGTAGAATCACTGTAGAAGAAACATACAAATGCAAAGGACCAGTACAATGCATGAATTGTCAAGAATATGGCCATACACGGTTATACTCACACTGCGCCCAGTATAGTATGTGTAGCTTACGCAGAGCTCCGCGCACAGTTCATTGAATAAACGCGACTCTTCCACCAAAAGGTGCAACCGATGTTGCCCAATATAAAAGAAGTTAAAAAGTAGAATCCATCAGCTAGTGACTATGCCCCGCTCTGCAAATACACGGTCTACACCATCTAAATCAAACCCAGACGTTATCTTTTCGAACGCAGCTAGAACGTCATTTGACTTTGAGTCAGAGTCCTCCATAAGGAAAACTGTGAGATTTCAAATCAGGATTGGAGCTTCCTTCCTCAAATACGTCGCCCTTTAAACAACCCAAACCAGAGCCAAACACAACAAAACATTGTCAGCCTATGGAGCAGCCACAAAACAACTTTGAGGCCATGTTCTCTATCCCACAGCAAAGCTTAATGGAGTTCATGTCTTTCATGCGGACGAGTATGCAAGATGCGTAATCAAAAACTATTGATTCAAATGTTGGTATCACATCAATCAAAATAATCAATGAATTCCCTACGTATATCCACGTGGAATGCAAATGGCGGCTCACAGCATAAACTTGAGTTATCTTAATTCTTGCTCGACAAACATATCGACGTAATGTTGCTCTCAGAAACACATCTTACAAATAAATATAACTTTAACTTCTATGCAAACTAACCATCCCGATGGTAAAGCAGACGGTGGAGCTGGTATCTTGATAATAAACCGAATTAAGCACCACCGCTACAAGGATCTAGCAACTACCTATATTCAAGCAACTTCGATAAGAATAAAACTGGATAGTGGTAACCAACTTACTCTAGCTGCAGTATACTGCCCCCTCGTTTCACTGTAACTGAAACTGAGTTAATGCAGTTCTTTAACTCATTAGGCGAGCACTTCATAGCAGCAGAAGACTACAATGCCAAGCACACACATTGGGGATCTCGCCACGTGACTCCTAAAGGAAGGCAGCTTTATAATGCAATTGTAAAAGCCAGCAACAAGCTTGACCAACATATTGGCCAACAGACCCAAAAAAAAATGCCCGATTTAATTGTCTTCGCAATCAATAACAAAATTTTAAGGAACCTGATTAGCACCGAAAGTCTTTTGGATCTTTCATCTGATCACTCGCCTGTTCTATAGTAATTAATCTACTTCGTCATCCAATACCCGTAGATCAATCAATTGGATTGACTTCACACAAAACCAATTGGATCTCTTATAGGAAATATTTAATCTCGCATATTGATCTAAATCCTGTACTTAACCTTGAAGCTGACATCGACAACTTTGTCAACACACTGGAGTCCGCCTTTGTCACCGCTGCTCTCATTTCAACTCCACAAATACCTGTAGTAGTCGCTTGGACCAAAAAATTTTTTTTGGGTGCCTGAAAGTAGGCAACCGTTTGTTTGACGTGCCTGACGTGATTTAGACGGCACTACAGCGTATATTTAAGTTTATTTAATTATTCTAATTGTGTTTTTGTTTATTAGAACTTATATTTTTTGTAGTTTATTGTAAGTTATTAGCATTAGTTCTTGTCCCTATTTATATGTTAAATGCAGTCGTACATGTGTAGATTTTGTTGCGCCACCTATGGGTGAGGATAAATAACACCTACAGGCAAACGATATTGGTACTCAATTTGGTTGGGCGGATTATAGCGAATACCAAAGAATTTTAAGCGAATTGTCCTCTGAGGACAGAAGAAGATTTTTTTCTCCGCCTCGTGTTGCAAACAGCTCAAGTGTCACAAGTGTAAGGTTAAAGAACCAAATTTAAATATCTAACTTAAGTGACAGTGCAGAAAATAAAATAAAATAAAAACCAGTCCAGAAGATAACTAAAAAAAAACTACAGTTTGTGCCGTTTTACCAACTGGTAATATACCCTTTATCTTGTAATACAGGCTTAAGATACTAATGCAGTTTTTGTCTTTATGTTGGCTCTGAAATTTCAACCGCAGAACGGCACTTAGGTTATACCTATCAAATAAAATCTGGTATGGTAATTAATACCAGCATAAAAGCTGCGTAAGAGCTTTTGGGCTCGTCAGCTGACTGCAATTGAAAATTGCTATGTCCCCAGTGCATTGATGCGCACTCCAAAATTCAGCGAGGGCGTTTACTCCACAAATGCGCATCGCGCAACCAATGTACAGGAGGATCAGCCCTTGGGGATCATCGCCACCCGCATCCACTGAGCCTGAGCGACCAAATCTAGCGGACAACTGGAGCTTAATAAGCATGTCGAAATTGATGGAGGCGATCGTGTTCTGTGTGCATCATCTTGTTTAATGTGTCAGCTAGTTGTTATTATAAATCGTTGTTTAATTGTGTACTGTAATGTTGGGCCTTCCGCCGTTTCTTGACTCCATATAAAAGGCAATTAAAGAAACTAAACCAAAATACTGGTATATGCAGTGGCCAAAAGTGCACTAGGTGTATTTGACGAGGTGGAGTAGAACGACAGAACATTTGTTTCTGCAGTGTCTCAACTCCGCAACCAGACCTAAACACCACCCAGACGGCATTGGCATACTAATATTTGTTAATTAATTAAGTTATATGTATTTATTCATTCATTCTGTAATTGCCTTGTTATGTTGTTGAACCACTTGAGCGTCTAATTGTTCTTGTAGCATAAAAGCTCAATCTTTTTCTATAGCAATGAACTTCTGTAAGGGAACGCCAAACTTTAAAGATTATTTCCAGATACAACACAAATACACCCACGCACATCGATCAGCTGAGAAAGATCTTTCAACGCGGGATCAAGGCTGTAAGTGAGCTTTTTTGAATTTACTTTACCTTACGTTAAATTGTATCTTGATGGTAAGGTATATTACAAGCCTAAGAAACATTTTCATAGTTAGAAAATGCCGTCACTTTACTTGTAATAATTAAAAAAAAAAATAGTAATAAAGGCTAGGTATAATTATAATCTAATTTATTAACAATATTTTTTATAGCCCTATTATTACACCCAATTTATAGTCGTTTAGTATTTCTGTTCTATTTTTTTTGTTATGAATACTGTAGTCGTTAAATTTTGTAATAAAATGTTTGTAACGTTAAATATATGCTAAGTTTTCTTTGTTTTGGAACCATGAGGCGGTTAGATGAGATAGGTTAGTTTACTTCGAACCTTATTGAAGGTATCCTTTATTTTTTTTACCATGTTTGGCAATTACAGGATCATGGTAGGGTGGGCGTCTGGCACCGTGAAGTGCATATATATAAAGTTCCAAGTCGAAGTTAGTTCTTGTCTTTCCTATCCCCATCCTCTCCTCTTTATTCCGATAATTGTACGCGATTTTTTTAATAATGTAATAAAACTAGAGAATCAAGCAACGAGGAGTACAAATACATGCCCACACCCGTCCGACCAGAACCTAGCCGAAGCAATCGCGTACGCCTTCTTGTTGCATGACCATCTGTTTCACAGAACGAACTATTCAGTTCGTTGTTCATTATATACCTTACATGCTAAAGAAGACAAATCAACAAATGTAGCAGCTCGTAATCGAAAAGCGACGCCTACGACAGGAATAGCAGTCTCATAGGTCGCCATATTCATGATAAATTTTTATAGACGCCTCCCGCAAACTCACAAAAGCGTTTAAGCAACAAGAAGCAAATACCCAACGCCGCTATATAGAGCAATTGTCAACACCTTCCAAAAAGCATTCTCTTTGAAAAGCCCATCCAACCCTATGGTCACCGACAGAAACTGTGGCGCCTATAAGAAACACAGTGGGCGGCTGGGCCGCAGTGATGAAAACAGAGCCAGAACATTTGCACAGCACCTTGAAAATTTGTTCCAGCCAAATCCTGTCACAAATCCATTTACACTACCGCCTGTAATAAATGACTTACCGCTTCAAAGTGAGCCAATGGAATTTCGACCAAACGAAATCGCTTTTATCATAAAAAAAAAACACTGGATCCGAAAAAATCACCAGGATCCGACCAAATCACCTAGCTCTTCAATGCAATTACAAAGCTTGGCCACTTTCCGGAGAGATGGAAAAAATCAATGATAATAATGATACCGAAACCTGGCAAAGATCACACAATTGCCTCTTCCTACAGACCCATAAGCTAATTATCATGCTTATCCAAACTCTTTGAAAAATGCGTGCTGACTCTGATAAATTCATTTCTAAGAATCCGTAATAAAATTCCATCACACCAATTTGGGTTTCGTGAAAAACACGGAACTTTCGCGCAGGTCAATCGCATAACTTTTGAAATACAAAGCGCATTCGAAAACTGAGAATATTGCAATGCAATATTTTTAGATATAGCCCAAGCATTCGATAAAGTTTGGTTAGAAGGTCTAATGCATTAGATCGGACCAACGCTTCCTAATAATACACACAAACTATTAGAATCTTACCTATACTACAGGAAATTTGTTGTAAGATGCAATCTTGCTGTGTCTGACGATTACACCATGGATGTGGAGTCCCCCAAGGCAGCGTACTGGAGCCAACGCTATTCCTTTTTTTTACACAGCAGACATCTTAACAAACAGACGACTAATAACATCTACCTTTGCCGACGATACGGCTATTCTCAGCCGTTCCAAGTGACCCATCCAAGCAACAGCGCAACTGGCTCTTCATCTAGTCAAAGCGGAAAAGTTGCTATCTGTTTGGCGAATTAAAGTTAATAAACAAAAATGCAAGCATGTTACGTTTACCCTAAACAGGCAAAATTTCCCACCGCTTATACTAAACAATTCCGCACTCCTGCAAGCGAACGACGTTACGTATTTAGGAGTACACCTTGACAGACGACTCACTTCGCGAAGGCACATCGATGCCAAGAGAACACAATTAATGCTAAAAGCCTATAGTCTTTATTGGCTTATCAACGCTCTGTCCTCTCTTAGTCTTGAATTCAAGTTCCTGCTCTACACTTCCGTACTTAAACCTATCACCCAGCTATGGGGGAAGTAGCAATATTGATGTTGTCCAACGAGCTCAATCAAAGATCCTAAGAACTATCACCGGGGCATCGTGGTATATTCGCAACGAAAACATACATAAAGATCCAATAATCAACCACTCAGTGATGTAATAGCTGAACAGAAAGAGAAGTATCCAAGCCAACTTTCCTCGCACCCTAATCCCCTCGAGCGATGGCTAACCCAGCTGTGTAGCCGCTCCCGGCTTCGTCGTAATGATCTACCAACTCAGCGATAGAATCTAGGGACCTGCAACCATAAAACAATTCAATTTGAATTGTTAATTAATGTTTATAAAGTCCGTACCGGGTATAATTGTTTTTACTTATAATACAGAAGTTTTATTGGTTTTGTGTTTTATAATCTTACCTCTTCACAAAGAGCAAGCATGCGCCGAGTACTTTCCAAAGACTGCAATAACAATTATTTAAATCCAATTATTAAGCATTTTCACAAAACAAAACTACTATTTACCTCATCTGCGACACCCTGAGCTTTGATCTGCAACTCCTCCAGTTCCGTTTTTGGAACTTGAGGAGGTGCTTCATCAGTAGGATCTGCTGGCATTCTGAAAGATACAATTTTAATATTTTATATATTAAGCTTGTGCCATAAGAAAAGAAATATGATGTCTCAATAGACCAAACATAAAATATACCAATCGCTTCAAAATAACCGAAAAAAAAAAATTCTCTTGGTATTCGGTTTTTAATTCTATTTGAATTTACGGAACTTCAAATATATAAAGCATACAATTTTTTTTGTTAATTTTTTAGACGCTCATGTTCTAATGCATACCAAAATTAAATTCTCTAGGTCATTTATTACGGCTATTCCAGTTTTCGGGGGAGGAAAGGGGCGTGGCATCCAACATTTGAAATAAACTTGATCTGCGTAATGTATGCAGGAGCCTATGTACAAAATTTGGTGTCTCGATGTATTATAGTCTCTGAGATCTAGGAGTTCATACAGACTAACAGACGGACATGGCTATATCGACTTGGCTGTTGACGCTGATCAAGAATATATATACTTTATGGGGTCGGAGATACCTCCTTCTCCCTGTTACATACATTTTCTGTTGGCACTAATTTATAACACCCCTCTTCCCTATGGGTAGCGGGTGTAAAGATTGTATAAAGCAATTAATAGATCCTCAGCGCAATGCTAAAGCACACATGCTGGAACTCCATCAGGTCCTTGTTGAAATACAAGCTCTAAAACCTTTTAACTTTTCAATATTGAACTTTTGGTAGTAAATGGCTGAAAAATTCAATGTCATTTATCTGATACGGATGAGGCAAAACTAATCGTACGTTATAAGTTATATATGTAGTTTGAAAAAAATTAGCAATAGACTGATTGGTTTCCGCTTTATTCTTAAAAAAAAAACAGTCGATCGAAGCGTTGATGGAACACGCATATTGTATATATCGTATTAACAAAGTTATAGCATCTCATCGGATCACTACGAGACCGCCGTTCACAATTTGCGAGGTAGTCATTGGAAGATTTTATACTACGGAGAAAAAATGCAGGAGAAGTGAAACGAATTGCCAGATTCCCTGAACTTCTTGTATTTTCTGTACATTTTATTGTTAAGGTATGTCAAAAGGTTGTGTTCGGCAGGATCCTTGAGAATTCATTGAAACCAGTGTTACGAAACTGTCAAGGACACTGGGCAACAACACACAACAACACGGTGAAGTGTCAACCAGTTAAAATAATCGCATTAACATCGGTTCCTTTGGATTGCAGTACGTTTTTCACAAAGCATTTTATTCAATAACATCTGAGCCATCGGGACCTTTTAAGCCCACCGCTCAAATGATTTTGACATTTTTAAGACAAAATCGAATGCTCTAATGCGTAATTGCTTTAAATGATTTTTTGCGTTCAGAAGACTTACCTCATTTCTATGAATTTGATCTCGAAGCAAGCATTGGATCTCCAGATCGTTTATATTTTGAGTTTAATGCATCGAGAGGCTTGATTTATTGGAATTGGCTTCTGACGCGCGAACGTAGTTTGATCAAATTTATTGTCAAATCAAAGCAAGATTATCTCGTGAACTCACTCGTCAACGAAAATCATCGGTACTGAACTCCTTGGTCATTTGAAATGTCGAAGACTATCTGAACAGTACTTATCGATTGTCAAATTTCAGCTGCCTCGTTTTGCTGGCGTCTTCATTGACTGGACACATTTTTCTACGCCATGTACCTAAATGCAGTTGGTAACAACGAGGAACTTGCACCTTTAGAGAAGTTCCAAAACCTGCGCTGCTGCTTAGATAGCATGCTTTGGACACCATACACTCCATAGAGGTCACAGGAGATAATTATGACACAGCATTGGATTTGTTAACCAAACGTTTTGATAATAAATTATAACAAATTCAGGCACACGTAAGATCAATATTTGGGTTGGCAAGTGTTAAGAAGGGTTCGGCAAGCAACTTACGTGAATTGAGCGATAAAATCAAATCGCACTTGCGGGCTCTAAGCGCGATAGCTTCAACCCAGGAAATCACCGATGGAATGCTGACAACTATTTCTCAGCAAACCTCAATCAAATCACATTACTATCTCATTCGTTTCAATCGGTATGAAATTGCACTTCATCCCAAAATTAACGTAACTAAAGCCGAAGCGCACCCTTTGTATTCTCTTGATACATTCGGTTGCAAAAAAAATTACGTAGGTTCATAAGCACATCGGGAAGATGGTAGGGTGTTGCCAGCGTGTACCTGCACCTCAAAAAACGAAATCCTTCAGACAAGGACAAGCATACGATCAGAGGAGGTGGAAAACTTGATGTTCGCCAACTAATTCGTTTGAAAACTGGTGAGTAGATCGAGCGCTTCCATTCTTAGTATGAATGATTTGGATGCTCATCTACTACCTAATCACAGCACTGATGATCTTACGGTTGTGGCGCTGGAGAGCAAGGGTGCATGATAGCCTCCAGCCACATGGCTCACTATCTAGGACACCGCCAAGAACTCAGCGTTCAGGAAACCTCATAATACGGACTGTGCAAAGCTCCTCGCAAGGGCAGCTGAGCAAGATAAACTCAGTTTTCGAAATTGATTCTACGGTAAATTTCTTCTCGAAAGAACTACTTATCACCAATCCAGCAGAGTGACGAAACCCACGAAGAGATCGAAACTCCCCTTGTGAAACTCTGATCTCCCGTCAATTCGCTCAGGCCTTACACTCATATTGAAATTTGTTAAAAGGGGGAACATCTTTGTTTAGGACGAGTATAAGGTCCTGCTGAGATCCGATAAGACTTTAATTTGTTCTTCAAAGAGGTCAACCTAAAAAGCCTTCTGCTCGGGTCTTCCAGACCTAGGAAACTGTTGGTGGGCGATTGACTCCTTCACGAGTTTCAGGTCTTTCGGACAAGATGGGATCATATCCAATGGCTTCTGAAGATATATTCAGCTTACATTAGCATGAGTTATTACCCTATAATATTGAGGTCATCAAGAATAAATTTCATGCCAAAATAGTGGAAATGCAGCTATGAGTCCCAACTACTATAGGCCAACCAGCCTAACGTAATTTCTTCTCAAGACTATGTAGAAGCGCAATAAGCATATTGACATATTGTTGCACATTCTAGTGGCCCAAGCGAAACCAAGACAAAGCTTCATATGCGCGGATTCCAAAAACCCTCCGCTCGCCCAACCGATCGAGAGGCGCCGTCGCAAGTCGAACGACACTGTCCGTGTTCGGGCAGGACAGATTCGGCCATCCGAAAAAATAAATCGGTTGGTATAAAATATACGTAAATAATTGTAAGGGCGGGACATACAATTGAATAGAATGCAAACACAAGTTATATTAAGTAGGTTAGTAGTAAAGTTTTTAGGTGGAAAACAGTGTTAGCGTTAGAAAATATATGACTAAATCTATTACAGTTACAACATAAAACTCTAATCAGGTTTTACAACGCAAAATTCGATTTACATAAATAAAGGGCAAGGGAAATGTAACTACGGGTTAGTCGAGAAATATATAATATTGTATATTATGTATATATATATATATATTTATATGTATATGTATATGTACATTTATATTTAATATTATATACAATATTATATATTCTTTTCAATACAAAGTATTCAAAACGCAAACATTTGACCAGATTGAGAATTATCTGACGATAAACAAAAACTGACATCGCAAGCAGAAACTGTAACGATAGCGAATCAAATAATTTGTGTTGAAAACGTTGCTCATTTTGGTAAACATGTTCTTTTTTTATAAAAGAGTCATAGTATATACATATTTACATATGAGTTTATATAGTATAGTCATTGATTCACTGATCGTACGCGCTCTAATACGACAATGGCCCTGAGGCTAAAGTCCTTCTAGGAACTGCCGCCGTAGAAGTTTTAGTTCCTAAATTGACACCAAATGCATATGTTATAAATTCAACACCGCCACATTGAGTTTCCGAAGAAATTCCTATATTCAACATCTATGAGCATAACACTGCATATACTGTCCTCTCGTTTCATTATAACTGAATATGAATTTACGCAGTTTTTATACCCGCTACCCATACTGCAGAAGGGTATTAAAACTTAATGCCAACAGAAAATGTATGTAACAGGCAGAAGGAGGCGTCTCCGACCCCAAAAAGCCACGATATAGCCATGTCCGTCTGTCTGTCCGTGTGAACATCTAGATCTTAGAGACTATAAGACATATAGACACCAAATTTGGTACATAGGTGCCTACATTCCATACGCAGATCAAATTTACTTAAAAAGTTGGATACCACGCCCCCTTCGCCCACAATAAGCATAAATCTATAACAAGTCATGTTTTTTTTATGTAAATCGCGTATAACTAGAAAAGTTCTTTGTGTAATTTGGTGATGATGTGTAATTTGGTAAGCCGTCTATGCTTAATACTCTTAATATACCCTGTAAATTTGGTAAAAATCGGATAAGTAGAACAAAAGTTAGTTGTTAAATTATTTATCAAAATAGTTGTGCCCAATCAGATCGCTGTCACTCTTTGTAGCAAACAGACGTGTTTTTTTTGTGCGCCCCGCAATTTTCTCTTTTTTTTATTTAACATCCGGTGTTTAATAAATTTCTTCAAAGTAATTACTTTAATCGTTTGCTTAATCGCGTATCTATCCAGTGATAGAGCATGACATTCGTTTGTGCATTTTATTTGTGCGTATTAGAGCTCTGTTTCTGCATAAACTGAGTTCTTAGTTTTTTTGTTGTGGTAAGCATTAGATTTTGCGTGTCTACTCTTTGTGCTTTCCTTCCCGCTGGCAGTGTGACGGTTTCTCTCTCAACAACTCTCAGTTGACAGTTCTGTTAGCTGTTGTTAACATATTTCTGTTTTGAATCTGTATAGTGGACATAGTACCTACTATTTTAAAGTACATTTTTTTTTCAATTTTGTAAATTTTTAATTTGTATTTTTTTTTTATAATGGAAGGCAAAATTGTGTGTTGTCTGAAGAGTTGCCAGAAGCAGATAACGGCTTCGCAACGTAGTATAGCCTGCTGGCTCTGTGATAACGTTGTACACGTAAAGTGTGTAGGTTATTCAGGGCTAGTTGCTGATGCCATTGCCAAAAGAACTGGGCTTAACTGGTGTTGTGAGTCATGTCGAGAAGTTGAGTGTGAAATACGGATGTTTATGACACAGACAAGAGTTGGTTTTAATAATCTGATTGGTGGCTTTCATAAGTTAAAAGATCAGTTTAGTGCTTTGAATTCTCACTTCAATAGTTTGAAATTTTATGGCTGAGTCTCCAAAGCGTAAAAAATCAACTTCTTGTGACTTACAATTATCCAAACTTTTACCTCTACCATCGACTGACCCACCCACTACTCCGTTGGTTCCGCAGTTAATCTCGTTTGCTACCCCAGTAGCAACAACCGCTGCGGAAAGCAATCCCATTAGGGACCCTGCTCCACCGACACTAGTTAATGCCGAAGTTGTGTCTGAATGGTCCAAGGTTGTCGAATCCTATTAAAAAAATTTCTTCCGCACCTCCTCCAACTATTCTCACTGTCGGATCACCGACTTTATTAGGTTCCAAAGATAATATACCAAATATTACTCCGTTGGCTCCTAAACCACTTGTGGAGGTTCCACCAATAATACAGATTTTTTTTCAAGGCTTGCCCCTGATCTCACGTCAGATCACGTAAAGGCTTTCATTATAGCCAAAATTAAAAATGCCAATCCAAAAGTGGAAAAATTTAAATTTGCTTATGATAGACAAATTGCATCTTTCAAGATCAATATCGCACCTTCACTTTTTAAAACCATATGCTCGCCAAGTTTTTGGCCAGAGTATTTGGTGGTAAAACAGTTCAAAGCCAAAATTGTTAAAAATCGGACTCCGATTTGGCTTTTACCAAATGTCCTTTACAGTCTCAATCTCAAACTTCTTCTTCTTCTTCATCATCATTTTAAAAAACTAATATCATCATTTCTTATAACCTATCAAAATGTGCATGGTTTGCGTAGTAAAATAAGTAAGCTATACGTCGACAGTTTCACTTTTTCTTCTGATGTAGTTGTGTTTTCGGAAACCTGGTTAAGTTCGGTTTCCGTCAAGTGCACTATTTACAGGCAAGATCGTTCTTCCCGAAGAGGGGGTGGTGTTCTATTTGCAGTAGACTCCAACTTCTCATCGGAGCCATTACATTATAATAATGCAAATAATATAGAGTTTCTATCTATAAAAGTAAATTTTTATGGTGTAAGTTTATTTCTTACTTGCTCATATATACCTCCGTAGTCCGATTTATCTATATACCAGGATCACCTGGAACTAATCAAATCTGATTTGCGTTGTTATCCGACAAAGATCATATTGTTTTTCTAGGAGACTTTAACCTTCCTGGAACAGCTTGGTATCCTTGTGATAACTTTTGTTTTCTTATTCCTTCGAACCGACATGACTTTATTGATGGTTTACTTGAACTAGCTTTGGGTCAAATGAACAATATAATAAATTCTCTTTTCCGGCAATTAGGTCTGTGCTTTGTCTCTGAACCTACCAGTGTAGTTCTATCTAGAACGGAACCCCTTACATCTCCTGAAGACCCTTATCATCCAACTCTGGAGTTATGGATCGAACTCAGCAGATCTGTACTCACTAATTCTGATATACCTGCCGATCGAGTTCGTTGCTTTTGAAAGGCTAATTTTCCCAAATTAGTCCAACTTCTTAATGGAATTGATTGGTCTAATTTGTATTCCTGCACTGACATAAGTGCCGCCGTCAATTTGTTCTATAATAAATTAAATATTTGCTTTGATGCCAGTATTCCTTCTTATTTTCAGCATTGGTCTGATAAACCTCCTTGGTATTGTAAGCAACTTTCTAACCTTAAGAACCGGAAGTTTAGACTTAACAAAAAGTTTAAAATTTCAGGCTCTACCTTAACTTTTTCGCAATATATAATTGCTCGGTCTAATTTTATCGAGCTTAACGCTGTGTGTTATAAAAATTACTAAGCTCGCTGTCGGGTTAGCTTCTCTGAAAACCCAAGAAAGTTTTTTAATTTTGTAAACACTAAGCGTAAGTCTTCCTCTTATCCTCCTTGTCTATCTTACGAAAATTCGAAAGCAAATTCTGGTCAGGCGATCGCTGATCTATTTGGTTCTTTTTCTCAAACCACCTATTCTTCTATCCGCCCTATCGCGCCCTATCCTTACAGCCTGTCTCGGTCGAATTGTGTCTTCAGTCCCTTAATGAGTGAGGAGTCTCTGATTCTATATCTTCAAATGGTTAAGCCGGTGTTTTCGCCCGGTCCAGATGGAGTTCCTGGCTTTGTACTTCGGTACGGAGCCGAGGCATTATGCCGACCGTTGCTGAAATTATTTGATTTATCGCTTGAGTCATCGACTTTTTCCTCTTTATGGATAGAGTCTTTCATTATTCCTCTCCATAAGAAAGGAAATAAGTCTGAGGCTGGATTTCAAGCTATCTAAGCCAAAGAACGCAAAAAGTTTATTTTAATAAGTTTCTTTCTAATACATTCCGAGTTACCTCTGGAGTTCCCCAGGATAGCCATCTCGGTCCCTTACTTTTCACGTTGTTCATAAATGATCTACCCAGATGATGTTAAAATATGCCTGCAGTTCAGGGATTGGCATGCCATATCAAGTTGCAGAGAGATCTTGACTCTTTTCAGTAATGGTGCAAAGTGAACTTGTTAAATTTAAACTGCTCTAAATGTGTTGTGATGTCCTTCTAAAGAGTTAATCCACATTTGGCCTCTTACTTACTGAACGGTAACGATCTAAAAAGAATTACTGCTGTTGATGATCTAGGTATTCTCTTAGATCATAAACTTAAATTTTCTGACCACATTTCTAGAACGGTCAGTAAAGCTATGTCTGTTTTCGGTTTCATTAAGAGGTGGTCAAAGAAAATTAATGAACCTTATATTACTAAAGACCCTTTATACATCACTTGTTCGTCCGATTCTGGAATATGGTTCGTGCGTATGTTCTCTACAGTATTCTGTGCACCAGTATCGCATTGAATCTGTTCTTATTTGCTTTGCGTGGCTTGAACTGCCATGCTGAAGTGAGATTGCCGTCATATAGTAGTAGACTTCTCTTAATAAACCTACCTTCTTTATCTAACCGTAGAATAATGCTTGGCATTTAATTTATTTGTAATCTTATTAATGGTGATATTGATTCTTCAGAGTTAATATCGCGACTAACCTTTTCCGTTCCATCTAGACTAACCCGTAGTTGCATTCCGCTTGCTATCCCCATAAGTAGATCTAATTTTGCTTTGCATGACCCTTTCAGAGTTTTTAGGCTATAACTATAATAGATTTTATCATGTGTTTTCTAGCGCTAACACTGCTTTTAATCTTAAAACTTTACTACTAACCTTTTTTACTAATAATTAGAATGTATTTAGCTTATAGTAATAAATTAAAATTTGTTCATTCCTCCCGTTTCTCTCTTATTTCCGATCCTGTTTTTCTAGTTTATGCTATTCGCGTTTTTTTTTTTTGCATGCCCGAATCTATCCTGTCCGAACGCGAATCGTGTTGTTCGTCCTGCGACGGCGCCTCTCGGTCGGTTGGGCGGGAGGAGGGTTTGTTGGGTTCCGCGCGTAACAAGCATTGCCTTGGTATCGCTTGGGCCACTTGAATGTCCATACTATGTACGTCAACTTCCAACGTAATTCAATGCATATGGACGTTTTAAGTGTGTGAATGACCTAGAGATATCAAATTTGGTGACAGTATTCGTGTAGATCTTACACAGATAAAGTTTGTTTTATATTTTTACCACGCCCCTTTCCTCCCCCAAAAACTGGAAAAGCCGTAATAATAGACCTAGAGCATTGAATTTTGGTATGCATAATAATAACTATAGTGTCAATGATTCTCAATGAATTTGCTTGTGATCGAATGAAAAACAAAGGAAGTTATAAACGAATCAATTTTTTATGCAAAATTCACTTGCAGCTGCTCTCGCTTTGTTTGTTTAGTTGACAGTGTAGTGTCAAGCGCAGATGGGTTACCAAATTACACATCATTACACGAAGACCTTTTGGAGTTATACGCGATTTACATAAAAAAAACTTGACTTTTTCTAGATTAATGCTTATTGTGGGCGAAGGGGGCGTGGCATCCAACTTTTTAAATAAACTTGATCTGCGGAAGGAATGCAGGACCCTATGAACCAAATTTGGTGTCTCTATATCTTATAGTCTCTGAGATCTAGGTGTTCATACAGACAGGCAGACGGACATGGCTATATCGTCTCGGCTGTTGACACTGATCAAGAATATATATACCTTATGGGGTCGGAGATGGCTCCTTCTGCCTGTTACATACATTTCCTGTTGGCACTAAGTTATAATACCCTTCTACCCTATGGGTAGTGCTTGTTTTGTTGAATTGGATCGCAATTTATCATCATTTTAACCCAGAACCAAACGATTTTAATATTTATGTTGGGCAGAATAGGCGCAAAACAATTTTGTTTCAAATGGTCAATAATGACACAGTGAGCAGTGCCAGAAGGGTGTTTTATACCAATAAATAGACCTTAACACGTTTAATCTAATTAATTTAGAAATCAAGGCGGGATAATCACGAAATTAGCAGCTAACGCAGTTAGTTATCTCCTTGTAGGGATTTTCGGAATTTAGATAAGCTAGATTAGTGACATTAGTGTTCTGTTCTGAGGGGCTCTGACGTTGGTAATATAGTCACCGGACTTGACATTCTCACAGCTCACTGAACTGTGCTGTATAAGTATGAATTCAAAAGATTGCGAGTGTTGATGGGGCATTGCTTTTTGCTATGCATTAATTCAGGAATATCGCATTGCAAAACTACTTTTGTTCAAATGCAACTCGATTAACGATGTTATTCGGTTGAGCTGATTAATCTCTCTATGCTTTTTATGAAAACCGAATTGATGGGCTGTGTCTTCTCTTATATGGGATAATAAATAGATACGATAGTAAACTAATTGGTCTAATCATAGGTTTAAATATCAATATAAAGATTGATTGGTCTGGAATTCGGGTCAGTTTGAGTGTCCTGAAGTTGCACGTTGAAGTCCTTATAAGCATTGAAAATTTAATTAGTGTAGCGGATATTAATCTTTGCGATGTTGAGCCAAAAATGAAAATAAATATGTAAATACTATCTCTATCAATAATTTTTGGTGAAATTCATTAGAAGGGCGGATAAGTACATATAAATTCATAGTCCTAAAGGCTCTGGTATCTACGCACTTGCTCATATAAATAGCTAAACCAACTTAACGCTTGACGCTAATCATATTCTTGTTCTTAAAATAATCTAAAATTTTTGCATTGCGTTGCATTGCATTATAATAAAATACTTATTTAATCACATGATTTTATTTGCGATTCTGCGCACTAGGATATGTAAAATCAATACATATGTATGTTATGTACATATTTCTTTGAATTTTCTACGAATACATTTGCTTAAACATATTTTTAATTTATCCATTTGTTGTCTATAAATTTTTGTACATTTTCAATGTAAGTGCATTGCTTATATTTAAATGCGTTTATAAGTTAAACATGTATTTTAAAGAAATTAGTTTATAAAAAACATATTGTTTAAAAACTACATTATACGTACTTGATTCAACCTATGTACGTTTTCAATTAAACTTAAATTAAAATAAGAAATTATTTTTGACTTGATTTTGTTACGCGCACTGGTATTAGACTACCAAGATTTCCAACATTTCTGTACTTGAGTTGTTTTTGTACCCTGCAGGTTGAAAGTTCTTCTACATACATAACAGACTGATTTTAGCATTGAAATTTTATATTTTTTTCAAATATTACTAAAGGCATAAAAAAGATTGCAAGTTAAAATTGTAACTAATTAACAATAATAAAATTTTATCAAGCCCTTTTGAATCCAATAAAACGTATAATTATTTATTAATTTTAATAAGTCTTTATTATCCATTTTGTTTTAATATTATATATATTAGTAAACATTCATTTTCACTAATTATATATATCGGAGCTATTACAATAAAACTGATAACATTGAATTAAATTTAATTAATAGATTAATTTATAGCCAAAAACTTCGAAAATAAGAGTATCTGGGGTTAGGCATTTAAAAACACCTAACGTTTCTATTGGTTACATAAAAAGCTTTTGCGCGCGCATTTGATATTTGCAAAGCTTTTTTGTTTCTTAACTGAGGTGAAAGCTCTGTCTTTGTCAGAACAACATAAGCACTTACCAAATTTAACATAACGACGAACACAATTTTATTCTATTCAATAAACACAACACCACATAAATTATAACAACAAGTCGTGACAGTGAAGGTCAGACCGAATGTGGTAATATATACATATGTACATAGTACACAATTTAAAATACAAACTTATATGCTTAATTTTTTATCTAAACCTTACATTCTAATGCAACTTTTTTTTTTAAATTTTACACATCTGAGTATTCAAATGAATTGGCTATTTTACATTATTTCAAAGAGTGTAACAAGAAGCGTTTAGGATTTTTTAAAGATGATATGTATGCATGCTTAGCCAATGACTTAATTTATTAGACTACGTTAAAAAATGTATGCATACAGATCTGAAAATTCAGGGATATACATATAGTACATGCATACATACTATATAGTACATATGTGAAAAAGAATAAAGGGGTAAAGAACAGTTGTCTACAGATAACAACATTTTGGGGCTACAAAAATTGCTTGTCCACCATAGATCGTCAACAAGCCACCGCAAAATGTGTATACTCGTAACTCACGAGTATTTTCGCCATTCGAGTATATTTGTTACGAGTAGAAAAATGATTGAGTATTTACGGGTGCAAGTGGCAATGGCATTCGTGCTTACCGAGTATGGGTGCCGATACCACTTATGCTTACTGAGTACGAGTGCCGATACCATTCATGCCTAGCAAGTGCAAGTGCCGAATCCACCGCATAATTTTTATGATCGGCAAAAGGGATGGAAATGTATACTCGTAATATTTGCTGTGGGTATTTGATGCGCACGTGAAGATTGTGAGCGGATATTTTGTGTATACGTAAATGTATTGATGTTGTTGTTGGGTTTTTTTACTTCATGCTAGTTATTTTTACCTGGTATATTTAAAAAAACCCTTTTGGCTTTATTATTTAATTTTTATTTGGGATCTATACTAATACAAATAATAATAATAGCTAAATAACAAATTTACTAACACACATATACAAATTCAGTGAACAAAGGAAATCCAAATTTGAATTAAACTTCAATTTACCTGTTGTATTGACTAATTTTTAAATTCAGTCAGTGGTAAAGAGAAAATCAATATACTGAAAATCTACCTGTATTAATTTTAAATTGTTTAAATTGTATGTTTATGACCTTGTGGTAAATGTACATGTATATGTAAGTTAAGGCTACACCTTACCAAAACCCTTAACCATGCATTGCCAGTGCTCATGCACTCCAATGCACCGAAACAACACGCGCTCCGATTCAGCATAAAACATCATGAGATGTAGCATCATGCTTGCCTGATTTGCTTTTTACTTTATCAAATACAGGGTATTTGCTCAGGCCTTTCGAGCAGCAACATACCAGCGGAGCGGGACCCATTAATTCCTAGCTCAAGCGGGATGTGGGGGGGTTGTTGCTGGTGCTGCTGTTCTAATGCTAAATGTTATATTATTGAGTCCCTTCTGCTACGAAACCATGAGACGATCCTCATGCAAAACCACACATGGCCAAAGCAACAATGCCTTAATGCCACAGCAACAAAAAATTTCTAGAAAAAAAACGAAAAGTTACGAAAAGTGGTGAAGCCAAAGGGGGAGAACTAAGGTGTTGATCGTCACTCCCCATTTTCATTACCCTCCCTGCCATAGTCTTCAAATAGTTTTGGTCGAAGACCCCAAACGTAACGTCATATTTATGCATTACTTATGCTCCCATGTCAACAGAAAATATAACAATAAGTTAACGATTCATTTCCATTTCAAACATTTTAATTAAATAAACAACAAAATAGAGCAACATAATCCATGTTGAAAATTATAGAAAAGCTTAACAAATAAATGTCTAAGTATAAGATTTCATCACTAACATATTTTCAAATTTTTTTTTTTTCATTATTTTACTTTGTATTCTTGTATCATACTGTGTATGCTATTATGTTTTTTTCAAATGCATCAATTCGTTTCAATTACTGATTATCTTCTTTTACTTGGTGGTGTACAACTCGGTATATCTGATAAATTTGGATTTCATTTCTTATTTACAACTTCATTCTATTCATATTTTTGTATTGGACAACTTTAACTTTGCTTTCGTGCCTGAAGAAAACAGCAATTTTCTATAACATTTTAATTCGAAGATCACTTGATCATTTACACAGAGTTCTTTTATTTTTATATATTATTATTCAGAAACTTATATTCACGAAAGTGCTCAAAACAAACAAAACAATTGATAACACAAAACACAGAAAGTCAGCGCGAGCTGCTGACAACGTTAACGGCAGTTACACTGGCCAACCAAGTTGTGGAAGCAGACTCGACGCGACTTATTTTTTTTTTTTTACTCACCCACTTAATCCTCGATGAAGGCCTTCTCGATGATGTGGTTTTGATACAATAATTTGTTTTTTTTTTTATTTTGGTTAACTTTTGATGCTATATTAACAATAGGTTCTAATTGTTTTGGGGCACTTGCATATGTGGACAACAATTTTACTGTACCCTTTTTTTTTTTATATAGGTGTATTGGGATATTATTGTTTTTGTTGTATTTCTTTTCTTTTACACCTTTGATTTAATTTCAATTAATAATTAAAGTTCAATAAGCAAATATTTTATCGGGCACAAAAACATAATTAAGTTTGTCCAGTGTACAATTTAATTTTTATATTTCTTCTTTATATTGTCACCACCTATGCTTAACACTTTTGTTTTCTTTGTTTTTGGTTGTGTTCTTTTACAACTCGAATAGCTTTAGATTTTGCTTTTGTTTTTTTTTTTTCGCAATATGCAAGTATTTTAACTGTCTTTCTAATACTTTTCCTAAATGTAATTTTTATGATGTTTAAATTTGCACATTATCTGCCTCCAGCTGCATGATGAAAATTTCCCCACTGCCGTAGAAAATTTTGGTTTTTCCAACTTTCCTTCGATGTTCCGCTGCCTCAATTGATATTTTTTTTTTTCCTGAGACTGGCTAAAGTTGAAATGTTGACCCTATCAACAGGGCACGCCTAATTATATGAAATAGTATAATAAGTCAATTGGACTTTTAATATATACACTTTTAATTTTCTTCAATAATTACCTTGCCGGCACGGCACGAAAAAGCATAAATTATTTTGCTTTTATATATCTCCAATCTCTGCAGGATCGCTGAGATTTGTAGAGATTATTCTTCCCTCTCTTAGATTGACTTTTAAACTTTGAGTTTTTTATAACTCTTTGGGGGTCTTGTGGGAGCGCCTACATCTGATGCGCTTGGCTATTGTGCAGAAAAGAAAGATCTAAGCCGGATGCAGAAGATCAGCCAACCTTCAAAGCTCTTGCATGTGGTGAATATGCCTGTCACATTACAGGGTTGTAATATGCGACTTACACACAGAGTCGCTCGCGGTCATTGAGCGCGTAACAATTTGAATTCAAATTGCAACGGCCGAATTGATAATTTTTCTCTGCTTCGTGTAATAATTAATATTCTTGTATTTGTTATATTTTATATGGGGCCATTACAAACCCCAGATAATCTAACGAGTCTACGAGGCACGATTAGATGGAATTAGCTGCGCAAATCTTTCGCATGGTATGTGCCTATTTCTTTGCCTTGTAAGTTTTCTAATATGTAATATGCGGTACCCACTTTCTTCTTTATTCTACACTTGGTAAACTGGGGACCCAATTTCTTATTAAAGTTGTTGGAGAAATTGCTCAAATAAAAGTTTCGTTTAAATACCTCTTGACCTTCTTTAAAGGAGACGGGCTTTGAACGCAAATTGTATTGAGTCGCATTACGCTCGTAAGCAGCACGACTATTGTTTTTAATATCTTCTCGTAATAATTGTAGCTGATCCCAAGGCGTTAACAGTGGTGATTCTTCTAAAAGCGATAATTGCTTTAGTAACTTGTAATCACTGCCATGGTTGATCATATTAAAACCAAACAAAGCCTTATACGGCGAACATCCTATCGCTTGATGCAAAGCTGATCGTAGAGCCGAAGAAATACTTGTCAAGTTAGTATCCCATTCAGTCTGATCGGCTCTTAGATAAGAACGAACAGCGGCAAGCAAGGACCGATTGACTCTTTCTGCAGCATTGCTTTGAGGAGAATATAAAGCCGTGAAAGTTTGATTTATTCCAAACTTCGTCAAAAAGGCTTTAAATTCGTTTGATTTGAATTGAGATCCATTGTCGCTGACAATAGTCTCAGGAATTCCAAATTCTGCAAAAATTCTTTGTCCCAGAAATTCTACAACAGCTGCGGTTGTGAATTTTTTTAGTGGACAAAGCCAATGGTATCGACTGAAATGGTCAAGAACAATTAATAGTCCAATATGACCTTTTTTACTTCGTGGATATGGACCTAGTATATCTATATACAATTTCTGAAATGGTCTGCAGGATATGCTTTGTTGCCCCATGGGAGGTCGTAGAGTAATATTTGGAGCTTTTGTTTCTTTACAAATATCGCAATCACGAACATACTCCCGAACTTGCTTGGACAGACCTGGCCAGTATAGGTGTCTTCGCAATCGTTCAATGGTCTTCTGCATTCCGCCGTGAGAAGCAATTACACAATCATGAGCTTGGCGAATCGCTGCTAACCGTAATGGCTCCGGCACCCATAGCTTCCATACATCCAAATCCTGGACTGCATTTCCTGACGGATGCTCGGTGCGAATGTAGACATATTTGTCGGCAGTTTTCATATCAGGGAATTTCTCGGTATTTGCAACGACTAATTCTTTGAGCTCTACATATTCTTTCTCAAGGAATGCTGAGGACTCTAAGTCAATTTCCGGACCTATCCATTCGACGCTATATATTTCTTCTTCACAAATTCTCGACAACGCATCTGGAACAACATGATCTTTTCCTTTTCGATGAGAAATAGTGAACTTAAAGGCTTGCAGACGAAGTATCCAACGGGCTAATCTACCGGATACATTCTGCTGCCGCATCAACCACAGAAGACTTGAATGATCGGTCACTACTTCAAAGGGCTGTAATTCTAGGTAACACCTGAACTTTTCAATAGCTAAAATTACTGCAAGACACTCGCGTTCTGTCACGCTGTAGTTCCTTTGCGCTTTAGATAATTTTTTTGACATAAATGCCAGTGGTCTTTCTTCTCCTGTATCTGACATTTGCACTAATACCGCGCCAATGCCGTAATCGCTAGCATCGCAATGCAAAAAGAATTTTCGTGAGAAATCTGCATTTTGCAGAACAGGAGCAGTAGTTAGCAATGTTTTAAATTTTTCCATTGCTTTCTGAGCTTCTGATGACCAAATAAAATTTTTTTTTGTTTTCAGTACTTCAGTAATGGGACACGTAATTTCTGCGAAATCTTTTATAAATCTTCTGTACCAACCACAAACCCCGAGGAAACCTCGAACTTGTTTTAAGTTCTTAGGTGTGGGCCAAGATAGCACGCAAGAAATTTTTTCAGGATCAGTGGCTACACCAGTGCTACTAATCACATATCCTAAATAATTTACCTTAGTGACACAAAAGTGACTTTTTGAAATGTTCAAAGTAAGATTTGCTTTTCTGAATTGGTCTGCTATACGAACTAAAACCGCAAGATGAGAAGAAAAATCTTCTGAAACAATAACAAGATCGCAATGACGTAAGTCTGGAGGAATTAAATCATCCATTAAACGCGACATTGTGGATGGAGCATTACATAGCCCAAAAGGCATGAACCGTGAACTGGTATAATGCTCGGCCTGGGACTGTAAATGCAGTCAAAGGTTTCGCTTCCGCAGTGAGCTTTATCTGCCAATATGCATCTTTCAGATCTAACTTGGAAATTAAATTTGCTTTCGGTAGACGAGCAAAAATGCCTTCAATACTTTGCAAAGGATATGCGTCTTTTCGTGTAGCTTCATTTAGCTTCCGAGCGTCTAGACATAACCGTACTTTATTGGGCTTAACCACCATGCGCATTGGAGAGCTCCAAGCACTTTGCGATGGATCGATAACCCCGAGAGTTAGCATGCGATCGACTTCTGCAAACATTAGCTTTTCAACCGCAGGACTTACAGGATAGTAACGCTGCTTGACAGGCTTACTATCACCAATATCAATATGATGTTCTATTAGCTCTGTGCGACCTAAGCCTTGTTTCTCAAAATTTGGAAATAATTCCTTCACAGACTCAAGTTGCTGCCTTTCTTGAATGGATAATGGATACATATCTTCGTTATTATCTTCTTTATCCTCCGTTAAAATTGAACTGATGATTCCCGGTGCTAATTCAAATTCCCGCCAGAAATCTATGCCTAATATTAATCTTTGAGCAATAGAGGGAATAATGTAAAGCTCAATAAATTTGTCTATGTCCTTGTACTTCATTTTCACTTTTAGAATTCCAGATACCTGGTGCAATTTGGCATCAGCTGTGCGCACTTGCGACAGAATTGGCTTGAAATGTGGAAATTTCGAAAAATCCATTTCTGCTAAAGACGATCCGATACAACTTATATTTGCTCCGGTATCGAGCAGTCCAAGTTCTGAGAACTCTAAAAACGAAACACTAGCATAACTACGACGGTCGATATTGTTCTGAAAAACAGTCGACACTATCATAGATTTCTTGTTTTTTAATAATCTAAAATATTTCCGCTGACGAATAGTATTTCGACGACTTTTTTCACATTGTCCACCAAATATTCTATCTCTAGCTAAATAATAATTTTTCATTCTTTCGTGATAGGGCTTAAAATTATGATATACTTCAGATTTAGATGCTTCTTCTATTGGTCTTTCTAAAATTCTAACGTTTTTAAATTTTTCACTAAAACTATCATCTATTTCTGGGACACCCTTTCTGGATTGAGTGCCCCTCTTTACCGGTTTTCCTGCTTCTTCTTGCAGTTTTGACAATTGGGTTTGTATATTTGTGGAGTCCCGCATCCATAACAAAAAATTCTTCTTTCAGCTAAACAATTTTCCCATATATGACCAGCAGTCTCGCAATTCCAGCAGACCAGCAGTGTTGAACGTTGAATAGCTGATATCTCATTTGATTCCCCACAATCAGGACTTTCTTCGGGTTGCTCTTCATCTAAAGCGTATACTCGATAAGCGCCAGGCTTCACTTGGGACTGGCGAGATCTACCTGCTTCCCTAAGAAAATGTTCGCGCTTATGCACTAAGCGGCGCAGCTCTGAAATGGAAGAGATGTCTTCGAACAGAAGCCTTTCTTTCATTTCGATTTGCAGGTTTCCTTGAATCATCTCAACAAATTCATCTTCTGCAAAACTGACGGATAATCTATCCATTAGTTTACAAACACTTTCGTAATACGTGTCGAATGATTCACCAGGCTTTTGTTTACGTGAACGGATTTGTTCGCGTAATTCAGTCACTGATCTGCTTTCACGATATTGACTTCTAAACGCTACACAAAATTCGCGCCAGGTAAAGCTTTGGACACTCTTGTGGTACCTCCAGAACCAACTATTTGCCTTGCCTGCTAACAGCTGGTGAATATTGCGGCTTATGATTTCTAAGTCCCCGTCAAAATGTTCTCTAGTTAAACTTTGCACCCTGTACAGAAATTCTTCAACTGATAAACCTTCGGGGCTTCCGTCAAATCTTACTCCCCATTTTTGAAGGATGTCTGCGATTTTATGTGGTCCTAAATTATGCGTACCATTTGTGGATCTGCCACTTCGAGGAGAACTCGGAGTTTCTCGGTATACTATGTGGCCATGTGGAGCACCTAGACTTCCCGATCCTGACAACGAGGATAAAACGCGAGTAACAGTTTCGCGAACAAGAGATTCTATGTCTATTTGAATATTCGCTGCTTGAGGAGGATTTTGTCTTCGCGGCCTTGCCGGGCGACCTCTTCTAGCAGGCGCATGGGTGTGTAACAGTGACAACTTATATTTGCTCCGGTATCGAGCAGTCCAAGTTCTGAGAACTCTAAAAACGAAACACTAGCATAACTACGACGGTCGATATTGTTCTGAAAAACAGTCGACACTATCATAGATTTCTTGTTTTTTAATAATCTAAAATATTTCCGCTGACGAATAGTATTTCGACGACTTTTTTCACATTGTCCACCAAATATTCTATCTCTAGCTAAATAATAATTTTTCATTCTTTCGTGATAGGGCTTAAAATTATGATATACTTCAGATTTAGATGCTTCTTCTATTGGTCTTTCTAAAATTCTAACGTTTTTAAATTTTTCACTAAAACTATCATCTATTTCTGGGACACCCTTTCTGGATTGAGTGCCCCTCTTTACCGGTTTTCCTGCTTCTTCTTGCAGTTTTGACAATTGGGTTTGTATATTTGTGGAGTCCCGCATCCATAACAAAAAATTCTTCTTTCAGCTAAACAATTTTCCCATATATGACCAGCAGTCTCGCAATTCCAGCAGACCAGCAGTGTTGAACGTTGAATAGCTGATATCTCATTTGATTCCCCACAATCAGGACTTTCTTCGGGTTGCTCTTCATCTAAAGCGTATACTCGATAAGCGCCAGGCTTCACTTGGGACTGGCGAGATCTACCTGCTTCCCTAAGAAAATGTTCGCGCTTATGCACTAAGCGGCGCAGCTCTGAAATGGAAGAGATGTCTTCGAACAGAAGCCTTTCTTTCATTTCGATTTGCAGGTTTCCTTGAATCATCTCAACAAATTCATCTTCTGCAAAACTGACGGATAATCTATCCATTAGTTTACAAACACTTTCGTAATACGTGTCGAATGATTCACCAGGCTTTTGTTTACGTGAACGGATTTGTTCGCGTAATTCAGTCACTGATCTGCTTTCACGATATTGACTTCTAAACGCTACACAAAATTCGCGCCAGGTAAAGCTTTGGACACTCTTGTGGTACCTCCAGAACCAACTATTTGCCTTGCCTGCTAACAGCTGGTGAATATTGCGGCTTATGATTTCTAAGTCCCCGTCAAAATGTTCTCTAGTTAAACTTTGCACCCTGTACAGAAATTCTTCAACTGATAAACCTTCGGGGCTTCCGTCAAATCTTACTCCCCATTTTTGAAGGATGTCTGCGATTTTATGTGGTCCTAAATTATGCGTACCATTTGTGGATCTGCCACTTCGAGGAGAACTCGGAGTTTCTCGGTATACTATGTGGCCATGTGGAGCACCTAGACTTCCCGATCCTGACAACGAGGATAAAACGCGAGTAACAGTTTCGCGAACAAGAGATTCTATGTCTATTTGAATATTCGCTGCTTGAGGAGGATTTTGTCTTCGCGGCCTTGCCGGGCGACCTCTTCTAGCAGGCGCATGGGTGTGTAACAGTGACTGGACTCTCGCATTAGAGGGAGTACTACCAGGCGGAGGACAATGGTCCAAATGGGACATAATCGCTTGGGTTGAAACATTTAAAGTATTTAAGGCGGCATCTTCTTCTGCCTGTGGATTAACATCCTCTAATTGTTGTGCCAATGAGCGAGTGACTGGACGAAATCCAGTTGCTACAACTCTTTGCGATGTACTTGGTGCATCCTTTTTGGCGTTTGGTGAATGGTTGCCAACGACTACCCTCCACTCTTTTACTTGTACTGCTGCTAAGCAGCTGGGACACTCCTTATGTACTTGAATTCTAGTTTCCAAACAACTTTTATGGAACACATGATTACATTTTGTAACAGCACAAGGTTGTGTATTTAACATTACTTCGCCGCAAATAATGCAAATATTTGCTGCAGGATTACCCTGCTTTTGAGTCTTATTTGACTCAAAGCTACGTTCTAACGGCATGCTTTATTATTGTATTTTTATTTGTTTTTTTCTGTTGACTTTCTACTGGGAGACATATGTATAGATAAATATTTTGGCTTTCACTACTTATTGTTATACAATTATACGATTGGGCTATTTCAACTACTAAAGGTTTATTTTAAGTTGGCATTCAAGTTCATCCTTAACTGAAAGGACTTTTACGGACAATGTGACACAGTTGCATCGGCATTGTATTCCAGTAAAATACCTTATCAGATAATTTCAATTCATGTTCACAAAAACAAACCTGCTCATGAAAAAGTTCTTATAATTTCCAACGCTAACAAACTGAATAATCTTTTCATCGTTTATCTTGGTCGAGGTAATCAAATAATCAACTACTCGAATTCCAAAGATGCAAAAATAAAAATTAAATTCCTTCTGCATAACTATGTAAGCACTATAAAAAAAATTTCAATCGAAGACAAAGAGATAAATAATTAATATCAGACGTATTTGACCAATAGTTTTCTTTAGACATACAGAGAATCAAACAGTACATAATTCCATTTTAGTTCTCTGAATCCTAGGAAATACTACTTTTGATGATGTTTGGTCACCAGCTTTTTGTTACATGATTCCTCGAATGTTTAAAGAAATTTAAAATCTTGCTACGGTCGAAATCAATTAGCAGATACTACAATGAGTCGCTCTCCAGTAGCTTCTTTAAATTCTTTTTAGCTTAATACATCTTTTATTAATCAGGGCCGAATGCTAGTATCCGTAAATTAATACTATAATAGCACTTGCCCCACGTTGGGCGCCAAAAACTTGTAGCATCATGCTTGCCTGATTTGCTTTTTACTTTATCAAATACAGGGTATTTGCTCAGGCCTTTCGAGCAGCAACATACCAGCGGAGCGGGACCCATTAATTCCTAGCTCTAGCGGGATGTGGGGGGGTTGTTGCTGGTGCTGCTGTTCTAATGCTAAATGTTATATTATTGAGTCCCTTCTGCTACGAAACCATGAGACGATCCTCATGCAAAACCACACATGGCCAAAGCAACAATGCCTTAATGCCACAGCAACAAAAAATTTCTAGAAAAAAAACGAAAAGTTACGCAATAAAATAAAGAGAAACAAAAAGTCAAGAAAATTAAAGTAACAAACGGGTGGTGAAGCCAAAGGGGGAGAACTAAGGTGTTGATCGTCACTCCCCATTTTCATTACCCTCCCTGCCATAGTCTTCAAATAGTTTTGGTCGAAGACCCCAAACGTAACGTCATATTTATGCATTACTTATGCTCCCATGTCAACAGAAAATATAACAATAAGTTAACGATTCATTTCCATTTCAAACATTTTAATTAAATAAACAACAAAATAGAGCAACATAATCCATGTTGAAAATTATAGAAAAGCTTAACAAATAAATGTCTAAGTATAAGATTTCATCACTAACATATTTTCAAATTTTTTTTTTTTCATTATTTTACTTTGTATTCTTGTATCATACTGTGTATGCTATTATGTTTTTTTCAAATGCATCAATTCGTTTTAATTACTGATTATCTTCTTTTACTTGGTGGTGTACAACTCGGTATATCTGATAAATTTGGATTTCATTTCTTATTTACAACTTCATTCTATTCATATTTTTGTATTGGACAACTTTAACTTTGCTTTCGTGCCTGAAGAAAACAGCAATTTTCTATAACATTTTAATTCGAAGATCACTTGATCATTTACACAGAGTTCTTTTATTTTTATATATTATTATTCAGAAACTTATATTCACGAAAGTGCTCAAAACAAACAAAACAATTGATAACACAAAACACAGAAAGTCAGCGCGAGCTGCTGACAACGTTAACGGCAGTTACACTGGCCAACCAAGTTGTGGAAGCAGACTCGACGCGACTTATTTTTCTTTTTTTACTCACCCACTTAATCCTCGATGAAGGCCTTCTCGATGATGTGGTTTTGATACAATAATTTGTTTTTTTTTTTTATTTTGGTTAACTTTTGATGCTATATTAACAATAGGTTCTAATTGTTTTGGGGCACTTGCATATGTGGACAACAATTTTACTGTACCCTTTTTTTTTTATATAGGTGTATTGGGATATTATTGTTTTTGTTGTATTTCTTTTCTTTTACACCTTTGATTTAATTTCAATTAATAATTAAAGTTCAATAAGCAAATATTTTATCGGGCACAAAAACATAATTAAGTTTGTCCAGTGTACAATTTCATTTTTATATTTCTTCTTTATATTGTCACCACCTATGCTTAACACTTTTGTTTTCTTTGTTTTTGGTTGTGTTCTTTTACAACTCGAATAGCTTTAGATTTTGCTTTTGTTTTTGTTTTTTTTTTCGCAATATGCAAGTATTTTAACTGTCTTTCTAATACTTTTCCTAAATGTAATTTTTATGATGTTTAAATTTGCACATTATCTGCCTCCAGCTGCATGATGAAAATTTCCCCACTGCCGTAGAAAATTTTGGTTTTTCCAACTTTCCTTCGATGTTCCGCTGCCTCAATTGATATTTTTTTTTTTCCTGAGACTGGCTAAAGTTGAAATGTTGACCCTATCAACAGGGCACGCCTAATTATATGAAATAGTATAATAAGTCAATTGGACTTTTAATATATACACTTTTAATTTTCTTCAATAATTACCTTGCCGGCACGGCACGAAAAAGCATAAATTATTTTGCTTTTATATATCTCCAATCTCTGCAGGATCGCTGAGATTTGTAGAGATTATTCTTCCCTCTCTTAGATTGACTTTTAAACTTTGAGTTTTTTATAACTCTTTGGGGGTCTTGTGGGAGCGCCTACATCTGATGCGCTTGGCTATTGTGCAGAAAAGAAAGATCTAAGCCGGATGCAGAAGATCAGCCAACCTTCAAAGCTCTTGCATGTGGTGAATATGCCTGTCACATTACAGGGTTGTAATATGCGACTTACACACAGAGTCGCTAGCGGTCATTGAGCGCGTAACAATTTGAATTCAAATTGCAACGGCCGAATTGATAATTTTTCTCTGCTTCGTGTAATAATTAATATTCTTGTATTTGTTTTATTTTATATGGGGCCATTACAGAGAGCAACGACCAAACCAACGATGCACCTGCACACAAACATCGACACGTGCGCTGCGTCAGCGAATCCATCTTCACTGGTCAACACCTTGCGTAACGCCCAAACCGTGGGACCGAGTCTCGGACACCTAACACCCAACGCGACAACTGCAGCGGCTACATCCGGCGGCAGCGACAGCGACGACCACAAGAAGTCACTTCAGCAGCAGAAGCTTTATGTTTAATAATTCAGATTGTTTAAGTTAGTTCTAATTCAACTCTTAAATAAAACACTTGGCTTTTTTTAAAAACAAAAATATAATTCATTTTTGTTAATTTGTATAACAAAAAGGGTTTTTGCAGGTACCTGTAATTTCCGGAAATTCCGTAAAAAAGTCAGTGCAAGGCATGCAAAAGGCACTCATAAAATAGTACCGCGAACAGCTGCGTCGCGACGCAAAATCATTTACGATCAAGAAAGGATTGGGGAAAAACACTCGAATACTTGCCCAACAATTCGAATCATTGTCGACATATTCGGGTGTTTTTCGAATTTTGTCACAAGTGCACGAATAATCGGTTGCCGAAATGCAAGACACTCGTCAAGCACAAGTGTTTGAATCACGAGTAGCAAATTGATTCGGTCCCGAAAAGGCACACACAAGTTAGGACCGAGTGGCCGAAGCGCAATCACTCGCAATACTCGCGACAATAATGTGTGTGTGTGTGTCTTGAATTTTGCTTAAGGGTGTGAGTAGCATGACCAAAAACAACCACCTTTGACGTTCTCTGTTGTCCACAGGACAGCAAGAACGTAATAGCACGTACATATGGACATGTATGTACATATGTAAATTATTGGAATCAATAAAATTGTTTTACTTTAACCAAGAGTTTGATTAAATTGATAACACCTGAAATCCAAGAACTTGAAATGAAAGGCGGAGTATTTCTTATTACTGTTTATTACAGGGCCGATGTGCCTCTGTTCGAATAAAGAAATAAACTAAAACATAAAATCAAACAAGACAATCTCGCAACTTATGGTTACGAGATCGTTTCATAGCGGCCACGCAAATATGTCGTGGTTGCCGGCTATGCAACGACATCCGGTCAAATGCTTATTCAGCTATTTGGCCAGTGTCGTATTCGGTCAGCGCGAGGTTATGGCCGCCCTCGGCCGACCCTATTTCCGCAACGACGTCCCTCAGCCGCTTTGCAGATCTTCTCGCAGTGATGATGCGCCGACAGGCGAGGCCGACACAGATGAGCGCGCAACATACAGCCGCCACGGAGAACGCCACGTTGTAGATGCGATGCGTTCCGGCTTCTTCCTTGAATTTCTCGATCTCCTCCAGGTTTCGTTCATTTAATCGATGAAGGAACGGGAGGCTCAGAATATCTTGGCTGGCGGTGATATTCAAGATAGGGAAGTTAGCGATCCCAGGGACTCTACTCTGGGCGTTGTTGTGGTTGACGAATAGAGTCCCGTTGATTCTGGCTCTGTCGTTGAAGGTGATGAGGTGCGTGCCCAGCACTCTGATCTCGGTACCGTTGTCGACTTGAATCATTGCTGGATTATCGTTGACTATGATAATCCCCTCGTCTACCTCGGTGATCGCCTCCAGGTCGCTAGGCTGAATCTCGCAATGTGCCGTGCCCCCTGCGTGTATTTCCCTTGCGCATGAGGTCTCTGTCGCCAAGCGACAAAATGTGGCCCCCGGCGAGACGGTGCAGCTCTGAAGATTATGAGTTTCTCCATCACAGTCGGCTATGACGTTGTCCGGCATTCTCAGAATGAAGTTTTTATGGGCGACAGGGTAAATAGTTATTTTTCTACAGGAAAATTTGACTTTGGGGAATTTAATAATAAAGTGCAATGAGTTAGGGGACTGAAGAACTTTTACGGATGAGACAGACATAAGGTAACCTATCGGGGTGTTGGTGGGTTCCTCTAACCAAATTGATTTCAAGTCTGCGTGATCCAAAATGTTAGGGCTAACTATGTTAGCTTTCGCAAGTGAAATAGCCAACATTAAATTCTGCAACTCCGTCGACAACATTCTATTTCTAGCCAACAAAGTTTCATACAGGTGACTTGTGTCGATTTGTGAATTTTGAGTTACTTTTAAAATTTTGTTGACCGTGGAGGTTAGTTTATTAATTTGGTCTTGAACTCTAGTGTTTATTTCTATTTGTCTACTGTTGGAATTTATCAGTTGCATCTCCGTGAACCTAGTCCTTTCTAAATCACCTGCATCAGGTGTACCCGCCACAACCTTTAGTATGGACCCTAGGAAGTCTATGCTTCTCGCGACCCTGTGGTGCGTACCCAAGGCCTCTAGCAAGTCCTGCAGATGCACTGTATCAACGACCAGGAGCTTCTTCATGTGAGACTGTGGAAAAACGTCAATGAGCTTGACTGTCTCTTCTACAACTCGTTCGTACTCCGACAGGTTCGCGGAATGTTTTACATAAGCATACTCTTCCCAAACCAGGACTTGCCCATCTATGATGGGGATGTACTTGGCATGCGAGTAGTCGGTGATGTGCGCCGAAGCCAGCGACAAAGAAAAGACAAGTATGATTTCAAACCTGTAGGGTGAAATGTGTGTTTTATTTTTACTTTAGTCCTTTCTTTATTAGAGAGGTTACCCAGCACCAAATGGAAGATTGAAAGAAACTTATGCCAAGGTGGCTAAACATAAATGCGCCTAGTGGCTGACGAAACTATTACTAACTAATACTAGCGTGCCTTGTGGCCAAAAAAGTAGGTGCCTAGTGGCTTAAAAAATATAAATGCCTAGTGGCTAAAAAAAGGAGAATAAAGGGGGTCATTTTATGTTGTCTTTATGGACCACCCTCCCCTTAATTAGGACCGTGGTCCCCACTTACTTATTTTCCTGTCGATTTTTAGACACCTAGCAAGCTCTAGCAAGGTACTATGAAATCGCTCTACCTGCCCATTCGAAACACTGTGCAACGGTGGAGCATTCGCAATGTTGACTCCAAAACTGTTGGTCAGCATTGTTGAGATTGTCTGTGAGTTCAATGAGGGCTCATTGTCGCAGTAGATTGTCTTAGCCTTTGGGAAGAAATTCATCAATTGAAGAATTGCTGGCTTCAGATCTTCAATGGTTCTCGACGGGATGGGCTGAACTACAGCGAACTTGGAGAACTTGTCGACGCAAGTGAGGAAGAATTTCTTATCAGTGGAAAAGATGTCTATGTGTAACATCTCCCCCGTATGTGAAGGGATTGGCGTTTCGCCTAGTTCCTGTTTCTTTGGGTGTCTGTCGTATTTGGCTCTGCGACACACCTTACAATTCAATGTTATCTCGTTCGCGAGCTTTGTCATTTTGGGGAAATAATAGTCTGTTAAGACCTGCTTGACGTTCTCTTGTGCAGCCCTGTGGGCGCGATTATGTTCGTCCGTCAAGATTTCCCTTCTCTCATTGATGTCGAAGATGTCGGCGACTATCTTCTTACAATGTTGGAATTTAGTTGCTGGGAACGTTCGAACCAGTTCATCTTGAATCTGGGCGAGGGTGTGGAGGTCGCAATGGATCGCGTTGACCACTTTGGGGTTAACTGCAACCTTAATTTCCCTAAATAAAGATTCCCTGTCAACGAAATGAAGAGTATGCCGAGTTTTTTCTCGGAACAATATGACTCTCCAGGTTAAAGGGTACCTTGCCTCCTCAATCACGATCTGATTCCTAAAGCAATTTATTGGCTTATCGGTGGTCTCGATGGTGTAAGTGGCGGAAGCTTCGCTATGTATCGTAGCGACATCAGAGCTTGGAGTGTTGTCTACAAGGGAATTCACGTTTTGCCGTGACAATGCATCAGCTACGTGGTTTTCTTTCCCGGGTTTGTAGAATAATCGGGCGCCGGTCTCGTCGATCCGGGCTTTCCAACGCTTTATCTTTGCATTGGGGTTACCCTCGGAAACTGCAAAGGTCAGAGGTTGGTGGTCTGTGAAGATATTGATTTCTCTTGCTCCGTAAATGTATTGACGAAGCTTTGCTAACGCCCATACAATTGCTAGGAGTTCACGCTCGTTAGTAGCGTAGTTCGCCTCTCTGTCTTTGAGAGTTCTAGAAATCATTGTGATTGGACGGCCCTTCTGTGATAGGACTGCCCCAATACCGTATGCCGAGGCGTCGGTGGTCAGATCGAATGGCTGTTTGTAATGTAATGACCTCTTCCGACGCCAGAATATTTCTCAGTTTTTCAAAAGCGTTGCGCTGTTTTTCATTGAAGAACACAGGAATATTCTTTGATTTGTACTTGCTGACTGTGCCGTTTTCACCTTTTAAGATGTCGGACACCGGCTTTGCGATGGCAGCAAAGTCTTTTACAAAGCACCTATAGTAGCTGGCCAAACCTAAGAAGGATCTAACCTCGTACAGGTTTTTTGGCTCAGGGTAATGCTGGATGGCCCTTACTTTCTCGGGGTCAGTCCTAGCTCCCTGATCGGTGACTATAAAACCAAGGTATTCTACGCTTGTTTTGAAAAACTTAGATTTCTCTTTAGCAACCCTCATGTTTGCTTCACTTAACCTTTTCAAAATCACGTCAACGTGTTTGACATGATTGCTTTCATTTTTTGAGAAGATTATGACGTCATCTACGTAGACGTAGCATGTCTTGCCAATTTCTTCACGGAGCACATCGTCAATGGCTCTTTGGAAGATGCTCCCTGCGTTCTTTAGACCGAACGGGAGCCTACAAAACTCGTACTTGCCTCCATTTACAGAAAACGAGGTCTTCTCGCGATCACGTTCCGCCAGAGTTATCTGGTGGTAGCCTGACTTCAGGTCTAGTGTCGTGAAATATTTCGCTTGTCCGAGGTTCGCCAATATCATTGATATATTTGGCATTGGGTATTTATCTGCAATGGTTTTTGAGTTCAATTTTCTGAAATCTATTACCATACGTTTTTTCTTGTTACCCTTTTCGTCTACACCTTTTGTGTCAACGACCCAAATTGGGTTATTATACGGTGATTTGGATTTTTGTATGATTTTGTCTTTAAGGAGGTTTTTTACCTCTGAATCGACGAAATCGGCCACACCCATAGGGTAAGGGTATAGCTTAGAATATATAGGTTCCTCGTCCTCCGTTCGTATGGTTGATACAACCGAAGTGTTGAACGGTAATGCTTCGTCTGGGTCAGCAAAGGCATTGACCCTGAATTTTAGCATTTGTGCGAATTTAGCTTTGACGCACGACGGGGCATCTATATCTGCTGCTGTCGTGAGGTTAACGCTTATGCATTTATGATATTGGATGGTCTCGGATTTGGAGCCCATTCTTAATTGCTTGTCTTTTAAGCACAAATCGACTCCCGCTTGAGCTAGGAGGTCATGGCCTATAATGCCATCGAATGTCGACAGGTTGTTTAGTAAAAAAAATGAGGCGGTTACGCCGAAGATTTGTATTAAGCATTTTTCAGTTATTTGGTTTGAGCCATGGATTGAATGAATCGAGAATGGCTTATCGACAGGGGTAATGTTTTTTAGTTGCTGAAATGGCTTTATGTAGCTCTTTGTAGCGCCCGTGTCGATTAAAAATTTTTTGCTGACCCCTGCTACTCTGCGTTGAATGAACGGTAGCAGGGACTCGCCCCTAAAAAATTGACCCCATCTTGGTCTGAATCTGCGTCGCTGTCTATATTGCTGACGGCTGACGTGGCTGCCTCGTTGTAAGAGGGAAATGCTTGTGCCTGAGGTGTGTCTGGCGTGATATGATCAACTCTTTGTCGCTGACCTTGTCCAGACGTGCGCTGAGAAGCGGAACGTTTCTGGTTTTGGGTATAGTTATTACCCGAGGGGCTTGGCCTTGAAAACGCCGTTTGTTGCCGAAATTTGGACGAAGATGGGTCTACGTCCATTGGCTCCGGCGTGTCTGAGCTATTTGGCTTGCTTTGTGCCTGGTCATTTTGCTTGCTACCCTGCTGTTGCTTAAAGTTTGGGGACTTGGACTGCTTCGGGTTTGACTTTGGGTCTTTCCCTTGAGTCTTCTGTTCCGCTTTGTGGGCTTTTTCTTCTAAACTTTTAGCGAAGTTAGCCGCGAAAGCGTACCTTTCGTGATTTGATTCGATTTCTTGAGCAAGGGCTAAAGCCGTAGGTAGGTCTTTAGGTTTCGCAGCAAAAAATACATCTGTGAGGTTGCGTTTAAGCCCCGAAACAAAAACTCGCAACGCGTCGTCGCGGAATTTGTTACGTAAGCCCTCAGCTAGGGCTGACTCGTAACTCATGTTGACTTTGGTTATCAACAGTGTGAGCTTTTTCTCTACCTCATCATAATATTGAAGCAGTGGCATGTTGCCCTGCCTCAATGTACCAAGCTCCTGTTCAATGACATGCATTGGGCGCTTGTCGCTGTATGTGAAGTCGAGGCGATTTATGATCGCCTCAACGTTTAAAACTGTAGCGAAAGAGGCAAGAACTGCATCGGCAGGGCATCGAATTTTACTCCTAATTATGATTACTGCCTGATAATGGCGCGAACTACCATTATATGGCTTGAAAATTTCGTAGGCGGCTAGCGCCGCTTGTCTCCAAGAGACATGCGACTCTTGGGCCCCTGAAAACTCTTGCAAACATTTGACGGCATCCAGTAGCTCGTCACAACGTATGTCGTTTCTGATCTCAACGGCCTTGTATTCTTCAACTACGGGCGGCGTAATTTGAACTGTAGCTACTTGGTTGGACAACTCATTAATTCTCTGAATTAATGCTTGTTGCTCGCGGTCGTGGGCGACAGCTTGCTCAGCTAAAGCGTTGCCTCAACCACTGTTCTAAGTTGTTCTGGGTCCATGTTTGGTGAAGAAGCAACAAGAATACGCTTGCTCTTTACAATTCTGTTCCTAAGAACTCTAGTATGGCTATCAGAGTCTGACTCTGAGTCGGTGCAATGTTGCTGAGGGGTTCTGTAGCTTGAAAACGGCGAGCTCATCGGCCCGAACGTTAAATGGGTACGGAAAAGAAAACAATCAAACTCATGAGTAGGCGACTGAGCGCAAAAACAACAACAAAAATTCAACGGGTCGAATTACGAATGATGCAAAGCTAAAACTTTTTTTTGTAAACACAATGTGGCAAAAAGAAATAAACACAGTTCTTACTTAAAATGTTTTTTAATTCCAAGTTGCAAAATTCAATGGAGCAGTTTAACTTTTAATTAGATTAATTTGCTTAGCAGACTTAAAGACTTTGTTAAAAGGAACTCCACTTACATGACTTGTTACGAGAATTTATAGGGTAGGAAAGGGTATATTTCCCGCGCAGCAGTCACTGGTTTGTTGTTATTATAATGGGGTAGGCTTCCCGCGCAGCAGTCACTGGTTTGTAGTTGTCGTTGTTTTTTTTTTTATTTTCAGCGTTTGCTGTTGTTCTTATTGTTGTCACTTTGGTTTTTACTTTTAGCGTTTGCTGTTGTTTTTAGTGTTTGTCACTGTGTTAATGTCGTTGCTGGTCGAGCAACGTTGTTGATTTCTTGTTTTTATAACGCGATATTAAAACACGCGCGGGTAATTAAAATTACCACTAGTTGGGCGCCAATTATCGGAATCAATAAAATTGTTTTACTTTAACCAAGAGTTTGATTAAATTGATAACACCTGAAATCCAAGAACTTGAAATGAAAGGCGGAGTATTTCTTATTACTGTTTATTACAGGGCCGATGTGCCTCTGTTCGAATAAAGAAATGAACTAAAACATAAAATCAAACAAGACAATCTCGCAACTTATGGTTACGAGATCGTTTCATAGCGGCCACGCAAATATGTCGTGGTTGCCGGCTATGCAACGACATCCGGTCAAATGCTTATTCAGCTATTTGGCCAGTGTCGTATTCGGTCAGCGCATTCAGACCGTTTGTTTGTCTTAACTTGTACATGTCTGTTAGGTCTACAGACATGAAATTAGTAATAATACACTGCTGGTCTTGGGTTAGACGCACCAACGTATTTTTGAAATAAAATGCTATATTTATAATAATGCCTATTCTAATTATCCAAAATGCTTTTCTCATCAAAGTTCGAATCTTTTACGAAAAAATCAAAATCAACACAGCAGTTTGATTTGCGAAAAAATAACTGTAAGTTCCATGATTCTAGAAATGGCTATTGCAATCACGTGGGTTTTCGGTTGGTTAATGAAATAAACGCACTTTACATTTCTTTGTGTTGCGAAAACAAGTCCAGTTTTTATACCCGCTTTCCATAGAGTAGAAGGGTATTACAACTTAGTGCCAACAGAAAATGTATGTAACAGGCAGAAGGAGGCATCTCCGACCCCATAAAGTATATATATTCTTGATCAGTGTCAACAGACGGGACGATATAGCCGTCTGTCCGTCTGTGTGTCTGTATGAACACCTAGATCTCAGAGACATATAACGGCTATTCCAGTTTTTGGGGGCGGAAAGGGGCGTGGCAAACATCTAAAACAAACTTGATCTGCGTAGGTCCTATACAAATACTGTCAACAAATTTGATATTTCTAGGTCCTTCACACACTTAAAACGTCCATATGCATTTGGTTCAACTATTTTGATAAATAATTTAACAATTAACTTTTGTTCTAATTATCCGATTCTTATTAAAATTACAGGGTGTCAAGCAGAGACGGCCTACCAAATTACACATCATAACACAAAGAACTTTTGGAGTTATATGCGATTTACATAAAAAAAAGTGACTTGTTCTAGATTTATGAATATTGTAGGAGAAGGGGACGTGGCATCCAACTTTTTAAATAAACTTGATCTGCGTAAGGAATGCAGGAGCCTATGTACCAAATTTGGTGTCTCTATGTCTTAAGTCTTTGAGATCTAGGTGTTCATACAGACGGACATGGCTCTATCGTCTCGGCTGTTGACTCTGATCAAGAATATATATACTTTACATACATTTTCTGCTGGCACTGAGTTATAATACCCTTCTACCCCATTGGTAGCGGGTATAAAAAAAAAGCCTATGTGCGTCTTTTCTTTTGACCAAGAAAAATTAGCCTTTTTTGGAAAAAAAATATTCATGTAAGAACCGCACGGCTGTAGCGAGGGACTACAGACGGAGGCTTTTTTGGAGGATGAAGTCTTAATTTTTAAATATTGACATGACATACTAGATAGTGTTGGGTTGCTCATCAGTGAGTGAACAAAAAAGAGTTGTTCACTAAACTGAGTGAGTGAACATGCTCTTTCCCATTTGTTCTTAATTGTTCACTTGCTTACTTTTGTTCACTTGCTCACTTGCTCACTTGCTCATTTTCGCTGACTTGTTCATTTTTGTTCAGTTGCTGCATTTGGCTCATTTTTGCTCAATTACTCTTTTTTGCGCATTTTTGTTCAGTTACTCCATGGAGTGCGCAAAAATGAGAAGGTTGATCAACGCACAAATTAGTTTTTTTGTGGTAATTTTGCGTAGCTCATTTCGCGTTTTTGTTCAACTCTGCGTTTGTTTTGACTCAAATTCTTACTTCTGATTTGCAGCGAAATTTTGTTGGGCTTTTAACTATGTCGTGCATCAGAAAATTTAGTGATATTTGGAACCATTTTGAAAATTTGGGAAACCAACCAGCCAAATGCCCAAATCCCAAAGTTTGGCGGCGTTCTAAATAGAACGAAAATTAATTTGACAATTTCATTAATTTTGTTCTTTTAACATACTGAGTTACCAATATTACAAATATGAATATCAAATTAAAACTCATATGTAACGTATTGTATTTTTGTTTGAATAGTTAGAATTGAGTAGTGAGTAAAATTGAGTAGTGAGCAACTGAGCAATGAGTAGTGAACAAGTGAGCAACTGAGCAATGAGTAGTGAACAAGTGAGCAACTGAGCAATGAGTACTGAACAAGTGAGCAAAATGAGTGAGTTGACTCTTTTGAAAAAAAAAGCACAAGTGAACATGTTCACCCAAATGAGCAATGTTTACACAACACTATTACTAGGGTTTCGAAAATTTTAATAAATATCGTATCGACGATATCGATATATTTATTATTTTTTGTTTTAAATAAAAAAAAAAATTCCCGCCCACAATGAAAAGACAAAAAGTTAATTTTTAAAAATAATAGTTTTATTATTATATATGTTATGACCAGTTTTCAGTTTTTAGGGATTTTAAGAACAAGCTTGTAGAGGCGCAGCATAGTCACTTTGTGGGTTTTCCACACTTCAAGTGGATTGCTTTCCCATGCAGCTTTGAGCAAGCTTAAAGGTTGCATGCATACACGGTGTCTGACTGTTGAGTACAGTGGACGTACCAGAAATTTCATTATTCTTCAAAAATCGAATAATTAAGGCGGCAAAATTAAATTTTTACTACAGTGCTAAGAAACCGGTTAAAATAAAAAGGAAAAAAAAAATGTAATTAAAAAAGTGTTTTAATTAATTTCTATCGGATCAGTGAATTTGCAAAAACCAAGACGGGGATTCCGTCCCCTAAACGCAGAATGGCCCCAGATAAGTGCAAATCCTTGAGCTCTAGCGCGGCTATTTTAAAATCCTCTCAAACGTCAAAGAAAAAAAAATTAAACGAAATCCATAAGCCCAAGACAGAGGAAGAAAAAATTGACTTCACAGAACCAATGGCATTGGAATGACGATCAATTCAACAGTAGCGGAGAAACGACTTAAAAAAATTACAACGACAAAGGCATTGCCAGCATCACCCACACAACTAGCACGAACAAGATCAAGCAAGCACAACAACCGCTATTTTATCACGCTCACCACAAAGGCCCTTACGTATATCGACAAAATGTCGGAAGATGACACGAACAGAAACAATAGAAACCCGAATGCAGTCCTATTTAAATTAAAAATTAATGACATAGTTAAAGTCGACACGTTTGGCTACGGGCGCTGTAAAACGATATGCAAGACAGCGAAGGCAGCCAATGACTTAATAATGTCAAAGCTGCAGAGTGAAGGCTATGAGCCTAAAATTCTAAAACATTTTATTTACAAGACAGGAATAATTTTTCAGATCCCCACCAAATTATCCACAATGGAACTGAAATCTTTTTTTCATCCCCTGTTCCAATTTATGACATTATTCGAGTGACAAAGAAAAATGAACATAAAGAAATCATCCCAACAGCCAGAGTCAAAATCATCTTTAAAGGTGCACAGATACCCGAGGAAATATTATTCCTCTACACGAAAATTAAGGTGGAACCTTACGTCCCTTTCAGCCAGTGTTTCCGCTGTTTTAGATTCGGTCCCTTTGCTCAGCATTGCAAGCAAAACGAAGAAACGTGCCGCGACTGCTCCTACACCCATGCTAGAGACCAAAAATGTACTGTATTAAGATGTGCCAACTGCAAAGAAAGTCATGCAGCCACATCCCTTAACTGCCCCGCGAGAAAGAAAGCATTCGCCATTTAAAAATGCATGACAATGGAAAATCTTTCCAAAACAGAAATACAAGCTAGATACTCGGCACTGTTTGAATGGCAAGCCCCCTCTTCCCTTGAAGTATATGACTCCACAAAATTTCCGCCACTGCAATCTACCAAAAAATCAGCCATCCCAGTGCTCCACAACAACACGAAGGTGGCTCCCGAAACAATGCACAATGCCATTCCGTTCAACAGAGTAATTAAAAATCAGGCCAAATGCATAACTGAAAGCAAAAACGCCCAGAATACTATGAACAGCTGGAAAAACGCTGTTAAAGAAAATGCAATTTGCTTAAAAGAAAAATGTATTCCTCTCCAAACCCCCAAATCACCACCCCACTCCCACTCCCCCTCCCCATCATCATTCAGCTTTGTAGACGGCTGAAAACAGCCTTTTATAAATACCCGCTACCCATAGGGTAGAAGGGTATTATAACTCAGTGCCAACAGAAAATGTATGTAACAGGCAGAAGGAGGCATCTCCGACCACATAAACTATATATATTCTTGATCAGTGTCAACAGCCGAGACGATATAGCCATGTCCGTCTGTCCGTCTGTATGAACACCTAGATCTCAGAGACTATAAGAGCTAGAGCTACCAAATTTGGGGACAGTACTCCTATATGTCCTACGCAGATCAAGTTTATTTCAAAAGTTGGATGACACGCCCCTTTCCGCCCCCAAAAGACTGTAAAAGCCGTAATAATAGACCTAGAGCATTGAATTTTGGTATGCATAATAAAAATTATATTCTCAATGATTCCTGTGAATTTGGTTGAGATCGAATGAAAAACAAGGAAGTTATTAAAGAATCCATTTTATATGCAAAATTCACTTGCAGCTGCCCGCGCTTTGTTTGTTTAGTTGACAGTGTGACCATAACGGTGTTGCAGATTTTTACCCGCTATTTTCAAATATATACAAAAAAACAAGTTTTACTATATTTGGTATGTTTTTTGTTAAAATATAATTTAATTTTTTTGTTTTTTCTCGAAATGGGTTGCGGGTATCATACGGTCGAGCTCTCTCGACTGTAGCTTTCTTACTTGTTTTATTTATACCCTTAAATTAATTCATTTTAATTTTTTATCATTCAAACCATTATAAATTCTGCAATACAATATTAAAAGCCTCACTGCAACTAACAACAAACAGCTACTTGAAATTTGCATGCGCACAAATAACACAAACATCGCACTATTATGAGAAATTTGGGTCCACAATAACGCAATGTGTAGTCTTGCAAACTACAACTGTTTGCATACCTCGCAGGAACGGTTACGGTGGTTTAGGAATCTATATATAAAAAAACATTAAATTTAAAATTATAAACTTTAAATATATGATTGAAGTAGTTGGAATGCTAGTCGAACAAACTCAACTCTCCTCAGGATTTTTCTGTCTAAATAATGGCTCGCCCACCTACTGCCCAAATCCCTTATACCATTCTGCTCTTGAGGTAACATTTGTAAATAAAAACAATCTACCTCTAACTTGGTCCTCAACCAACTCCAAAATCTCAAACAGCAATCACTTTATATTGGAATGCTCAGCCTCCACTCAAGAGCGAAGGGTGCTAAATGGGAAAGACTTAGATGACTTTGCAGAAATATAAATCTCATCTCTGGACAACCTCTCTACCTCAACAAGTAACATAATAAAAAGAAATACAATCCAAATAAACGAAAATAACAAGCACATACCAAAAAATATTGGGACGAGACATGTGAACTCTTATTTAGGCTAAGAAATTCTATCAGACAAAAATACTACAAGACTAAACTAGTTACAGACGCAAAAGTATTTATAGAAAATAACAAATAACTGAACAATTATATTCGAAAAATGCGTAAAGACAACATGCTTAACTTAGCAGATGATTTATCAAGCCCCACTTCTCCAAACGAACTAAACCTACCAAAAGCCAATTCGATGAAGCAGATCATAAGAAGTTCTTGCAAAAAATTTCCTCAGCCCCTGACACCACAGACAGTAGGCAGTTCAAGGACTATACTCAAAGCCAAAGGACTCCATGTCACAGCGGCAGTCTTAGACATAAGCAAAGCATTTGATTCTGTTAACATATCAATTTTAGGACAAATTCTTCAAAACTATGGATTTAATCACCTAGTCATTAATTTTGTTATTAGTTTTCTAAGAAAAAGTATTTTAACTATGGGAAAAGCTGAATTGGAGGTAAACAAGGGGTCAGGTCAGCCAGGGAAGCTGTCTTAGCCCGATTCTGTTCAACCTCTACACTGCTGAGTTGCACACTATAAATGACCACCAAAGCATTCTCTTTCAGTATGCGGATGACTTCTTTATCATCACATTTGATAGACTTCACAACTGCAAGAAATGCACTTGGACGTAAAGTAAATATATTTAGAGAAGTGCAGTGATATAAATCTAACATTTAATCCTCTCAAATCCTCAGCAATGCATCTCAACAACAGAAGGCAATCCCTCAACTTATTGAGCAATAATGTAGCTATTAAGGACGTTGACCAAATAATTTATTTAGGTAGAACTATAAGTACCAACAATTCTTCCATACGACACATTAAGCTTATAATAGCCAAAGCCAACAAATCAAATATGTTTCTTAACATGCTCAGCGGCTGTCGTTTTGGCAAACACCCAAGCAAAGCCCTAACTTTTTTTAAAGTCCTTGTCAGACCTAAGTACGAATACGCAAGCATTTCCAAAACAGTCACTGTCAATATTAAAACTCATGCCAATTTCTTCTTACGCAAATCACTAGACCTCATAAAAGCCACCCCTGTGAATATAATATACCATATGGCTGACGAGCTTTCTCCATAACATCGTCTTAAATTTTGTACTGCCAAAGAACTGTCCAAAATATTTGCTTTTGGCCTCCCAGGCTGGGAGTCCCAGGAGCATCCCTCCTGACCAATTGCGTTGCAGCAAATAACACTAGCTAAATAAAGGTATACAAATTTACGAATTTAAGGACATTTTTGACTCTGTCTCTGACGGACAGTCTGGGATCACTCCAAACTCTGAAGAAAGACTATATCTATAACTGCATTGCACTTGACATACTGAAAAAAATATAAAATAATCAGAGTATGTTATATATTGAATTCCACCACATACCCAGCCATGTCGATATCGAGGCGGACGTCGCCACAGGAAACGCCGGGTCTGAGGGCGCATATACATATCTCATCAAGATGCACCCTAAATGATGCTTTCACTCGCTTATACAGTCGCATCTGGACAGAAGGGGAACGAGAATGTAACTCCTTTTCCTTCCCCTGCAATGAAAGCAAGCCATGGTTCAAAAGCAATCAATGCAATCTAAGTCGGCCAGAAATTAAACAAATTAACAGAATACTCAACGGACATGCTTTCGACAAATATACGTTACACAAAATGCACGTGGTTAACGACGCAATGTGCGATTGCAACACAAACTCAATCGAAGAATCACACATCTTACTGACATGTCCAAAACACACAACAATTCGCAGAAATTATCCTATTCAGCTTAAATACAAAGATTTATATCGGTTCTTCGCTCAGGAACCAGTCAAGAACTACAAATCGATAACTCAATTCATACGCACTGCCAATATAAATTTATTAATAACAAGTAAGAAAGCTACAGTCGAGAGTGATCGACCGTATGATACCCGCAACCCATTTTAAGAGAAAACACAACAACTTAAATACAATTTTAATAAAAAAAAATACCAAAGAATATACTGAAATTTGTTTTTTGTATATATTTAAAAAAAATCTACAACATACCGACATGGTCACACTGTCAACTAAACAAACAAAGCGCGAGCAGCTGCAAGTGAATTTTGCATATAAAATTGATTCATTAATAACTTCCTTGTTTTTCATTCGATCTCAACCAAATTCAGAGGAATCATTGAAAATATAATTAGGTCTATTATTACGGCTTTTCCAGTTTTTGGGGGCGGAAAGGGACGTGGCAAAAACCTAAAACAAACTTGATCTGCGTAACAGCTACACGAATACTGTCACCAAATTTGATATCTCTAGGTCATTCACACACTTAAAACGTCCATATGCATTGGGCACAACAATTTTGATAAATAATTTAACGAATAACTTTTCCTTAACTTTCTACTTATCCGATTTTTACCAAAATTACAGGGTATATTAAGAGGGTTACCAAATTACACATCATTACACAAAGAATTTTTGGAGTTATACGCAATTTACATAAAAAAAACTTGACTTTTTCTAGATTAATGCTTATTGTGGGCGAAGGGGGCGTGGCATTAAACTTTTGAAATAAACTTGATCTGCGTAAGGAATGAAGGAACCTATGTACCAAATTTGGTGTCTCTATGTCTTATAGTCTCTGAGATCTAGGTGTTCATACGGACAGACAGACGGACAGTCGGACAGACGGACAGACGGACATGGCTATATCGTCTCGGCTGTTGACGCTGATCAAGAATATATATACTTTATGGGGTCGGAGATGCCTCCTTCTGCCTGTTACATACATTTTCTGTTGGCACTAAGTCATAATACCCTTCTACCCTATGGGTAGCGGGTATAAAAAGTAGTCCATCGTGCGAGACCCTATCGAATTATGTCCATGAAGACCGCCACGGCATACATTTTGTGCTCCATTGCTTCCTGTGCAAACATTTTGTGCTCCATTGCTTCCTGTGCAAAATTTACCACACGGTGAAGCTGCTCTGGTGTTCCATGACTTATCTTAAAGCCAAACTGCCATTTTGGGATTCTCTTCGATACAGCATTAAGTTGTAGTAAACGGGTCAATATCACCCTTTCAGCCATTTTCCCTAACTCCGGTAGAAGACTAATTGGTCTATAACCTTCCACATCGGTGTGTTGTTTCCCAGGCTTCGGAATCATGGTTATAAGCCCCGTCTTCCAAATGCTAGGGAAGTAGCCCAATCTCCTGCAGAGTGACTGGTTTTGCTGGCAAGTCTATCTGATAAGGCATATCCATCTGCATCTTCACAGCATGTCGCACTACCTCTGTAGTATAGTTAAAAGACTTGAATCTCTCCTCAAGGCTATCTGCAAAAATCTCAGCTTTATCCTGGCTGGAATAGCACCAACTGCCATCCGAATTTCTAATTGGAGACTTCCTGATGGCTTGTCTTTTGAAGCGATTTGTTAACTTCCAAAAAGAGTAGTTCGAAGATGCATCAAGGCCGGCTTCCTCCAGTAGATCATCAATCTTCTCTTGTTCATGCTTTGTCAGCGCTTTCTTCACCCGGTTCGACAATCTTTTGAAGATTTGGTGGACTCTAGGATCTCCCGTTCTCATATACTCTTTTCTAACCTTTCTTTTTATACGCAACAATGGTGGCAGTTGTACAGTGAAACATTTACGCTGTGTACTTTTATGAGCAGCTACAATTGAGGCTTCTGTGATGTTGCGCATAAAAATGGCAATAGCATCGTCAATATCTTCAGCACTATTCAATTCCATATTTAAGTTTATTCTGCAGTCCATTTCGAATTGAAAAGCTTCTACACAAGAGCCAGGCGAGAGTATAAACTGTCTCTTTGGTTTGTGCTGCACTGATTGGTGTAATGTGGCTACCAAAGGCAAGTGGTCAGAGGAGAGTTCGTAGAGCGTTTTGATTGAAAGGTTGTCACAAGAGATATCATTCACTATATAAAAGTCTATCGCAGAAGGATTATTTTGTGTGTTGTCTGAGTAGAAAGTTGGCTCGCCACTAGCTAAGATTTGATATGTTCCGCTTAAGATGGCTTCTTTTAAGTTCTTACCTCGACTGCAAGTCCTTTGGTTTCCCCACCGAGGGTGTTTGGCATTGAAGTCTCCACCTGCGCTAAACCTATTACCCAGAGTTTGAAGTAGGTTATCAAATCCTTAGACCACGTCAAGTTTGGTGGGAGGTATAGGGAAGCGATTTTGATGCATCCTGCAGTCGTATACACATTTACACAGGCAGCTTGTGCATATTATGTTGTTATATGCTCGTCCTGAGCGTGCGCTATGCAGGATTTAATTATGATTGCAGCACCACTTTTAAGGTTCCGCTGGGGTGGTTGGCGTAATACTGCTCAAATCCTGGTAGGAAAATTTTTTGACCAGTACGCATATGGGTTTCTGTTACCAGCATTTCACCAATGTGATGCGCGCCTAGGAAGAGTCTGAATTCTTCGTTATGTGTAATTAATCCTCGCGCGTTCCATAATCCGATGTTCAGTTTTGGATAAATCATTTTGGTAAAAGCTTCTGGATCAGATCGCGAAAGGCTCTGTTAGACTCTATCGCTTCTTGCATTAGTTTAAACATCAAATCCATCCTTGTTTTTAAGTCTAAAATCGCTTTTTCTTAAGATCGAAACTTATCATTCGACCGAAGCTCTTCCTCTGCGTCAGTTGACTTGGTTCAATTGTGTTTTTTTTGGATATTTACATTTGTGTCTCTCGCTTGTCTTGCCATATCTGCATACGAGAATCCATTTTTGACGGAAGCAAATGGTATAAATTGAGCAGATGTATTTTGCCTATATCTATTATTCATATTTGGCAACCCGTCCTTGGGCAATCTAGGCTCTGGTTTAAGTTTCTTTGCAAGCTTCATACAGATTTTACAACTTTTGTAGTTGCAGATGTGATCTTCTCCGCAGTTGGCACATACGTATTTTTCGCCCGGTCTTAGTGTGCAAATGTCATGATCGCCCGAGCATTTGCCACATACTGGCTTTTTCAGCCAGTAGTTACGCGTGTGCCCAAAACCTTCACACCTATAACATTGCACCAAATCCCTGTTGTTTTTGGCTTTCACCACCGTCACTCTGTGCCTACCAATTTGGGTTATTTTGAGTGCCTCCGCAACCTTTGGGGTACTCTGCAGGTAAACGAAGAACAGGTTCTGCCTCGTCAAATCATCGCTTGAAACTTCATCGCCATCGTTTACCGATGCGCTTCTCCGGTTTGGTTTGCGTAGACAATACACGTTCAGCACAACAAAACCTTTTTCGGTGAACGCATTTTCTATGGTTTGTTTGGGCACGTTTGAGTGAATATCTTTTAATACCACCCTAAAAGGTTTATTTCCTTTTAATTGAAGGTGCCAGAATTCGCAGTTTTGGTTTGTTAAAGTTTTGACCACTGCACGGAACGCATTTGAGTTTATGGTGTAGATTAGCGTAACACCCGATCTAGATGTGCAGAAGTCATATTCATCAAAAGTAATCGCCGAATTCAGTTGATCAATTTTGCTAACATTCGGCACGCAAATAGCTGGAGGTTTGGGTGTTAATCCTTTCTGCTTTCCAGGGGCAGCTCCATTTTGATGATTGGCAACCTCTTGATCTTGCTGGTACTGCTTTTCCATTTCAATAATTGATTCAGCTTCCTCGGCCAATACTCCACATCTATTGCTTTCAATTGCAGACTGGGATGCATTTAATTGTCTTTCTATGTTTTGATTAGCTGGGATTGCCTTAGATTTTTGAGTTGTTTGCAACACTTTATGAGCTACTTTCTGTTTCTTATTCATATGTTCCACCGGCTTTTGAAACGAGCACTCATTGGATCGCTTGGCATTTTTGGCTAAGCTTTGTGCTTCGACGTTGTCGCTGACTGTGGAGCAGATGCTGCTTCCAGCTGAAGTTGTTGTAAGCACATACATACATTGGCTGGTGCCTACCACTAGTAAATGTTACCGAGCTCGTAGTTGTAGTTGTTGTTGAAGTTGCAACTATATTGTTGTTATAATTGGATTGTGTTAAGCACAATTAAATTAAGCACGCAGTTCTCGAGGTGGGCCAGCTAATGCTCTCATCTGCTCAAACTCCGTCAGTTGACCTCTAAACTGCGGGTGAGCCAAAGAGTCGCTATCCACTTCTGAGCAATTTACAGAATTTGTTTGCATTGACAAAATCTGCAATCGCCCAGCATTGGTGATGATCTTCTTTGTTTTGCCCTCCTCGTTTGCGCAAGCGCAGGTACGGGCAAACGGTTGTTTTGTTTTGTTTTGCTTGCTTATTTGTTTTTGTCTACGAATTGACTGACACCGCGAAGCAGTGTCAACTATAACTCAGCGATTCGTATGGTACTTCCGTTAGGTGCTTGCGTTGAACAATATGATGCGAGAGTTGAAACTAATAAGTTAGCACGACACGTCCGAATCGGGCAAATGCTTACCGAGAACTGAAACAATTTCTTAAAAATGTTTTAGCTCAATGTTGTGCAAACTGTCTCGTCGATATTTCGACACATTATTTTACAATAAAAACTTGTACAAAAATCCTCTGACTGAACCCTCCACGAGGGTGCCGGCTGGGCAATGGATACTGCATCGTCTCGGGCGACCGAGAGATGTCAGCATCACTTGCTCGCTTATGAGACCTTGCAGTTTCTAGCAGAGGTACTTGGCAGCAAGTATAAAATGCATCTTGAATCCTCGGATTCACAATGGAGAAAGGTATAGAGACTTCAACTCGGGCTGGGATGTCAGCCCAAAAGTCGGTGGGAAGTGTGACCGCTACCACCGGCGGGCACGGGGAGGAGAAATCCTCTCTGCGTGTCGCCAGTGGTCACGACGGTGGAGTGGGCAAACTCCATCGACAGGAGGGTGTGGACCTGGAGCGAACTGCCACGGAGTCGGAGTTTGTGTTCACATGCTCATCGGTGACGGAGTCCGAGCTAGCGCTTGCGCTAGCGAGGATGCCGTTGGATGAGTCATCGAGCACTGATGAAGATGAAGTGACAGTAGTCCAGGGACCACCCAACAAGGAAGGCGCTAACCTCAAGCGCAAAAAACGCTCAGGGTACAAGACTAGAACTAGAAGGCCGCAACCCAGAGTCATTGAACGAGCGTGAGAAGAAATTGCGCAAGAAGCACGAATACAACGTGCGGCGGTACATGAGGCTCGCTGGCATGACCGGCAACTCAGTACTCTGAACCGAGTATGAGGGCACGGTGCCAGGGTGACAAGGGGTTTCAGGCAGTAGCCGTACCCAACCCGACGGAGGAAGTCAAACCTTCCACGTCGAAGTTGGTGGAACCAAAGAAACCCAAGTCACCCTTAGAAGGAAAAAAGCGCGCACCAGGTAAGCTTGCAAAAACCACACCTCCTGGAAAGGAGAGAACGGTGAGCAAGCTACCGAAAAAGGCCAACCCACCTGTCAGCAAGAGGCAGAGGTCAGACGACTCGGCGAAGGCTTCGGAGAGCAAGCGGGTGTGTCCAGGGGACATCCTGGCCAGCTTGAGCACGAAGCCGGAGCTACAGGTAGCCATCATCGACAGAAGCAACCGGGATGGGAAGCTTTCTATTGATAACTGGCTTATCCTGGAAGGGTTAATTGACCAGGGGATTGCTGATGCCATCACTCGACCGCTGAATCCGTTCGTGGCAGAGTTTGATGGCATCAACTGGTACAAAGGTGTTAAAGTGGTGGCATGTGCCAACGAGGAATCCCTGCGATTCCTCAAAGACACACTGCTGAAACTGGAAGCGCCGTGGGACAATTGAAGGCACACTGCAAAGGAAGGAGTTTACGTTAGCGGCATTTCTCGACATAGAGGGTGCCTTTAACAATGTCAGGATCGAGTCTATAACGGCAGCACTTGTCAACATAGGCTCACACCCGACAATCACTCGATGGCTTAGCAACATGCTTCGCCAAAGAATGATAAACGCCCAACTCTGCGCCTCGACTATCAGTAAAAGGGCTACCAGGGGCACCCCGCAAGGGGGGGTGATATCCTCCTTGCTATGGAACATTGTCCTAAATGACCTTCTTCTCAAACTGAAGTATAAGGGCTGCAGAGTGACTGCTTATGCGGACGGAATCGATTTTGAGGCAGAATGAGTTGTCAATCTACACAGACGGATCAAAGACGATAGAAGGTACTGGATCGGGGGTCTTCTCCGAAGACATTGCAAGCTTTCCTTTCGTCTCCCTGACTGGTGTAGTGTGTTCCAAACGGAGATTTACGCTGTTTGGCAAGCGACCAAGTTGATACGGACACTGGGCGGGAGCCCGAGGGACGTGTCCATCTATGTCGACAGCCATTCAGCGATAAAAGCACTCGCATCGAACACCATTAAGAGTAAACTATCCCGAGACACAGTGATGTCACTGAACCTATGCCAACCACACTCTATCAGACTTGTCTGGGTACCTGGGCACATGGGAGTACCAGGTAACGAGGCGGCTGATGAGTGTGCTCGGCTGTGGTCAGCGTCATCAGAAACTCTCGCGGCGAACGATATAAAGAGACCTATTCAGCACGTGCTATCGGAACTTAATTGTTCCATGAGAACGGCGGCTGAGAGACACAGAGCAGCATCATCGGGCTGCGAGGTGTCACAAGCACTCTGGCCGAGATACAGTCCCAAGCGAACAACCGAGCTCTTAAACTTAAAAAAGAACAAGATAAGGTTACTGACAAGAGTCTTAACGGGAAATACAAAATGAGCTTAGGTATATGTGCCACTAATGAATACAAAAATATTCTTTTCTTTACAAAGTGCAAAGGTGTAATATTTCGCATATAATCTTGATGAGTGTCAATAGCCGTCTGTCCGTTTGTCAGTCTATCCGTCTGTATGAACACCTAGATCTCAGAGACTATAAGACATCTGCATTCATTACGCAGATCAAGTTTATTTCAAAAGTTTAATGCCACGCCCCCTTCACCCACAATATGCATAAATCTAGAACAAGTTTTTTTTTATGTAAATCGCGTAAAACTCCAAAAGTTCATAGGCCATGTGTGCTTAATACTCTTAGTATACCCTGTAATTTTGGTACAAATCGGATAAGTAGAACAAAAGTTATTTGTTAAATTATTTATCAAAATAGTTGTGCCCAATGCATATGGACGTTTTAAGTGTGTGAATGACATAGAGATATCAAATTTGGTGACAGTATTCGTGTAGGTCTTACGCAGATCAAGTTAGTTTTAGACTTTTGCCACGCCCCTTTTCAGCCCCCAAAAACTGGAAAAGCCGTAATAATGGACCTAGAGACCTGAATTTTGGTATGCATAATAATAATTATATTCTCAATGACTCCTGGTTGAGATCGAATGAAAAACAAGGAAGCTATTAAAGAATCAATTTGATATGCAAAATTCACTCGCAGCTGTTCGCGCTTTGTTTGTTTAGTTGACAGTGTGTGTTTTCAAATAAATACACAACAAGTTTCAGTATATTCTTCGGTATGTTTTTTGTTATAATATTTAAGTTTTTTGTTTTTTCTTGAAATGGGTTGCGGGTATCATACGGTCGAGCACTCTCGACTGTAGCTTTCTTACTTGTTTTTTGTTATCTACTGTTTATTTGTTCTTATTTATTTGTTTGTTTACTTATTCTTATATAGTTGGTAATAAAATTGGTTAGTATTAGTTAGAAGTATTTGTATATTGCATTGAATTTGTTGTTGTCTAAACATAGTTGTATGAAAATAACCAAAGGTTTGGCGTCTTCATTAGTGTGGAAGATTCAATGAAAACGCTGATGTATTATACTAAAGTTTATTAAGAATTTAAACATGGAACTGGCGTATTCAAAAGCCCAAGATGAAGTGGTTTCGCAATGAAGTTGGCTGCGATCAATTCCCGGGTCGCCCAACTATCTCTTTTGGTGTTGCCAGCATATGGGCAATAGGTGGCTGACAGAGTTGCCACAGTACTCCCCCTGTAGACAAAACGCTGGAAACGTCTTTCATAAATTTTAGTTCATCGAGTTTTTGTAGTCTCGTTGCTAGAGTCGTTGCTCTCTAAGTATGCTGGTTTCAGTCTGCCCACTGAAAACGAAGTGTCATTGCCATTCATTCGAATAACAAAAACTCGATCTGAAGGCTTGTCGATCACTTGGAATAGCCCAGAGTATGGTGGTTGCAGCGGTTGCTTCACAGCATGGGTTCTCACAAACACATGGAAACACTCGTGGATGTGCTTGTGAATGAATAATTTTGGCTTGCTGTGGTGTGCTGCCGAGATCGGCCCTAGCGCTTGCATGCTGGTTCGAAATTCACTCACAAACTCAGCTGGTCTTGGCGGCGAATTAAAATCTGCAAAATAATCGTTAGGAAGATGAAGTGTGCATCCATAGAGCTTCTCAGCAGCCAAAGCAAGTACGGAGGCCAAGGAGGGCCGTAGGAAGCACTTTTAGCCACGGTGTCTCGGAGTCGCACATCAACGCAGCTTTCAAAGATCTATGCCAGCGCTCGATCATACCATTTGACTGTGGGTGGTACGGAGTTGTATGGATATGATTGCTTCCAACGAGGTTCGCTAATGATTTGAAAAGTGCGGATTCAAATTGCGTTCCTTGGTCTGTCGGTATGATCCTTGGACAGCCAAATCGCGCTATCCAGCAAGTCCAAAAAGCTCTGCAGACAGTTTTAGCAGTCATGTCCCGAAGAGGGACCACCTGCGGCCAGCGAGAGAAAATGTCAATCATTGTGAGGCAGTACCTATATCCGTCGACCAGTGGCATAATAACAATGTCCAGATGGACATGCTCGAATCGATGATCTTTTAACATGATAGACAATTCCTTGACCATGCCAGGACATCTTTACACATAGAAGGCCACACGTACTTGCGCCGGATTTGTTTAAGCGTTGCTCTGCCGCTGGGGTGTAATAATACATGTACGTGGGAAAAGATGCGGTGTCGCAATGGCTGAGGAATGTATGGAGCCGGTCGAAACATCGCAATACACACGTACTTCTTTGGTGAGCTCCACAGGTTGCAGCTGCAGCGAACTCGACATGATGAGAATGTCATCAACATAACAAAACACGTATTCAATTTCACGAAAGATCTGGTCAAGGAACCGCTGGTAGGTTTGCGTTGCATTTTTTACTCCAAATGCCATAAAAACAAATTCAATCAAGCCAAATGGAGTGCAATTTGGAAGTAAGCCTTTTCGAGATAAAATCCTGAATGTGTGGAATCGGATAACGGTCTGGAACCGTAATCCCATTCAGCTGGCGGTAATAGTCACAGGCACGCCAAGATCCATCCTTTTTAGCCACCATGTGCAAGGGACTGGCCCATGGGCTTTTGGAGTAGCGGAAAATTCCCTTATCTATGAGCGTATTGACATGCGATTTGGCTGAAGCAAGTTTCTCGCCAGATAATCGTCTAGGTCACTCAGCTACAGGTGCGCCGCTTGTTTCAATGAAGTGACAAACCTTGTGAGCATGGACTCGCTCGGGAGAAACCATTTTGTCGATCTTTTGCAAATTTGCTGACAAATTCGAGGACTTGAGCTCCCGAGATTTTTGTAAATCGTGTGACGAGTCAGTGGTGCCATGGTCCGTTGACTTTGAGTTGTCAAGCAATCGTTGTATACTGACGTCGACGAGAAGATGATTTGCGGCAAGGAAGTCTGCGCCGATTATAGGTGTTTGTACATCAGCGATGATGAATGGCCATGTGAATGAGCGTTGCAGGGCCAGGTCGAGCTGAAGAGTACAGTTTCCATAGGTTTTGATTGTAGATTGATTGGCGGCATACAGCTAAAGTCTGCCTTTGATGCGTGTGTGCGGTGCCATGCTGCGTGGAATCACTGACACCACTGATTCGGAGTCAATGAAGAATGATTGGTTTGACAAGCGATCCTTGATGTGTAGACGCCGGTTCAGGCCAATTTGTTGAATGTCGTTTGGAGCTTTGTGGATGCTGGTGGCTTCTGCGCTTCCGTTTACCAGCTGAGTCAACGGTAGCATCTCTAGTTTGACGACTGGTAGCGTGGACATGCTGGCAGGCATGCTAGGTGAGCATTCTCACCGAATCTAGTATGGTAGAAACATAGTTTCGAACCGACATCATTAGAGTTATCATACGTATGCCGTGACAATTTGGCATGTTTTGATTGGCGTAGCTCGTCCTGAAGCTTGTCGACTTTTGTATTGAGCGCTCGTAGCGCCGATGTAATTCGGACATGCCGGTTTGCTTGCCGCACAGAGCATCAACTTGGTGCTGTTGCTCTGTTAGTGCCGTTGACTCAACAAATGCAGAACCTGAATCGCTAGCTTCAAGCATTCTATCTGCAATATCTGCCAATTTGTCAAGGTTGTTCTCTTCCCATACCGAAATGAGCGGTCGGATGGAGTTTGGAAGCTCCGCCAGAAACAACGATCGAATAACTGCCACGCATCCCGTGGTTGGTGCTAAACGCCGCAAGTGGTCAAGGATGTCTGACGGTTTCTTGCCAACAGTTTCGCCGCCATGCAAAAGTCTTTTCATCTTTGAGTCCGATGATTCTGCGAACTTGTCGAGCACGCGCTGCTTTAAAGTGACATATTTGTTTGCAAAAGGTGGCGATGCGATCAGATCCGCCAATTACATCCTCCAAATTCTCAGATATAATGTCGAATTTGTTATCGTCAGTGATATTATGCAGATGAAATAGGCAATCCAACTGAGAAAACCAAAGCTGAAGATGTTTTGTTGAATTTCGGAATGCGAAGTTGCGCGCTTTGCGATGACTATCCAGCTGGTTGGCGAAGTAACTGCAGCTGCTCGAGTTGCTGTTTCACATCCCGCAGTTGTTCTGCGAGATCTTGATCATGTGCCTGCATGTTTGCGTCAAAAAATAAGTCTTCAGTGTTATGAACTACACAGTTTTTACTATTTTGAAGAAAATGTCTTCTTTATTAAATTTCGGAAATTTTCCGAAACTTTAAATTTGTTCGATTTTTGAATTTTTTAAATTTTTGAATTTTCTCGATTTTTTCCTTTCAACAAAATTTACAATATTCAAATTTTGTATATTTCTTAATTTAAAAAACTTTGCAATTTTTCAGTTTTCACAGTTTTTACTATTTTGGAAAATATTTCTTTTGTTATCGAATTTCGGAAATTTTCCGATATTTGAAATTTTTTCGATTTTTGAATTTTGTGGATTTTTCTCGATTTTTTCATTTCAGATAAATTTAGAATATTTCAATTTTGCAGATTTCTGAATTTAGAGAACTTTGCGATTTTACAGTTATCACAGTTTTTACTATTTTGAAAAAGTTGTATTTGTTTATCAAATTTGTAGCTGTGTTTTTGCATTCTGGGTCACCACTTTCGCGTCTTCATTAGTGTGGAAGATTCAATGAAAACGCTGATGTATTATAGTATACTAAAGTTAATTATGAATTTAAACATGGAACTGGCGTATTCAAGAGCCCAAGATGAAGTGGCATCGCAATGAAGTCGGCTGCGATCAATTCCCGGGTTGCCCAACAATCTCTTTTGGTGTTGCCAGCATATGGCCAATAGGTGACTGACACAAAGGGGTTAATATAGCGCCATCTATCGGTAAGCGGAGGAAGTACCCTTAACACGAATTTAGGATGCATTTTTTTGTACGAGGTAAAACGAAGAGCAATAAAATAGCCAAAAAGAAGTAGAAAAGATTGAAAAAAAAACCTCAACGACGGTACAGTTTAGAAATGTTAAAAATTAAAAATATATATGTATAGTGTTGTTCGACGGCTTGCAGACCCATTTTGCAATATTACATTGTGAGTACTAGTGTTGGGTTGCTCATGAGTAAGTGAACAAAAAAGAGTTGTTCACTAAATTGAGTGAGTGAACATTTTTTTGTTCCCATTTGTTCTTAATTGTTCACTTGCTCACTTTTGTTCACTTGCTCACTTGCTCACTTTTGCTCACTTTTGCTCACTTGCTCACTTTTGCTCACTTGCTCATTTTCGCTGACTTGTTCATCACTGTTTTCGGAGTGCGCAAAAATGAGAAGGTTGTTCAACGCACAAATTAATTTTTTTGAGGGCATTTTGCGTAGCTCAATTCGCGTTTTTTTCAACTCTGCGTTTGTTTTGATTCAAATTCTTACTCTGATTTGCGGCGAAATTTTGTTGGGCTTTTAACTATGTCGTGCATCAGAAAATTTAGTGATATTTGAAACCATTTTGAAAATTTGGGAAACCAACCAGCCAAATGCCCAAATCCCAAAGTTTGGCAGCGTTCTAAATAGAACGAAAAAACTTTAATTTGACAATTTCATTAATTTTGTTCTTTTAACATACTGAGTTACCAATATTACAAATATATTTTTTTTATTTTTTTAAACTTGATTTGTTTTTATTGGATCTTCTCTTTATGAGTCTAACAATAACGTTGCAAATCTTAAAATAATACAATATCTAACAGTTTAATTTGAACTGAATAGAGACTACGTTGTCCTAATTGCTGGAAACTCGCGTAAGAGCTCTCGCGAGATGATTTGGATGTACTGATAGCCTGTCGTAGTACTTTGTTATGATTTGTACTATCTCTTCTCTGAAGAGTGGTATGTGAAGGCCCTTGTGAATGTTTTCATTCCGAAGGTACCACGGTGCCCCGGTGTTGGTTCTGAGAATTTTTGATTGAGTTCGTTGCATTATATCCACAGTGCTGTTACTGGCATTCCCCCACAACTGAGAGCCGTACATCCAGATTGGTTTCAAAACGGTGTTGTATAGAAGTACCTTATAGTCCAAGCTAAGGGGCGAGCGGCTATTGATAAGCCAGTGGAGGCTGTTGGCTTTGAGCTTTAAATGTGTTCTTTTGGCTTCAATGTGGCTGCGCCAGGTAAGTCGTCTATCGAGGTGTACGCCAAGATATGTTACTTCATTTGCTATCGGAACCACTGTGTTGTTTAGAATAAGTGGAGGGCAGTTTTGCCTGTTAAGAGTGAACGTTACGTGTTTGCATTTTTGTTCGTTGACTTTGATTCGCCAGTCGGATAGCCATTTCTCCACTTGCTTGTTTGGGGCATCTCGAGCGGCTTAGGATCGCTGTGTCATCAGCAAAAGTGGATGTGGTTAGTTTCCTGCTCGTTGGGATGTCCGCAGTGTAGATAAGGTAAAGTGTTGGTCCAAAAACGCCACCTTGAGGAACTCCGGCTCTGATGATGTAGTCATCGGACATGGCAGCATTACATCTTACTGAGAATTTCCTGTTGTAAAGGTATGACTTCAGAAGTTTGTGAGTGTTGGTTGGGAGCATCTCTGTAATTTTGTGCATTAAACCATCTAACCATACTCTATCGAAAGATTGTGATACGTCCAGAAATATCGCAGTACAGTACTCCCTTTGTTCGAATGAATTTCGGATTTCTGATGTTATGCGGTTGACTTGCTCAATGGTTCCGTGTTTTTCTCGAAAACCGAATTGATGAGTCGGGATTTTGTTGTGTGTTCTGAGATATGGGGTAATGTGTGCCAAGAAGCATTTTTCAAAGAGTTTTGACAGACACGTTAGTAAACTAATTGGTCTATATGATGAGGCAATTGTGCGGTCTTTGCCAGGTTTTAGTATCATTATAATGATCGACCTTTTCCATCTCTCTGGGAAGTGTCCATATCTCGTTATTGCATTGAAGAGTTGGCAAATAGCTAGAACAGCACAGAAAGGAAGTTCAATAATCATTTTTGGTGATATTAGGTCGCATCCTGGAGATTTTTTTGGGTTGAGTTGTTCGTTTATGATTTGAGTAACTCATGTGGCCTAAATACAATAGGTTCATACGTTGATGTGTCGATATCTGATGTTGCTGGCTGAGATACCGTTTGATGATGTATTGGGCTGAAATACATTTTGAAGATGCTCTGCAAATCTGTCGGCTCTTTCTTCGTCTCAGCGAGACCAGTTGCCTGTGGATGTCCTTATTGGCATTGCAGTTTCGATTGGTGCGCAGAGAGATGAGTGTGCTCTCCAAAGTGGGAACTTGGAGCTCATTGGGGATAACTGCTCTATGTAATGTTTTTGGGACCTTTCTTTTTCATGACGTAGTGCAGCTGAGAGCCTCCGTGTAGCGTCTTTAAACCTTTGTTTTGCGGATACGTGGATTCAACTCAATATGCTTTTATTCGTTGTTAGTCTGAATGGTTTATCTACCGCAACTGGATGTAGATTTAGTTGAAGAAGTACAGGCGAGTGATCAGACGATATACATATCTGATAAGGAGTTGGCACTTATCAGGTTGCGAGGAATGTTTTTTGTGACTGCAAAATCTATCAAGTCTGGCAGTTTTCTAGGATCTGTTGGCCAATATGTAGGTGTCCCAGGTGACACACAGTCTAGCTTGTTGCTTGCTTTTATTATTGCATTGTACAACTGCCTTCCCTTTAGAGTCACAAGTCGAGATCCCCTGTGCGTATGCTTGGCATTAAAGTCTCCTGCTGCTATAAATTGTTCGCTCAGAGAGTTGAAATAGTCCATGAATTGGGATTCGGATATTGTAAACCGAGGAGGACAGTATACGGCGGCAAACTTTAAAGACCGGTAATCCATTTGTACATCTATAGATGTAGCTTGCATGAAGTTAGTTATTGTTAGTTGTTGTTAATAGTTAGCTATTGTCGAAGCAGTGCTTGATGCGATTTCTAATCAGAATCCCAGTGCCTCCATGTCCTTTCCCGTCTGGGTGATTCGTGTTGTAGAAGAAGTAGCCTCGAATTTGGAAATTATATTTATTTGTAAGATGAGTTTCTGCGAGTAGCATTACATCGATATGGTTATTATTAAGGAATTGAGTTAGCTCGAGTTTGCGCTGTGAGACGCCGTTGGCGTTCCACAGTGATATACGTAGTGGAGCCATTGATTACTTAGTCTGTTTTTGAGCAACAAGCAGCTCAATCAAAACGTTCTGGTTTCGCATAAGATCTTGCATAGTTGTCTGCATGAATGACATGAACTCCATCATACTTTGTTGAAGATTACATATCATTGTTTCAATTTTGTTTGTAGACTGTTCTTCTGGTTGATGAGGGGAAACTGATGATCGTGGCTTGGTGGGAGCGGTACTTTTAAGACCCAATTTTAGAGCAGTTGCAAAGCTTGCGCATTTGTCGGTGAACTCATTATTGGCTAAAGATTTAACAGCTGTAGGGGGGAAGACATCACGTGTAGATTTCATAGGTGGTGTATGTGAGCGAGCAGTGGTCACTCTTTGGTGTGTACGACTTTTCAGTTCCTTGTAGACTGGACAGCCCCTGTAGTTAGCCTCCACAGTTTCCACACTTTTTGCTGCTGGGGTCCTCTTTATTTTTTGGGCATTTATGGGAGTCATGAAGGTCTCCACAAGCAACGCATACTGGACGAAGCGTGCAATAAGACCTTGTGTGGCCATATTCCTGACAATTATTACGCTGCGCCGGTCCATTTCTTTTATGCGGCTCTTCTGCCGTAATTCTGCGGTGTAGTAGGAACTGGAGAGTAAAAATTGGATGCACTTCATTTTTTTTCAGAGGCTTGGATTTAGTTTCGGGTTCAGTGCGCTTGTAACTTCAGCTGGTGTTACTTCCGGCTCAATACCTTTAAGTACTACTTGCTGGACTTTACTGCTTTTTAATTGGTACGTGTAGAAGTTTTTATTATTGTCGTTTAAATAGTTCGACAAAATTCTGTAGTTTACTTCCGTATTAGTCTGAACTTTTGTTTCGTGAATATTTCCCTTCGTTAATGGAATTATGTGGAAATTGTCTGGTCCTATATGATTCAGTATCGAGTTCACGAGAGCATTCGAATTTTTCTCTCGAATTTAAATCGGCGGCGGCTTAGGCTTTTTGTTGTCCCCTACGATGTCTTCAGGAGGTATATCATCGGATTTATCTGCCAAAATAGCAAATCTGTTTGCTTCTATGGGCTTCTCTATTGTAGATTGTTTTGAGGTGCCTCGAGTTATTTTTGCAGAATTACCAAGTCTAGAGTTCTGCGGGCTAAGCTTACGTTTTATTTGTATGTAGCGATCCATACCAATCTGTACGGCCGAACGTTGTTTTGAAGAGTGCGCGCTGGTGTAAGGTGCTGCATTATTTGCTTGCACAGCAGATTCCGTTATTACAGTAGATAGTATTGCGCGAGCAGTCGATACCATTTTAGTTGTTGTAATAGTTGCCGTTACAGTTGCTAATGACGTCACTGTACTGGTGACCGTGGCTAAGCAGGTTGGCATGAGGGAAGGGTATGGGGTTTTATCCAACAAGAGCACTGGAGAGCAAGAACGCGCCCTGCCTTGCGATGTTGGATTGAGTTCATTACTCGGGCTTGGGGTAATTGATCGCGGTTGGTTAGTTTTTGTTGGGTTTGCGGTCGTGTTGTCTTGCATTGACATGATTGAATGGTATGCGTTGTTACGTTGCAAAGAGAGCCGACGCTCGTCTTGCTGACGTTGGAGCACCGTATGAGAGTCGAATTCACTCATAGCTTAATGTTTTTGATTTTCTTCTTGTTATTTACACAAAAAGTACGAAGTTCATCGCACTAAGCATCTTTTCGCCAACTGTGTGTTTTTGTTTAGAGCTTGCTCTGCACTATGCTTTTTTTATTTATTTTATTTATTTAATTTTCGTTGCACGATAAGAAGACAAAAAGAAAACACGTCTGCGCTCGCCGACATTGAGTTTTAATTTGATATTCATATTACAAATATGAATATCAAATTAAAGCTCATATGTAACGTATTGTATTTTTGTTTGAATAGTTAGAATTAAGTAGAGAGTAGAATTGAGTAGTGAGCAACTGAGCAATGAGTAGTGAACAAGTGAGCAACTGAGCAACTGAGCAATGAGTAGTGAACAAGTGAGCAACTGAGCAATGAGTAGTGAGCAAGTGACAACTGAGCAATGAGTACTGAACAAGTGAGCAAAATGAGTGAGTTGACTCTTTTGAAAAAAAAGAACAAATGAACATGTTCACCCAAATGAGCAATGTTTACACACCACTAGTGAGTACCTTTGTGGTGATTTGAACCATATACTCATATACATATATGATTTTACTTTGAATAAGCAGTGCCGATCCCAAATTTGGGTTTCTAATACTTACGATTACGGAATCGCATACAGGCTGTGGTACCAACTCAGCTTTTTTCACGTCAAATCTGGCTTTTTTCAAAGTCTAAATGCGGGAAAAATTAGAGAATTGCGGGAAGCGGGAATTCTGGATTTTTTTTAAAACCCAGTTGGCTTTTTTCCGCTTTTTCTAAATGCTGCCACACATTTCATAAAAAAATGTTGCAGCACGGTTGCCACTAGCAAGAAAAAAAATAAATACAAAAAATACCAATAGCGCGGTAACACCTACCAGTGGTGTATATATGTAAGTGACAACATATCATATGTTCTTGTCGATATTTGCCAATACTACCATCGCTATTGTACCATCACAAAGTAAAAAGTGCGCGTAAGTGGTGATTTACACAAATTTACACAATGCCAAAAGACTATAAGCAAAAGTGCCGTGATGTTTGGCTAAAAAGCGACGAATTTAAGGAGTGGCTTCGCAGGGACAATACGGACGAGAAAAGAGTATATTGCAGCTACTGCAAGAACTCATTTACGGCCAAATTAAGCGATAAACGTGCTCATGCAAGCACAAAGAAGAACACAAGCGCGATGAGCGGCTATAAGCAAAAAAATAAAATTGATTTTGGTAGCGTGCCAATCAAAACTGTCGAGCAGGAAGCTGCGTTGTGTTTGTTCATTGCAGAACATACGGCTATGGCACAAGTTTACGAAGACTGGGAAAATGCTGCTATGACTACGAAGTTCCATTAAATTATCTTCGCATGATCGGAACAAACTTATCTTATGATAGCGAAACTAATGATAGTCGCAATGAATTGAACGACTTGTTAAATATTTTATAAATTACATAATTAAAAAAGGTTAAAAACCAAAAAAATTATTTGCGCTTTTTTTTTATATTTTTAGCTTTTTTTTTCTTTTTCTCTAGTTAAAAACAGCTTTTTTTTATCAAAAGTTGGCAGTGTTGTATGATACAGCACCTCCATCAGCTCTTTGGTTCGTTGTTCACTACAAAGGTTGCACTACATTTCCTGTGGCATCCATACGTAAAGTGTCTTGTTTAATATGGGATAATAACACATTAATATGTTAATTATTCCATAAAAATACTTTAATTTTGGTTGATAAGTACTGAATAAAATGAGAATGCACTTTAGAAATCCTACCGAAAGCATCAACAAATGGATCCTCATCGAAATATAGTGCGACATGGTCGACAAGTTGGCGTAATACGGAAAATAATTTGTTGTCACCGTTCACTTAATGATCTGTCGTTAATTTCGTTGAAATGAACTCAAAACAAGTAAGAAAGTTACAGTCGAGAGTGCTCGACCATATGATACCCGCAACCCATTTCGAGAGAAAACAAAAATGTAAATGATATTTTTACAACAAATATACCAAAAATATACTGAAGCTTGTGTGTTGTTTGTATATATTTGAAAATAGCGGATAAAAATCCACAATACCGACATGGTCACACTGTCAACTAAACAAACAAAGCGCGAGCAGCTGCAAGTGAATTTGCATATAAAATCTAAAACAAACTTGATCTGTGTAAGACCTACACGAATACTGTCACCAAATCTTAGATCTCTAGGTCATTCACACACTTAAAACGTCCATATGCACTGGGCACAACAATTTTGATAAATAATTTCACGAATAACTGTTATTCTACTTTACCGATTTGTACCAAAATTACAGGGTATATTAAGAGTGTCAAGCGCAGATAGGTTACCAAATTACACATCATTACACAAAGAACTTTTGGAGTTATACGCGACTTACATAAAAAAACTTGACTTTTTCTAGATTAATGCTTATTGTGGGCGAAGGGGGCGTGGCATCCAACTTTTGAAATAAACTGCGTAGAGTATGAAGGAACCTTTTTGCCAAATTTGGTGTCTCTATGTCTTATAGTCTCTGAGATCCAGGTGTTCATACGGACAGACAGACGGGCATGGCTATATCGTCTCGGCTGTTGACGCTGATCAAGAATATATATACTTTATGGGGTCGGAGATGCCTCCTTCTGCCTGTTACATACATTTTCTGTTGGCACTAAGTTATAATACCCTTCTACCCTATGGGTAGCGGGTATAAACAGTATTATTAGTAAATATACACAATTACATATATAAATTAAAAAATATATTAATAAATCAAATAATAAAACTAGAATAAAATTTTAAAAATATAGCTTTATTGTTTAATTAACTAATTGCTCCCAATTCTGCATATATTCAAAGTTGTGACATTTCCCGAAGTGGTTATGGACTGGTTCCACCTGGTTGATTCACCTGTAAAATGAACTGGTTTAGATGGGTTGATAAAAGGTCTATTGTCTAAAAAACGGCTCTAAGCAATTTAACTAAAATAGCTGTGATCATTCCTTCAATATGAACCTAGCAATAGATATTGCGTGCATAGGCCGACAAGATTTGAAAAGAGTTATGGTCATTAATCGCAACATTAACGTTTTTCGCTCATTTTGCATGGGGCTAGATGTGTGGTTGACGAACTTATCCCCAAATATCTCGAAAACGGCTCTATCAAAATCTTTGTTTTTTTGGGGATATATTCTTAAAGCTACACTCTATAACTTGTCATTAACCGATTTGGGCGACAAAGCCCCAGACCAGAGATATTGGCAAAAATGTCGAACCTTATATTTTCAAATACGAAATTATAGTATAAATAGTGGAAATAATTAGACAAACATGGTTTTGATAGATAGATAATTTTATTAACTTTCAGAAAATTTAATTAATTTAAGTCTTCAATACGTTAAAATATCATTAAAAAAAATTTGGTATCACATCCAATAGTTTTAGTATCGATATGTGACCCTATAGTTGCGGCGCTATCTTGCGGCACATAAAATGCTGGGTTAAAATGAAATTAAATCGATGTGTTTTGTGCTGTAATCGTTTTGCTCATCACTAAAAAATCCAATTACGATTTCTTGGGTTGTGGAAGTCTTAAATTCAAAGTAAAATCAGTTGATATTATTGATACATGCGTTATAAGGAAGTTAGAAGTAACTGTGCAATTTTTTCGTATTTTTCAGTATGCAGGGCCTAGGATTACAAAGTCTTAAAAAAAATCCGGCGGTATGTAAAATTTGTAATTTGTTGCCACTCCTGTTCTGGTTATGCAATCAATTTTTATTGGGAATATTGAAGGAATGAATAAAATATTTTAATCACTGTAATCTAATATTGTAGTTGATTCCTCTTTATGTTTGCGTGGCTGCCGGTGCCGTTGGAGCCGTTTATTATATGACTCGTCTTGCTACTAGAAACCCAGATGTTACATGGAACCGCACTTCAAATCCAGAACCATGGCAAGAGTATAAAAACAAGCAATACAAGGTAATTTTGACTAAAAACAAAAATAAAGTAAATTAAACTCCTCTTTTTCTTTCAGTTTTATTCTCCCATTAGGGACTATTCCAAAACTGAGAGCGCAGCTCCGAAGTTCGAAGAATAATGTGTAAAAACACAACACAGAACATGTTATCTAAATAAATGCAGTAATCGTGTTAACAATCTAAAATCTTAGTTTTTTCTCAAGCAAAATACTTTCGGAATCTAAATGTTTATTCATTCTCTATACATCATGTTTTGAAAAAATTTAGATACCAACGGAAAGTGTATTTAAGACTAATCAGATTGACAAAGAGCTTAGCCCGCGTTGAAATAAAGCTTAAGTTCGAAATCACCAAACTAGTTTTTGAGTTTTTGTCAGAGTAAACTCGTAAATGGCGATAAAAACGTTGTTCCTTTTCAAAATCAAAATGTTTCAACCGCTTTTTGCCATTTCAGTGTGAATTCTTGAGAAATTTGTTTTGTATTTCTTAAAATGGGAAATAAAAACTTTTTTAACTTTTTAAGTCGATTGTAATTTAGTTCTCCGTCTCCTAGTCACTTTTGTTGTCGAAATATTACTTTTACTTCATTTGCGTTCTGGTAATGATATCGTTGGATGTTGGGATGGTTGAAGAAATTTAACATTCTTAACACTATAACGTATATGTAGATCAACTATAACTTTATGTAATTCAAATATAAAACCTTCAATTTCTGCATGTATTACTGAGCTCCGGGAAACACAATAAATTACACAAGTTTATAGCGTAGTCAGAGACGTATTAATAAGTTTACAACGTGAAAAGACGCTTAGTGCGATAAAGTCGCACAAAATATTGTATTGATTATTTACCAATTAATTAATTGATATTTATTTATATCCAATAAAATTCGATAAACTAAACAGCGGTTAAGAAGATGAGTCAAAGCGACATTCATAAGCAAATGCAGCGTGAGCAAAACGAGCGCCGGCTCTCTTTGCAATGAAACAACGCCTATTTCTCTTTTGTAGCCGAACCAGCGGCCAATTACCCCCAACCCGGCGAACGAAGTCTTGCATTTAGCAAGTGAGCGACCTCGATCATGCTCTCCAGCGTTACTGTCTCAGATTGCAGAGCGCCCTGCTAATCAAGCATGTAATGAACTGAGAGATCCGCTCTTACCTAAGGAGACTACCACAACAGTCTCTCTAACTACTGCAACTGCAACATCAACTGTAACGGTATCGGCTGCCCGCTCGATCCCATCGTCATCAACAAATGCTCTGTTTATGTCATCGATGACAACAACAAAAGCGCTTTACGAATCACCAATCAAAACAAACCAAACTAAAACAAATTCGATTGCTGCATTGCCAATAAAACAAAAAGCAAAAAACGTAACTGACCCGCTTGTGCAGACTGGAATGGATCGTTACATACAAATTAAACAGAAGTTAAGCCCTTTCAACTCGAATGCAAAAATTATCCGTAGCAGTTCCAGCGCATCTTCAAGCGAAAAGCTCAACAACACCAATAGGTTTGAAATTTTAGCAGACCTTTCGGGCGAACCCGAGGTAGATGTCAAAAATAAGCCAAAGTCACTACCAATATACATACGGGAGAAAAGCTCCAATGCCCTTGTTAACAAAATTGTAGAGCTTATTGGAAATGACAACTTTCATATAATTCCCCTTGAACGGGGTAATATCCATGAAACTAAAGTTCAAATTAAGTCCCAAAGATAATTATAGAGTTTTATCGAAGCATCTAACCGACAATAAAATCAACTTCTACAGGTACAAGTAGGACTAAAGGGCATAGAGTCTGATCTAGCACCAGCAGAAATAAGTTGGGCATTAGATGATAAGGGATTTAACGCCAAATCAGTCTTTAACATTTCAAACAAGGAAAGGAAGCCCCAACCGCTTTTTAAGGTTGAACTTGAACCGGAGAACAGTTCTCTTAAGAAAAACGAAGTGCACCCTATATACAAACTTCAGTTTCTACTATATCGTAGAATCACTGTAGAAGAAACACACAAATGCAAAGGACCAGTACAATGCATGAATTGTCAAGAATATGGCCATACACGGTTATACTCACACTGCGCCCAGTATAGTATGTGTAGCTTATGCAGAGCTCCGCGCACAGTCCATTGAATAAACGCGACTCTACCACCAAAAGGTGCAACCGATGTTGCCCAATATAAAAGAAGTTAAAAAGTAGAATCCATCAGCTAGTGAATACGCATCGCTCTGCAAACGCACGGGTTACACTATCTAAATCAAACCCAGACGTATTCTTTTCGAACGCAGATAGATCGTCATTTGACTTTGACTCCGAGCCCTCCATAAGGAAAAATTCGACATTCGAAAGTGCTTTAAAATCAGAATTGGAGCTTTCTTCCTCAAATACATCGCATTTTAAACTATCTCAACTAGAGCCAAACACAACAAAACATTATCAGCCTATGGAGCAGCCACAAAACAACTTTGAGGCCATGTTCTCTAACCTACACCAAAGCTTAATGGAGTTCATGTCTTTCATGTGGACGACTATGCAAGATCTAATGGGGAATCAAAATCTATTGATACAAATGTTGGTATCACATCAACCCAAATTATCAATAACTTCTCTACGTATATCCACGTGTAATTTTAATGGAGTCTCACACCATAAACTTGAGTTATCTCAATTCTTGCTTGACAAACATATCGACGTAATGTTGCTTATCAATAAAAATAAAGCTCGATAGTGGTAACCAAGTTACTCCAGCTGAAGTATACTGCCTCCCTCGCTTCACTGTAACTGAAGCTGAGTTTATGCAATTCTTTAACTCATTAGGCACTTCATAGGAGTAGGAGACTACAATGCCGAGCACACACTGGGGATCTCGCCTCGTAACTTATAAAGGAAAGCAGCTTTATAATGCAATTATCAATATATATTGAGCAAATATAAACATCTTCCAAAAAGCACTCTCTGTGGAGAGCCCATCCAAACCTATGCTCACCGACAAAAACTGTGGCGCAGTCATGAAGACAGAGCCAGAACATTTGCAGAGCCCTTGAAAATGTGATCTAGCCAAATCCTGCCACAAATCCATTTACACTACCGCCATTAACAAATGACTTACAATAAGTTATCAAATCTTATAACTAAATACTAGTTAACAATTCAAATTCAATTGCTTTAGGCTTGCACGTCCATAGATTCTAACGCTGGGTTGGAAGATTATTACGACGAAGATGGGACCCGCTACACTTCCGGCTTAACCCTCGCGCGAGGTGGTTAGGGTGCGAGGAAAGCTTGCTGAGCATTAAATCCATAATCGCCTTGCGTGGCTGATGGAAAGTGCACAAAACGATATCCGCGACCGATAGTTGCTGAAACAGTCACAGGGAACGATGGATATCCAGTTTATCGTCGGCGTTCAAAAGAAAATAATGGTCGAACCATCAAAGCTAAAGTTCAAAATCAAGAGATTGAGATCGGAAATGAATTCATTGTACCATATTGCCCGCTGCTATCACGAATTTTCAAAGCACATGCAAACGTTGAGAGTTGTCATTCGGCCAAATCAATCAAATATTTGTGCAAGTACGTCACAAAAGGTAGCGACATGGTTGTGTTTGGTTTTGCATCGGGAAATGCGAATGACGAAATCAGCAACTTTCAAATGGGCAGATACGTCAGTACTAATGAAGCACTGTGGCGATTATTGCCATTTCAAATTCATGAAAGGTATCCCACAGTTGTACATTTAGCGGTGCATTTAGAAAATGGCCAAAGAGTTTACTTCACTGAGGCTAATACGGCACAACGAGAGACCACCATGGTGCACCATTGACAACATTAACTAGCTTATTTGCAATGTGTGAGGCAGATCCATTCGCAGCTACGCTGATGTACTTTAAAATGCCCAATGATGAATGTTTTTATTTGCGACTGCTGTTGCTAAATGTACGTGGCCCAAAATCGTTTGGGCATTTGAAAACTGTGAATGGCCACCAATGCCAAACATATCGAGAGCATGTCAACTACTGGGTTTGCTGGAGAACGATTCTCATTGGGATCTAACACTTGCAGATTAAGTTGTTTCATACAATGCGTACCAAATACGAACGCTGTTCGCAATTATCATCACCACATGTTTTCCTTCACAACCAATTCAGTTATGGAACAAATACAAATACGACATGTGTGAAGATATCTTGCATCCCAACATCCGTAGAAGACTGGCACGTATCCACGGAATGCTCCTTTTCGGATCATAACAGGAAAGCGTTCGAAGATGGATGTTCCAGAGAGGTAAAAGCGCCCTTCAGGAACCCACGAAAGGCAAACTGGGTCAAATACTCAAAGCTTGTTATGGAATCTATTCCCAACCACCCAGTGGAAAGGCTAGACAACCCAGACAAGTTGGAGGAATCGACCCAGAATGTCACAGATACTCTATGTAAGGCCTTCATCAAATCCTGTCCAATCAGCAGTCCACAGAAGTCAAACCGCAACAAGTGGTGGACTCCGGAACTCCGCCAGATACGGAAGGAAACGAGAAAGCTTTACAATAGAGCTAAAGACGGAAACTGCCAGGTAGACTGGAATGCCTACCATCACAGTTTCAAGACCTTCAAGAAGGAAATCAGAAGGGCAAAAAGAGACTCATGGTCTAAATTTTGCGAGGAACTAACCAACACCACTGAAGCGTCCAGACTTCGAGGGTTGCTGACGAAAGATCCAGCCACACCGGGGCTGCTTTGCAACCTGGATGGCACATTCGCTAAAAATAGTCAGGAGTCTCTGCAACTCCACATGAACGCACACTTTCCAGGCTGCATACAAGCTGAAGACGAGAATGGGATCCCGACCTCTCACATCAGCGGCGAGCCGGAGGGAAACGCGCCTCATGAGAGCCAAGTCCTAATCGACGAAATTGTCAACACTGAGAAGATAATCTGGGCTATCAAGTCGTTCCACCCCTACAAATCAGCAGGACCGGATGACATTAGACCGGTCATGTTACAGATGGTATGCGTACATCTGTCCTTACGGGATACATTCCAAAAACCTGGAGAGAAGTGAGGGTGGCATTCATTCCCAAAGCAGGAAAGATAAACCACTGCTCAGCAAAAGATTATAGGCCCATAATTCTCTCATCGTTTTTATTGAAAACAGTAGAGAGACTTCTGGACCTTCATCTCAGAAGTTAGCTAACACCACACACATTTAGCAAGTCCCAACACGCCTACCTTAAAGGTAGATCAGTAGAGACGGCTTTGCACGAGGTGGTTAGCACAATTGAAGGCACACTGCAAAGGAAGGAGTTTACGTTAGCGGCATTTCTCGACATAGAGGGTGCCTTTAACAATGTCAGGATCGAGTCTATAACTTGTCAACATAGGCTCACACCCGACAATCACTCGATGGCTTAGCAACATGCTTCGCCAAAGAATGATAAACGCCCAACTCTGCGCCTCGACTATCAGGAGAAGGGCAACCAGAGGCACCCCACAAGGGGGTGTGATATCCCCCTTGTTATGGAACATTGTCCTTAATGACCTTCTTCTCAAACTGAAGTGATAAGCTGCAGAGTGACTGCTTATGCGGACGACCTGGTTCTAATGGTAACTGGCAGATTCCTGCCAACAGTCAGTGAGCTACTGAATGCCGCATTGAGCGAAACTCTGCGATGGGCGGAACACAACGGTCTTGGGGCCAACCCACAAAAGACCGAACTAGTTCTGTTCACTCGAAATTTATGATACCGAGCTTCAAGCTTCCGACACTGGGAGGAACAGAGCTCAAGTTATCAAAGGAAGCAAAATACCTTGTCGTAATCCTGGACTCCAAACTCTCCTGGAGGAGAAACTCGGAGGAAAGGATGAAGAAAACGTTACAAGCCTTCTTTGTGTGCAAAAAGACTTTTGGTAAAGGATGGGGATTGCAACAGTACATCCTTCACTGGTTTTACACTGCAATTGTCAGACCTATACTGACGTATGGGGCTCTTGTATGGTAGGAGGCGGGACACACCGACTCCTATCTAAACAATCTCCGCAAAGTTCAGAGACTAGCATGCTTGAGAATAACAGGATGTATTCGTTCTACCCCCCAAGCAGCGCTGGATGTAATGTTAAATCTGGAACCTATCGCAGTCTTCCTCAAGCACGCGGCAGCAAGGAGTGCGGTCAGGCTTCACGCCCAGTGCCTCCTTAAGCCTGGTGCAGGTCACAACTCCATTCTACGTACAGTAGAATTGACTGTTGCTGAGAACGACTACTGGGTACCAGAACATAAGTGGGATGACAGGTTTAGAGCTGAATTCCCTGACAGATCCGATTGGCAACAGGAATCTCCTTTGAGGCAGAATGAGTTGTCAATCTACACAGACGGATCAAAGATGATAGAAGGCATCAGCGATAAAAGCACTCGCAACAAACACCATTAAGAGTAATAATAAATATGGTCTCCGGGTGCTCTCGACTCCGGTCGAGCCGTCTGTTCAACCTAACCTAACCTAACCATCCCAACATCCAAATAACCGATGAAATCTACAATGAAGGATTGATTCTGATTGAGGATCAAAGCTTGACTATTGCAAACAAGCTACTGATTGAAGTAGGAATGATTGCGCCAAATCGATCGATGCACGATGCATTCAACCAAGAATTAAATCGAGAGCTGCAATACAATGTTGATACATTGCAGGAATTCGTTCGAAATAATGTGCCGTTGCTGAATGAACAGCAAAAACAACTATACGAAATATAAATGCAAGCGATGGACAACAATACTGGTGGTCTATTCTTCCTGGGCTCACCTGGAGGAACAGGGAAAACATTTGTTATTTCATTGATTTTGGCCACTATTCGATCAAGATGTGGCATAGCTTTGGCGTTAGCATCATCTGGAATTGCGGCGACTCTTCTAGATAGTGGTCGTACTGCACATTCTGCGCTTAAGTTGCCACTCAATTTAAGCACAATTAATATTCCAGCATGCAATATTTCCCGATCCAGTGCAATGGGAAAAGTGTTGATGCAATGCAAGCTCATTGTTTGGGATGAGTGCCATTGCACATAAGAAATCACTTGAAGCACTTAACTTCACACTGAAGGATCTTCGGCAAAATAACAACATCTTTGGCGGCTTGATGATATTGTTGGCAGGCGATTTCAGGCAAACGTTGCCAGTCATTCCCCGTGGAACGCCTGCAGATGAATTGAATGCTTGCCTGAAGGCGTCATATTTATGGAATAACGTAAAAACATTATCGCTAACCACTAATATGAGAGTTCAACTTCAAAATGATCAAAGTGCTGCACAATTTTCCAAACAATTGTTAGCTGTTGGAAATGGAAAAGTCCCAGTTGATGCAACATCTGGATTGATTACTCTTACCAACGACTTTTGCCAATTTGTAGACTCTCAATTAGCACTTATTGAAAATGTTTTCCCAAACATTACTGAGAATTATCACAATTATGCTTGGTTGAGTCAACGAGCAATTCTTGCCGCAAAGAATAATGATGTACACGCACTGAATTCCAACATTCAAGCAAAAATTGATGGCGATTTGGTGGCATACAAATCCGTTGATTCCATAACAAATCTCGATGATGTAGTAAATTATCCAACAGAGTTTTTGAGCTCTCTGGACTTACCAGGATTTCCACCACATAACTTGCAACTCAAAGTTGGTACAGCTATTATGATATTGCGCAATTTGAATCCACCGCGACTTTGCAACGGTACTCGACTTTCGGTAAAAAGACTTATGCCGAATTTGATTGAGGCAACCATTATCAATGGAAAGTACGCAGGTGGAAATATATGTATTCCTCGAATACCAATGATTCCGACTGATCTTCCGTTTGACTTCAAACGATTGCAATTTCCAGTTCGCCTTACGTTCGCAACGACAATTAACATGTCGCAAGGCCAATCGCTTAGTGCTTGCGGGATAAATTTAGAAAATCATTGTTTTTCACATGGGCAGTTATACGTTGCGTGTTCACGAGTTGGGAAACCATCCGCTTTGTTTGTGTTAACGTCGGACCAAAAAACAAAAAATGTGGTTTACCAAAGAGCACTTTAATTTTTTTTTTTTTTTAAGCTTGGTTTGTTTTTATTGCATCTTTCCTTTATGAGTCTAACAATAAGGTTGCAAATCTTAAAATAATACAATTTCTAATAGTTTAATTTAAACTGAATAGAGGCTACATGGTCCTAATAATTAACGCTGGATGGGAAGGTCGTTGCGGCGAAGACGAGAACTGCTGGAAACTCTCGTGAGGGCTCTCGCGAGATGATTTGGATGTACTGATAGCCTGTCGTAGTACTTTGTTATGATTTGTGATATCTCTTCTCTGACGAGTGGTATGTGAAGGTCCCTGTGAATGTTTTCATTGCGAACGTACCACGGTGCCCCGGTGATGGTTCTGAGAATTTTTGATTGGGTCCGTTGCATTATATCTACACTGCTGTTACTGGCATTCCCCCACAACTGAGAGCCGTACATCCAGATTGGTTTCAAAACGGTGTTGTATAGAAGTACCTTATAGTAAAAGCTAAGGGGCGAGCGGCTATTGATAAGCCAGTGGAGGCTGTTGGCTTTGAGCTTTAAATGTGTTCTTTTGGCTTCAATGTGGCTGCGCCAGGTAAGTCGTCTATCGAGGTGTACGCCAAGATATGTTACTTCATTTGCTATCGGAACCACTGTGTTGTTTAGAATAAGTGGAGGGCAGTCTTGCCTGTTAAGTGTGAACGTTACGTGTTTGCATTTTTGTTCGTTAACTTTGATTCGCCAGTCGGATAGCCATTTCTCCACTGTCACCAGGTGTATAGCAAGTTGCGCCGTTGCTTGCTTGGGGCATCTCGAGCGGCTTAGGATCGCTGTGTCATCAGCAAAAGTGGATGTGGTTAGTTTCCTGCTCGTTGGGATGTCCGCAGTGTAGAAGTGTCCATGTCTCGTTATTGCATTGAAGATTTGGCAAATAGTTTGAACAGCACAGAAAGGATGTTCAATAATCATTTTTGGTGATATTAGGTCGCATCCTGGAGATTTTTGTGGGTTAAGTTGTTCGCTTATGATTTTGAGTATCTCATGTGGCCTAAATACAATTGGTTCATACGTAGATGTGTCGATATCTGATATTGCTGGAAGTGAGATCCCGTTTGATGATGTATTGGGCTGAAATACATTTTGAAGATGCTCTGCAAATCTGTCGGCTCTTTCTCCGTCGCTGCGAGCCCAGTTGCCTGTGGATGTCCTTATTGGCATTGCAGATTCGATTGGTGCGCAGATGAGTGTGCTCTCCAAAGCGGGAACTTGGAGCTCATTGGGGATAACTGTTCTATATAATGTTTTTGGGACCTTTCTTCCTCATGACGTAATGCAGCTGAGAGCCTCCGTGTAGCGTCTTTTAACCTTTGTTTTGCAGATGGTGATCTGTTGGATTGCCATTCTCGCCGTGAGCGTCGCTTTGCTAGTACAAGCTGCTCTATTTCAACGTTCGTGTATCTATGATTGTACGATGTTTTTTGAGTTTGTGGAGTTGATATGCGAGCAGCTGCGACCATGACGGATTCTAGAGTGTTTGTGGATAAGTTGATATCAGCTTCGTCATTCAAGCGTGGATTCAACTCAATATGCGAACTTATATATTTTTTGTACTTAAGCCAATTGGTTTTATTCGTTGTTAGTCTGAATGGTTTATCTACCGCAACTGGATGTAGATTTAGGTGAAGAAGTACTGGCGAGTGATCAGACGAAAGATCTGATAAGGAGTTGGCACTTATTAGGTTGCGTGGAATGTTTATTGTGACTGCAAAATCGATCAAGTCTGGCATTTTTATAGGATCTGTTGGCCAATATGTAGGTGTCCCAGGTGACACACAGTCTAGCTTGTTGCTTGGTTTTATTATTGCATTGTACAACTGCCTACCCTTTGGAGTCACAAGTCGAGATCCCCAGTGCGTATGCTTGGCATTAAAGTCTCCTGCTGCTATAAATTGTTGTCCCAGAGAGTTGAAATAGTCCTTGAATTGGGATTCGGATATTGTAAACCGAGGAGGACAGTATACGGCGGCAAGCTTTAAGGATCGGGAATCCATTTGTACATCTATAGATGTACCTTGCATGAAGTTGGTGGCGAAGCTATTGTGGAAGCAGTGCTTGATACGATTTCTAATCAGAATCCCAGTGCCTCCATGTCCTTTCCCGTCTGGGTGATTCGTGTTGTAGAAGAGGTAGCCTCGAATTTGGAAATTATATTTATTATACCCGCTACCCATAGGGTAGAAGGGTATTATGACTTAGTGCCAACAGAAAATGTATGTAACAGGCAGAAGGAGGCATCTCCGACCCCATAAAGTATATATATTCTTGATCAGCGTCAACAGCCGAGACGATATAGCCATGTCCGTCTGTCCGACTGTCCGTCTGTCCGTCTGTCTGTCCGTATGAACCCCTGGATCTCAGAGACTATAAGACATAGAGACACCAAATTTGGCAAAAAGGTTCCTTCATACCCTACGCAGATCAAGTTTATTTCAAAAGTTGGATGCCACGCCCCCTTCGCCCACAAAAAGCATTAATCTAGAAAAAGTCAAGTTTTTTATATATAAGTCGCGTATAACTCGAAAAGTTATTTGTGTAATGATGTGTTATTTGGTAACCCATTTGCGCTTGACACTCTTAATATACCCTGTAATTTTGGTAAAAATCGGATAAGTAGAACAAAAGTTATTTGTTAAGTTATTTATCAAAATTTTTGTGCCTAGTGCATTTGGACGTTTTAAGTGTGTGAATGACCTAGAGATATCAAATTTGGTGACAGTCTTCGTGTAAGTCTTACGCAGATCAAGTTTGTTTTAGATTTTTGCCACGCCCCTTTCCGCCCCCAAAAACTGTAAAAGCCGTAATAATAGACCTAGAGCATTGAATTTTGGTATGCATAGTAACAATGATAGTCTGAATGACTCCTGTGAATTTGGTTGAGATCGAATAAAAAACGAGGAAGTTATTAAAGAATCAATTTTATACGTGAAATTCACTTGCAGCTGCTCGCGCTTTGTTTGTTTAGTTGACAGTGTGACCATGTCGGTGTTGTGGATTTTTACCCGCTATTTTCAAATATATACAAACAAAACACAAGTTTCAGTATATTTTTGGTATATTTGTTGTTAAAATATTAAAATTTTTTGTTTCTGTCGAAATGGGTTGCGGGTATCATACGGTCGAGCACTCTCGACTGTAGCTTTCTTACTTGTTTTTAAGATGAGTTTCTGCGAGTAGCATTACATCGATATGGTTATTATTAAGAAATTGAGTTAACTCAAGTTTGCGCTGTGAGACGCCGTTAGCGTTCCACTGTGATATACGGAGAGCAGCCATTGATCACTTAGTCTGTTTTTGAGCAACAAGCAGCTCAATCAAAACGTTCTGGTTTCGCATAAGATCTTGCATAGTTGTCTGCATGAATGACATGAACTCCATCATACTTTGTTGAAGATTACATATCATTGTTTCAATTTTGTTCGTAGACCGTTCTTCTGGTTGATTAGGGGAAACTGATGATCGTGGCTTGGTGGGAGCGGTACTTTTAAGGCCCAATTTTAGAGCAGTTGCAAAGCTTGCGCATTTGTCGGAGAATTCATTATTGGCTAAAGATTTAACAGCTGTAGGGGGGAAGACATCTCGCATAGATTTCATAGGTGGTGTATGTGAGCGAGCAGTGGTCACTCTTTGGTGTGTACGGCTTTTCAGTTCCTTGTAGACTGGGCAGCCCCTGTAGTTAGCCGTATGGTTGCCTCCGCAGTTTCCACACTTTTTGCTGCTGGGATCCTCTTTATTTTTTGGGCATTTGTGGGAGTCATGAAGGTCTCCACATACAACGCATACTGGACGAAGCGTGCAATAAGACCTTGTGTGGCCATATTCCTGACAATTATTGCACTGCACCGGACCATTTCTTTTATGCGGCTCTTCTACCGTAATAGTAGGAATTGGAGAGTGAAAATAGGATGGACTTCATTTTTTTTCAGAGGCTTGGATTTGGTTTCGGGTTCAAGTTCTACCTTGAAGAGAGGTTGAGGCTTTCTTTCTCTATTCAAAATATTAATCACATTTTTTACGTTAAAACCTTTCTCCTTCAGTGCGCTTGTAACTTCAGCTGGTGTTACTTCCGGCTCAATACCTTTAAGTACTACTTGCTGGCCTTTACTGCTTTTTAATTGGTACGTGTAGAAGTTTTCATTATTGTCGTTTAAATACTTCGACAAAATTGTGTAGTTTACTTCCGTATTAGTCTGAACTTTTGTTTCGTGAATATTTCCCTTTGTTAATGGAATTATGTGGAAATTGTCTGGTCCTATTAGATTCAGTATCCAGTTTACGAGAGCATTCGAACTTTTCTCTCGAATGTAAATCGGCGGCGGCTTAGACTTTTTGTTGTTCCCTACGATATCTTCAGGAGGTATATCATCGGAATTATCTGCCAAAATAGCAAATCTGTTTGCTTCTATGGGCTTCTCTACTGTAGATTGGTTTGAGGTGCCTCGAGTTATTTTAGCAGAATTACCAAGTCTAGAGTTCTGCGGGCTAAGCTTACGTTTTATTTGTATGTAGCGATCCATACCAGTCTGCACGGTTGAACGTTGTTTTGAAGAGAGCGCGCTGGTGTCAGGTGCTGCATTATTTGCTTGCACAGCAGATTCCGTTGCTACAGTGGATGGTATTGCGCGAGCAGTCGATACCATTGTAGTTGTTGTAATGGTTGCCGTTACAATTGCTAATGATGTCACTGTACTGGTGACCGTGGCTAAGCAGGTTGGCATGAGAGAAGGGTAAGGGACTTTATCCAGCAAGAGCGCTTGAGAGCAAGAGAGAGAGCAGCAAGACCGCGATGTTGGATTGTGATCATTACTCGGGCTTGGGGTTATAGATCGCGGTTGGTTAGTTTTTGTTGGTTTTGCGGTCGCGTTGTCTTGCATTGACACGATCGAATGGTATGCGTTGTTACATTGCAAAGAGAGCCGACGCTCGTCTTGCTGACGTTGGAGCACTGTATGAGTGTCGAATTCACTCATAGCTTAATGTTTTAGATTTTATTCTTGTTGTTTACACAAAAAGTACGAAGTTCATCGCACTTAGCGTCTTTTCGCCCACTGTGTATTGTTGATTAGAGCTTGCACTGCACTATGCTTTGTTTTTATTTAATTTTCACGTCTGCACTCGCCGACGTTTGCGACTTGAACTTTAATGACACGGACAATTTACGGATACGTTCGATTCAGTATTTACTTTGTATTCACTTCCAATTACTTACAGAAGTTCAACTAAATAACACTTTATGAAATGAAACAAAATTTATCATTTTCAAATAAAAAAAAAATGTCTTCATCTTTTAATCACCAAAAGAAATAAAGCCATCTGGTGGCGAAACGGAGTTTGCCGGGTTTGCTAGTCTTAATATATATAAATCTCGTGTCACAATGTTTGTCCTCAGTGGACTCCTAAACCACTTAACCGATTATATTAAAATTCGCACATCATGTGCAGTTCGATCTAACTTGAGAGATAGGATAGTTTAAATCTCAAATTATAGTCGCAATTTTAATTTATTGCTAATTATTTGTCTTTTATTATTTGACAAAGGTTGGCAGCACGCTCGATTGAAGCTTGCTATTAATCGATAAACTGCAATCGGAATATTAGGCCCCCCCCCCACACACACACATACTGAAGAGATAGACACACTCACTCACACAAACACAGACACGGACGAGAGGAAAGCCGACATGGAAACACACGTATTGTTGTTGTGCTAACGGTATTTACTATATTTTAGTAAAAAAAAGAAAAAACAAAAACAGTCACTTGATCGTTTTTTGTAGAACTGCAACCAAATACGCAATGCATTAAACTACCAGACAATTTTTGCACTGTTGTTCAGGATAAAAATGAATTGATTCAGAGTATTTTCCCGGATATACAGAATAATTATTTGAATCATGAATGGCTTAGTCAACGGGCGATTTTGGCAGCCAAAAACGTTGATGTTGACGAAATTAACTTCCAGATACAACAGTTTTTACCAGGCGATCTGATGTCTTTTAAATCAATCGATACTGTTGTTGATGAAAATGAAAGTGTAAATTTTCCGATTGAATTTTTAAATTCATTAGATATCCCTGGAATGCCACCACATAATCTTCGATTAAAGATTGGTTCCCCTATTATTCTCCTCCGTAATTTGAATCCACCTCAATTATGTAACGGTACGCGTTTGGTCATCAAAAAGATCACCGGAAACATTCTTGAAGCAACCATTTTGGCTGGGAAGTTTAAAGGAAAAGTGGTCCTGCTGCCACGTATTCAGATGATACCATCAGATTCTACCATACCCTTCAAAAGGCTACAGTTTCCAATTCGTTTAGCTTTCGCCATGTCTATAAATAAATCTCAAGGTCAAACAATGTCCATTTGCGGTTTAGATTTGGAAAATCCATGTTTTTCTCATGGGCAACTATATGTTGCGTGTTCACGTGTTGGGAAACCGTCGAATCTATTTGTGTTAGCTAAAGACAGGTTAACCAAAAACATTGTGCACCGATTGGTGTTAAATTAAATTGAAATTGAAAGTATTTATAATTCAAAAAAAATAAATATTAATGTTTAAAAGTTTAAGACTGACTGCCTAGCCTACCTCATTCATGAGTTTAAGCGTCACATGTTATTGACTGTATTATACTGTAATATACTTATATTTGTTATAAAATTAAATGGAAATAATAAATCTGATAAATTTTTATTTTGTATCTATTGATTTATGCTTAATATCAAGTGTAAGAACATTTTAATTAATTGTGTTCAACGTACATTCCCCTTCAAATCTCAATCCAGTGAATTTGTATACCAACATCAACATTTTCGTCTTTGTTCGTAAATAATTTCATTGTACTAAAGGGTTATAGTAGTAGAAAGTCAAATAAGGAGATCACCATATTTTTTTACAAATACCATCTGTGTGAAAAAGCATAGTGGACTCCGTGACTGATGTTCTCTTATTGTTCCTCTTAGATTGTTTACTATAATGT